>CM021106.1:385235516-385581578 GCA_007115665.2 Sequoiadendron giganteum | reverse complement strand
ATAATCTATTCAAAAAAGCATCCAAACCTCATTGGAAATTGAAGACCTAATGGCCTAGGAAATTTTCTTCTGAAAGAGATCCTCTCTCTTATTTCTAAGGAAGAAGAGTTATGGAGATATAAATATCCAAAATAATTTGGTTGCAAAATGGAGACCATAATTCAAAATTCTTCCACCTTTCTACCCTAAAGCATAGGTCTTTCGATCACATCAAATCTATTGAGGTTAATGAATTGATTTTTTTTGAGGATGCGGTTATCAAGGGTGCTTCCAATGACTTCTTTCAAAATATTTTGTCTAAGGAATTGACCAGTGTTTGACATTGAGGCTAAACAAGATGTTTTGAGTGTGATTTCTAAAATCCTTTCCAATGAGGATAATAAATCCCTGACGAAAATTCCCTCAAATAAGGATACAAGAGCAACACTTTCTCATTTGAAGGCTCCAAAGCTCTTAGCTTGAATGTCTTTCCTCATTTCTTCTTCCAAATCTATTGGGATATTGTGGTCAACAACCTCATTGGTGTGGCTAAAGAGTTCTTTGGTAGTGATTTTTTTTTGAAGGAGCTTAATGATTCCTTCATGTTTTGGTTCCCAAAAAATTGGGTTTGGTATCCTCATTGAACTTCAAACCTATAAACCTATGTAACTTGGTGTATAATATTTTCTCCAAGGTTGTTGCTAAGAAAATTCAAAAAATCTACCTTATTTGATTTCCCCATAGAAAATTGGCTTTGTCCATGGAAAACAAATTCGGGGCTCTATTATTTCTATTCATGAGATCATTCATTCTCTTTCTGTGAACCAAAAGGTGGGGTTCCTCCTCAAACTATACCTCATGATATCTTACGACATGATGGATTGGAGCTTCCTTTAGAAAGTGTTGATGAAGTTTGGGATTAGTAATAGGAATATTGAATTGATTCTTGAGCTAGTATAAACTCTAATTTTTTTTGTTCTAATTAAAGGTTTTCCTTTAAGTTTCTTTAAGAGATCTAAAGGGTTGCATCAAGGGGGTCCTATTTCTCCCTTCTTGTTTATCATTTGGGCAGAAGCTTTGGGGAATCTTCTACACAGAGTTTTTAGTTTGGGGGCCTTGAAAGGAGTGTGCACCTTTTTTCCTGACCCTCCCTCATCCAACCAATAGTTTTTTAATGACAATTATTTTTGGGGAAGCTTCAATTAGGAAAGCCAAGTCCCTTAAGTCCATATTGTGGAGCTACAAAATAGAATATGGTCAAAAAATCAATTTCTCTAAGAGTTCTATTTTTTTTCTAAACATGTCTACTTCTCATCGATAAAGGATTGTAAACATTCTCAAGTGTCAGATTGGGGCTTTTCCTAGTAAGTACTTGGGTCTTCTTCTTTTCTTAAAGAAAATATTAGACTCCTTTTGGTTGGATCTAATAGATAAACTCCATTTAAATTTGGCTACCTAGAAATGGGTCTTACTTAGTCAAGTGAGAAAAGCCCAATTTCTTAAAGTGTCACTACAAAATCTACCCATATTTTCTATGAGTCTTTTAAAAATCCCTAGTATACTTGTAGAAAAAATGGATTGGATTCAAAAGAGTTTCCTATGGTTTGGATATAAGGATAGGAAAATGATCCCTTTTCTTGGCTTAGGACAAAGTTTGCTTGCCCTGGATATCTAGTGGCCTCGGTATGTAAAAATTAAGGATTTCAATATAGCTTTGCTAGCCAAGATTTCTTGGAGGTTTATGAAGGATGAAAATGAATGGTCTTGAATTTGTAAAGGAAAATCTAATATATGGAAGAATATCCTAGATTGCAAAAAAAATATCTATGAAGGCATCAAATGGAAGCTAGGAAATGGTATGTCTCTTAAGTTCAAAGAAGACAAATGGATTTTGGACACCTCACTTGTAGAGGTGGGCTAGAATAGACCTTTTCAAGAGTCTTGAACGATTTACTTTGGTGACAAGGTGGCTGATTATATTTTGAATAGTTCTTGGAGGAGGGTTCATGATGTTGATCCTTTGAAGGATGAGATTTCCAGGATTCAATATCTAATCTCTCTAATTAATATCCCCCTCTCTTTTCTAAATAATTCTTTGGCATGGGATCCTCTATTATTATTATTATTATTATTTTGCTTTGAGATATTCTTTATTGGTGTCTCTTGCCTCTATCCCCCCTTTTTAGGCTTCCTTGTGGTGGCAAAAGCTCACTTCTAAACTAAATTTAATCTTTTGGGTTATGCATTAAATCAAGATTCTTACTTTTGATAACTTGGATTTAAGAGAGTCTTTTGAATCCCTAGCAGGTGTGTTCTGTGTCTTCTAGTTTTTGAAGATATCTTCAAATTATTCTTTGAATGCCCCTTTTCTTAATATATTTGGGTTTGTTTTTTCAATCTTTGGAATATGAGTTGGGTTTTCTCATTTTATTTTGAAGATGTTATCTCCCAATAGTCATGCTCTTCTTCGATCCCCTCCCTAAAACTTATTTGGTTCCTCATGCTACCTCACATAGTTTGGAGTCTTTGAAAGGAAAGAAACAACCATATCTTCAGGTATTTTATTGAAAATGTTGAGAGGGTTGCTAATAGAATTATAGATTCTTCTAAAGAAAATTTTCCTTCTTTATGTTTTGAAAAGGGATCAAAAAGAGCTAGGATCAAATTCTCAGCCCATGATTTTCATGTTTCTATTGGATGGAACCTTCAATTTGAAATTTATATTTTACTTGGGAATGGGAAGACTTCCAGAGAGGGGTTTGTATGGAAGCCTTTTCCTAAGGGTTGGGTTAAGATTAATTTTGATGGGACAACCAAAGGTATCCCAAGGAGTGTTGAGATCTACATATGGAAAGTTCTTGAGAGTGATTATGACATTTTTAAGTCATGAAACTAGTCATTATGTTGAAGCAATGGCAACATTTCATTGCATTAGATAGATTTAGAGAAATGGTTTAAAAAGGTTTGTATCAAAGAGAATTCCTTAAACATTATTAATTCCCTACAAGGCTATCAAAATCCTGCAAGTTGGACTATTGGCCCATTTGTTAATGATGTAATTCAAGTAACTAAATATCCTAATGTTTCTCATGTTCTTCAATAAGGTAATATGGTTGTTGATGCCATTGCAAATGTGTGCATATATAGTGATTTTTTGAAGTACTGGGAGGATTATACTTTCATTCCAACGTAGGCTAAGAACCTTCTATCCAATGATTACATCTACCAAAAATGGATCTTTAGATGATTTACTCATAATGATGTGAATTAAATTTTCTTGTTTTGTGGGTGCTTTTTCTATCTAGAGTTGGAAGTATTTGGATAGTTATAAGGTTGAGCATAATAAGTTGATGAAAAGTAGAGTGACCATCAACAATAAAAGAGGTGGGGTCCTTGGAAGGTGGCTGGTTTTTTGTCGATTCAAGATGGGTGGAGATAGCAATAAAATTGAACCTATAAGATGTACAAGGATTCAAAATAAACCCAACATATGGTAGGTCTTGAAGGAAGGGGGACTTGCCAACTACATAAAAAATATTAATTTGGCCATGATCATAGGGAAACTAGTGTTATGGAAAGTACTTAGAAGAACATAACCATTTCAATAATTGGTTATGAAATTTATATTAATGAGGATTTATTGGCCATGTGACTAGGCTATCCATGAGAGGAAGATATAGTTTTAAAGATAGGAAAGTCAAAACAGAGACTTTGCAACTCTTATTTAAAGGTGACAAAAGGAAACATTTTGTTAAACTCCATAATGGGTAGGGTGATCCCACAATATTGGTTTACAATTTTTGGCCAAACTGGACACTTAACTGATTTTTTCTAACTAAATCTTCACTTTCGAGAACCTATAGCGGCTAAAGTATGAGGAATTTGAAGATGATGAAAACTAGTGATTTGTGACATCTTGTTTGTAGATTCTAAATATATATTTTAAAAAAAAATTGGAATCAAATTGCACTTATTTTTCCATATCCTTCGAAAACTACTTTTTATCTGTAAGCACCATTTTTAAGGAGTGATGCTCACCATATACAACATAATTTTTTTTCATAAAGGATAAAATTCTTTTTTTTTTTTTAATTTAGATTCAGGTAAATTATGATATCTACTCTTTTCTGCATTTGGTTCTATAGGTGTTTTATTGAATATTTTCCTTAACAAGTTTCTTCAAAAAGTCAAACAATTTACAATCTCGTATATAGGCAAACTATATACAATAGATAAAATTTTATACATCGTAATTCAAATTTTTTCGATCAAGGACTTATATCTTAGTAATTGATATTTCAAATTTGCTTGATAATTCATTTTGCCAAGCATGTAATAGAGTTTGGATTTCGTGAAAAATCGGCATTCATTGTGAAAATAAAATACAAATATAATAAAATTAAATTATTTAGAATTCATACTTTTGGGTGCCTATAATGGGCGACCTTCATATACGCAAAAAATAAAATTCTCTAGTAAACACCAATTCCACGATCCCTAAAAGGTAACCAAAAGCGGGTTTTATCAACATTCTTTGATAGGTGTTGAGACTCATATAGGTATGAAGTTTAAAACTACAGGTTTCATCCGGAAGAGGGTTTGATCTAAGGCTTCGTTGATAAAAATCTCTATTCAATCATTAAAATTTGGTGCTATTTATATCATTATATTTCTAAAATATATGATTTCAAATAAAAATCAATCTCCTAGAAATTGTAAACCAGGATTGTGGGATCACCCCGTATGAAAGAACAACTCTCAAGCCTATCTAGGAAGAAATTATTGAAGTGATTGCATGAGGAATGTGACTCTTGAGGCTTGTTTTAAGAGAATTTATGGTCACTATTTTACCTTAATCACTTTAGGCATAAAGTGATTTTCTTTTTTTCATCTTTCCTCCCTATGCCACTTAAGTTCACCATTACTGAGCACTATAGGAACTCAAATTTTCCCATATTTTATGAGGGTATTATCTTTCTCTTAGTTAATCATATTAAAATATTTACCCACAATAAGCCCCCTCTGCTAAATCTATGAAAAATCCTAAAAATCCTAAGATTGTTATCTCCTTTGAAGAGGATTCCCTCTCTAATTGGGTTTTAGAGTCTATCAAGCATTGGGGGGATGAAGCATATTTTGAACCTATGGAGATAGTTATGGAGGAGGATATCTCCCCCCAAGCAAAGTAAAGTTAAAGAGATTCCCTCAATCGAGCCTAATAAGAAGGGGAAAGGCCTAGATGAGACTCCCTAGAAAGAGGATGAAGGGTACTTAACTGAAGGGGAAAAGAAAGGGGGGAAGTGAGACTTGAGGTTGTTAAGAGCAAAGAGAATCAGAAAGCTAAGAATCCCCTAGTTAGGAGGAAAGGTAAGGATACTATGCAGGAGGTTGCAGAGCGTGAGTAGGGTGAAAATACCATGAGAACCAAGCTCAATCTCTCTCAGGCAAGAAACATTGTTCATGAGAGAGGTGTTCATTTCGGTGAAGAGTTGGAGTCTTTTGGGGGTTAAAAAAATTGCTTGAGTTGGATGTGGATAATTCATTCCCTTCTAACCTTGACCCTAACCCTAGAGTCCCCAAGGTGTTCTCCTTTCAAGTGTCTAATGATAATGATTTAAAGGTTGTGTTGGACTTTGTCAAGGATGCAATGAATTCTCAACAAAGAGTCACTAAATGGTTCTTTGTGGAAATGAACTATATTGATATGAGGATGGTTATTATTTAGGATTGGTGAGGGGTCAATCAACTATACTTAGCCACGAGGAAGAAAAAAATATGCAAATATGGGAAGACATCTCTAAAAAGGATTCCTTGGTGGTGAATATGAAGGAAAAAACCTAAGAGACAAATCTAGAGGCTCAAGATGGAAAGTAGAATCAAAGCCATGGAAAAGGAAATTCAAACTATCAAGAATAACCTCAAGAGGTTTGTCAATGTTAGTTGTTGCTCTATTTAGAATAGTGCTAAGGGAATCCACATTCTATCTGAGAAGTTGAAGACCCTCCATGAAGACCAAATCAAAAAGGATGGTGAAAGGAAGAAAATTGAGTAGACTAGATCCAATGCTTGCACGTGAGGTAGTGAAAAGAGGCTCTTTGAAGATGACAAGTGAGAGTTGGTTAGTTATGCTAATATCCATGAGCAATTCTATCATCAGGAGATTGAAGCGAATGAAGCCTTAAATGACATGTAATTGTGTTATTGGTTCTTTATTTTTTGGGCACTCTTTGTTATTTCGTTGTTTTCCTATTGTCTATCCTCGATGGGCTATTATTTGTTGTTGGCCCACTATGAGCATTTTGTTTGTTGTGTTTTCCCTAATAAACATATTTTAGTTAAAAAATTTTGAAGGGTTTTAGAGCCTCTTCCAAACCTACTTTTCCCTAAATAATACAAAAATGAGATGAATCACAAATAAATCAAAAAATGTTTTGTCAAAAATTTATCCATATTGATATCTCTTTTGTAAACCAATGTTTTTTAAGAAAAATATATATTTTTCAAACATGTAGTTCTTCAAAATATTTTACTTCAATTATTTACATTTATAAAGTCCAAATATTTGGATAAAGTACATGTTTGAAAAATATCACTATTCTTCAAAATTTGATATTGATTTATAAAATGGATGCCAAATCAACATAGAAAAATGGATATTGTTTGTTGGTGTCTTGAATTTCTCTCAAGAAAATTGGTTTTCATCAATTCTCTAACACAAAGAGGTGAACTACTATTGTGTATTGATGCTTGAAGTGTTTTCATGAAATTGATAATGGAGGTTGAGAAAAGTAAAGTTAAAAATTATTAAATTAAAATGTCGTTTCTAACAAATTGTTCTTATTTTTTCAAAAAAATAACAAATTTATCATTAACACTTTGTAAAGGCACTTTGAGTCATAAAGATTGAGTAGTGAATAATTCATACATGAATATTTCTATTGATGATAAGAAATGACAATATGTTTATTGCAGCTATCATGCTTCTTATTATTAGATGTCTATGTCTTATAAATAAACTCGATGAAATTCATCAATAGAGATAATACATTTCTCATCATATATTCAATAAAAAGCCACGTAAAAATTAAATATATTGTAACATATCTTAAGCTTTGAGATAAACCAATGTATATATTTACGATTTATATTAAATGAAATATTATAAATCTTGAATAAACCAACGTAAATATTAATAATTTTTTACTTTTGTATCTCTATTTGAAATACAAAATATCTTATTTATTTATATTAAACTATTCCAATACATTTAAAAATATATGTATCTTTCATAACTACAAATAATAATTCAAACTAAAGGATATTTTTATTTTAACTATTATTTTTTATATAAATATTTTAATAGGTTCATACTCATACTTTTCTAAGAAAAAACGAAAGTTTAAGTCAAAGCCAATTAAGAATGGATTGCTTATAACACCAATTTTATTAATATATAATTACCTCAATGTACGGAAAGAAAAATAAAAACATAAGATTAGGATAAGGTGCTTTGACATTTTTTAATATTAAATTATTTATTGCCAACGTTATCATTGTCATGGGAGACAATAAATAATCATTAAATTTGGTGTTAAGACTAAGAAACTAAGTTAATAAATAATCTCATCGCTAGAGAATATTCTAAGGAATTATGCTCATAAATCAAGCCTTTAAAATATATTGTTTTTTACAAAGTTTTATTGAGTAGATAAAGAAAGATTTATTAAAAAAATAAATCATGGGTCTTCTCCTAGTGGAAAAATGAAGGAACTTGGGAAGAAAGTAATGAGTTCAAGGAACTTCAAAGGTTTACAATTAAAAATATATTATGGGTTTAGTCTTCTAGGAAAAATGGAGGAATATGGGAAGAAAGAAAAGAGTTTAGGGTTGTTTAGAAAGTATTGAGATTACATTTATGTATAAGGGATAATGTATTGAAGGGTGTAAATGGAAAAATTGTGCAGTTATATCTTTCTTTCTTATGTTTTGGATTTATTTTAACTTGAATATTGTATATAAAATATTTCATTTATAATTGATATATTTTTAGATTTTAGATTCACAATTCATTAATTTATTTTTCATTACTATAGATTAGGTCTATGATTATTGACTTGTACTTGTGGATCTAACATTCAAACTTAAAAGATATATATACATATTTAGAGTTCTATCTTGTTGACTACTTTACTAGTTGTTTTGAGTTGACCTAACACATATTTTGTTGATTTGTGGGGTTGGTTGTTGTATTTAAACATTCAGTAATCCATTTAAAATTAATTGAAATAATTAAGGGACTATCATCTAGTAGATATCATGAGGCATGCTAGGATTTTACCAATAAACATTTATGAGAATATTATTATCATATACATTAGAGGATTATTATAATACATCACCCTAGGTTTGTTGCATGCTTTCTTGTTGTCTTTAGGTCTTTTTCTCAAAGTTGATATACTCAAAGTATCCCTCACAATCTAATATATTCCAAAAAAATGCTTGTAAACATTCTCTATCCTTTCATAAATCTGGACACAAAAATAAAGGCAAATAGGTTCTAATATGCAAAAAAAGCTAAATAGGGTTTGCAACTTACCTGTTCACTTTTGTGCATTAATATTAGTTATATAATTTAAAATATCACTTCTACACACATGAAAGTGACCACAAACAATGCATAGTTAGATTTACATGTTAGTGACAGTGTGAAATACCAAAATCTCGTCAAATAGTTTTTGACAATTCAACAAAGACATTAGCATCAAGTTCAGAGCTAAGTACCCATGCATTTAATTTATTCAATTTTTAGATTTACTTGATTATTTGATCATCATGAATTTCAATAACTAGTCCCCAACTCTATTAGTTAGGTCAATTAGTGCTTAATTTATCATAAATTTCAATTACCAATCCCAACCCTATTACTTAGTATAGTTAGTGATTAATTGAATGTTGTAACGATGACTCCACATACTCAATAAGAAAAGCTATAATTAACTTGATTTATGCTCAATGTTTTTACTATAAGAACACCATCATGTAACTAGAAAGTAGCTCAATATATAACATAAGCACAATCCTTAAATATTAAATATATATCATATATATGCTAAAAATAATTGCATCTATGTGTATAAATATAAAGTAGCCTAAATAGTTTATTTATTCAACTATATTAAAGGCACATAGCTAAATGTGAAGTGTTTCACAATAAAATCACCAAAAAATTCTCACATAATAGAATCTCATAGTATATGGTGTAGGAGTGATAAAAGTAGCGGCTTAGTAAGGATGATCCTATTAAATAACTATTATTTCATGTTATAATTATAAGCATTCAAACCTGTAAACATATTGTAACATACAATTAGATTTTTGTGTACTTGGGATAATAATAGTTGTTATGTCAAGGTCCTAACTATTGATGTGCTAGGACAACAAATTTCCTTTGGAATTTTTCTTGATGACAATGGGTTGAGAGCACAATATTTTGTTTGGGCACTTGCAAACTAGACCTTACACACTCAAATATTGTGTAGACACATAAAAATGGCTTAGACCCACAAACCACATTCTTTTATATCATGCTTCATCTCAACATAATTAAAATATTTAATTATGTCTTATAGTCCAATGCCAACTATTAATTAAATAATTATTAATTATTTAATTAATTCACATTTTTTATTCCTCTAGCTATTTAAATAAATAAATTATATTTATTATTTAAATACATCGCTAATTGCTTATGTCACTCTATAATTAAATAAATTACTAAATTTATTTAATTATTACTTCCTCATGATTATTTAAATAAATAAACTTTATTTATTTATTTAATACATCATTAATTATTTGTCTTCTCATAATTAAATAAATTCTTATTATTTATTTAATTATTATCCTCTCCAACTTTCTTTCTAATTTTAAATAGAATCATATTTAAAATTACCCACTTTCTAATTTTCCTCCAAAATTGAATAATCTTAATTATTAAATTGTCTTATTGATTTTCTTTCTAAATTTAAATAAAAGCATTTTATTTAAATTGGCAACTTCCTTCTTTCTAAGTAAATAATTTTAAATTATTATTATTTACTGTCACATGAATTCACCATTTTGGAATTAATTTAAAAGATTAGTTTCAAAATAGCATCTATCTCCACAAATTAAGTTATTTCTAAAATAACTTGATTTTCTAAATATCTTCTTCTTGTTCAATCTTTATTTTCCTGATTTTTACTAATTTCATCTCAATGTCACGTTTATTCTCTACCATTGATTTAATTTCTTAAATTAAATCTTGTCCACACATTTGGGGATTGTTGCCTTAACCCTAATTGAGAGTTGTCACTTTGAATCTTGACCTTCGATTCTAGGGCATTTCTTAATATCTCATCTCATCCATCCGTTCAAGATTGCATTTTCTATAAAATGACAATCTTGATCTCATTTTCGACATCTCTTAATATCTTATTATTTTGGTAATCTGATTATTGTCATCTCTTACTATCATCTTTAGGCTTATTGATAATTTGCATAATAGAATTAAATTTCTAGTTTGCATAGAGTTTGTTTATAAATCCTTCAAAGCTTTGTTTAGGGCTAGACATTATAGAATTTTCTCACATACACAAATATGAGGGCATTCATTATCACAGAAAAGTTAGAAGGTACAATAGAAATGAGCCATGGAGAAGAAAGGATTGGGTGAGAGATTTCTTATTCATTCTTTTATTTTATTTTCCTATGCATTCTATTGATTTGTTGGATTTAGATTAATATTGCATGCTTTATTAGACTAACAAATCTATTTTGCAAAAATCCATCATTACATTGGTGAGCTCGACCCACTAACACATTTTGTAGGTCCTTGTATGGCCTCAGATTTTGTTTTGCAGGTATAGGAGTACGAAATGACGCAACCGCAGGCTTACGCGATGCAAGTTCTCTGTCATGCCACATTTGCGATCGTGAACGATGCATATGCCCCGTCGCAATGCATACGAGCTCGCGAATGATGCATTCGACAGGATGCAACTCATTTGACAGACCTTGAACCGCATCCGCTTTGACAAGCTGCAAATGACTAGTTGTTTTCTTTTTTAAAAGTGTTATCTGGATCCAACACGACCGCGACTAGATTTTTTTTTTTGATGGGATTAACATGAACCAACCCTAGGATAGACATTTAATTTGGAATTTATCAATCCTAGGATAGGCAATTTAATTTGGAATTTATCAATCCTAGGATAGACACTTTAATTTGGAATTTATCAATCTTAGGATAGTCACTAAATTTTGTCTTTTTTTGGTTAAAATGAACCCAATGCTTGTGGTAAAGCAACATCTTCACTTGGTGTAGAAAATTGTCATTTGGGTTTAAAACTGAGCCACTTATTTGTTGTGCTTGATTGGGTAATAGGTATATGCTCTCCGCTTTACTGGGTGATAAAAAAACCAGACTTACCCATTTTATATTTATGCATTTTTATGTTTTATTAAATCCTTTAGAAGGCCTATCATAGTGGGAAAAAGTACTCACCCTACGGGAACAAACTAAGTGGGAACAACCAAAGCTAGGTTTTCCAGCCCACTATAATCAAAAATGAATTTTGGGGAAACCCATATTCAACGGAAGTGGCAAGATAACCATCCCCAAAATCTATGTTCTAAAGATTGGGAGGTATCCTGAGAGAGTTTATCTATTGCCTCGCTGAACGGAAACCTTTACTATGAACCATAGTGTAGAAAGCCAGCTGTGTCAGTATTCGGACATTGTTTCAATCACAGTGCAAGGGGAGGGAAGAATCTGCCCCCAAGACACTCACCATATAATCACCACGGATTGTTTGCTCAGGGGATCGAGAAATCTAACCCTGAGTACGCACATAGAAAAGACAAAAACATGGGCACCCTCTAGGGGGTGACACAGATGTGTGAGTCAACACAATTTTAAGTTGTGGGTTGTGATTGCTATGATGACCCTTTGACCATTAAGAGTGAGTCTACTTGAAGTTTCTTCCTTTTCAAATACCAGTGAAAATAAAAAAGGGTCGTACTCAATCCTTGAACATACACTCAATGTCTTAGATTCTATGTCTTGTCTAAATTAACAAACTCAACAAATGAACATCAAACTTGCCTAAATCTAGAACAAACTGGTCAACCTATGGAAATTGATTCTGAGCCGCAAGCACTCTGTCAAACCATAATTTTTGTACGTTGAGCCGCAATTGCTCTGACAAACAACATATGATATATTGAGCTGCATTTACAAAATCTCACATCGCATTCACCATATTGTGTCGCAATCAACACTTTCTGAGCCGCAATCGTCCTGTCAAACCACAATTGCTCATTTCTGAGTCACAATCAGTCTATCGAGCCGGATTCGCAACTTCAAACACCGCATTCACCATATTGCACTGCAATTGCCTATTCTTGAGTTGCATATGCTCTGTCAAACTGCAATCACCCTCTGTAATGCCACAATTGGTTTTCGTTTGATGCATTTGCCTAATAAAATGTCGCATTCACAATTTTGAATCACAATTGCTTTATACTGAGCCGCATATGCTTTTTCAAGCCGCTATTGCCCTCTAAAACAATGCAATTGCTCTGTCAGACCGCATTTGAATTTCTAAAACACCACATTTTCCATTTTGCCAAACACCTGTCAAATCTTGTAATGCATCTACTATTGTGTAATGCATTTGCTAGATTATGAGACGCGTATTATTGTTTTGCAATGCACTTTCCATCCTAAAATGTATTTGTTGCTTATAATGATACATTTGACATTGCAATGCATTTGAAACCTATAGTGACGCATTTGCCTAGCATTTAGAGAAACATTATTGCTATCAGAAACCCAATGCCACACATTTGTAACCAGGATTTCTTGGCATCTTTTCTAGCAGACTCTGTCCAAAGCAAAACCAACACTTTTCCAAGTCATCCATCTTTGCATTTACATTTAGCTTACAATCTATCATCCTCATCTTCATAGACAAAGTCTTAAGGCCTCAAATTTACACCTTTGGGATAGGAAAACTTTCCTTCCTTTGTCAAACCATTGTCTCAAAAATACATTGTCATTGGACCAAGTCAAAACAAACCAGTCCTTAGTCATTTTCCTTAGGTGAGCTACTTCCAACTCATAAGTCTAGTGTGGAAAACTCACCTTGTCATTTTGTCATCTTGTCACTTTATCCTTCAAACTAGTCCTTTGACAACCAAAATTGAGACATTGGCCAGACTTTGAATGGTTAGAAAACCTTTCCTAAAAGTCTTTTGACATAAGACACTCATTTTAGGCACTCATTACCACTTTTCATTTGACATTCTTTTTTGTCCTCATTATCACTTTGCATATTCTTAGTCTCATTCCATCCACCATCATGTCTTCAAGTCACTATGACATGCTTGCTAGTCGAATTGAATGCCAATTCATTAGTAATGGTCAAGCACAACTGGCTAGGGACTTCAAAACGCTATACCTCCAATCCAAGCCCAAATTCACCTCAACCTCTAGTCCTCCATTCATATATCCATCTTACCAACAATCCATGGATCTTGGTCCTCTATCCATCTACTATCAAGGGTCCCCTAACACCATCCACGACACTAAGTCACAACAAAATTTCATTGCCCACCCTAACCTTGACAAGGGAAACCAACCATCCATCAATCCTAGTCCATCATACACTCATCCCTTCCAAGTCTCCTCATCATATGCTAATCCTCCATCCACATCATATCCATGTCCTATTCTAGTCCTTCATACATGTCTCATCCTAGTCCTTCATCCACAAAACCTTTCCAATTACCCACATCCTATCCTAGTCCATTATACACCAATCCATTCCAAGACATTCCATTTGGTCATGAAAGCACATCTAGTCATAGTCTCCAAATTCCCATCCCATCTCATAAACTTGAGGATACATGTCAAGAGGCAGGTCCAAAGCACAACATCATAACATCCCTGTCATGTCAAGATCAAAGTAGTTTATCCCATGACACCATCTTTACATCCATTCAAGAAGTCCTCCTAGACAATCATGGCATACCAAATACACCTATCCTTGCTCAAGAGTCCATCCACAAACATGTCATTCAAGATGATCCTATCTTTGATCAAGACACTATCTTTTATCAAGACATCCAAAATGATCCACTCCTTGGCCTCTATACTAGTCGCAATCAAATACTTGAACATGACCCTATCCAAACTTCAAGTATTGACACTCCCAACAGTGAGACACTTGCCTCCATGGGACACATAGATGATCTACCACTAGAACAAGAGTCTTCTAGCATGGACATATTTGCAAATGATCAAGCTATAGCTAAATTTAGTGGGCCCTATGACAATGACCATGAAGACGGTTTTGACATAGACTTTGAAGCACCAGCAGAATCACAAGAGTCTGACATGTCACCAAATCAGTCTGAAGATATTAATCACAAATCTGTCCAACATGTGAGTGAAAATACAACATCCTATCAATTAGGATCATCTATCATTTTCAGAGCAAGCTTTCTTACAGAGGAGAATATTTCAAGCATTAATTTCCACAATAAGGATGGGTTAGCATCTTGCTTTCAAAGTAACAAGTATCCCATCGCCAACAAAATCTGTCAGAACATGCATTATCAAGGAAAAGGACTCGGCCTACATGAGCAAGGAATTATTGAACCAGTACAACTTCAGGCAAATTACAAACACCAAGGTCTTGGCTACTCCTCAATCAGAAAATCTAACGATGTTAGTGGTCCCTCCTCGATACTGGGGGCAAATTTATCTAATAAAAACGTCCAAATGGGTGTCATGAGTAGTCCTTGTCATAATATTGTTGCCAATACCCCTTCCCTCCACACCCCAAACCATCATTCCATCATGCATAAACCTTCCATTTGGAATGAACAAAAGTCTTACAAATCTAAAATCCAAAATCTCATGTCAAAGGCCATGGAATCAATCAAAAATACAAGTGGAAAAATGAAGCTAAAATGGATCCCAAAACACAATGGGTCAAGTCAAGAAAATAATAGATTAGGCAAAGAAAATATGCCAAAATTCAATCAAAATGTGGAGCCACAACACAAGAGGACTCCCACATATAATACATGTCCACCTCCTTAAAAATGGCCATCAAGAAAGACATATAAAAGTTTTGGTTCCAAACGCTATCAAAAATCCAACCTCCATCATCCATTACCCCAAGTTTGGAGAATAAAAATGGCTACATCCAAACATTCCACTAACCCATCAATGTCCACCATCATCCATCATAATCCTAAATTCTCCTTAAATACCAAACATCCCATGTCACAAATCCTTCGCATCTTGGCAGAAAATCTCTATCATAAGGAATCTCATGGCACTCTATCACAATGTTCGTATTCAAATAAGGCCAACTCTAGTATCAACAAGGATCGCAATGACATTAATACGTTGTATGCAAGTGCTATCATCCTGACAAGGCAACTACTTCAGAAAGGTCATTATTGGCATGTCATGGCACCAGTCGCTACATCGACACCGCCAAAGGATTCAAAACAGTTAGTGGTCCTCTAAAGCATCAAGGCTATCCGAAAAAAATGCAAAAATACAAAAAAAATTGAAAAAAAAAAAAAAATTGTCCCTTGATGAAAACCTGGCAAACAGGCGTCATGGTGACACCAAAAAAATCAAAAAATATCAAAAATAGTAAAGAGAAAAAATTCATCCAATGGTGAAAACTTGGCAAATAGGCATCATGTGTAGAATAAATTATCTATGTGGACCATTACACTTGGGGGCAAGTCGTCTCATCTCCCATTCCCTTCACATGAAATTTCCATATATCCATCTAAACCCTATCACTTTCCGTCCATTTCCCCATCGACTTTGATCTTGATAAGGACTAAAATAAAAACATAAGTCATGCTTTGGAAAAACTCTTGACATGTCTATCTTTTGATCATACCTTATTCATTGAATATCATGTCATTACCTTCATATCCTCCTTTTCACTATGCAACATCATCCTTGGAGACCATATGATAATTCTCCTAGTCCAATCCATCCATGTCTCCTATCTTTTACCAAAGCCATCCATTGCCCTTTTATACCTGTCACCCATCTTGGTTTCCCTTGTCCTACAATCCCTCGTCATCCCATCTAGTCCTCACCAAGTAGTTCCAAATGCAAAAATATGGAAAACCTGGCACATTATCAAAAACATTCCTTGACTTTGTCCCTAGCCTTGTTGCAGACTTTTATCCTCTTATCATATCATTGCCATATTCACGTTGTTTCGGGATGTGTCCTTCCCACATCAAACAATGTTGTCTTTGTCATCGTCACCCATAAATTAGTATCCAGCTTGACTAGCAGAAAAATCATGGTTGTCTTTGGATTCATGTGTGTCAGCATCATTCACATAAATTTGTCACAATTTTTACAAAGCATCAAAAAGTCATAAAAATCAGAAAAATCATGAAAAAATCCTAAAAAATTGAAAAAAGTCTTGAAAAAGTCCTAAAAATCATATAAAGTCCTGAAAAAAGACCTAAAAATTGAAAAATGTCCTGAGAAAATACAAAAGCATCCAAATCAATGTTAAAATCCCAAAAATAGAGTCAAAGTCAAAGTTTGTCCTATCAGTCCCATCAATTATATTAGTCAATCTTTATCCCAGTCTGAACTACGCTGCCTTTGCGCATTTGCTACGTAGGAAAGATTCATCTTTTGAATCCTCGAGACATTAGGTCAGTCTTTCTAGGTTGGTCAACATAAAATCATGATTCAATCTTTTGTCCTTTGGACAACGTCATTGGTCGTGTGGAACTACGAGGTCTCTGAGTGCACGACGTAGGCAAGGCCATCAACGATGGACTCCCAAGGCCGCACTAGGTCAGTTCATTAGGGTTCATGGCATCACATTTTCACACACGTCAAGTTATCTTTAAATCAAGCAAATATTCTATCAATCTTGAACTGTCAGTCTATCGGCAATCTATTTCATCAACATTTCCAGTCAATTCAGCATGTCAGCAATGACATGTAGTCAAATTCTATCAAGACAATTCACCCTAGCAAAATTTTGGGTTTTTCTTCAGATGTGTCCTTCTGAAGAGCAACTCTCATCATTTCTTTATGCTTTTGGATGTGTCCTTCCTAAGCATCATCAACATCATCTGACATCTTGATGGATTCTCCTACTTCCGAGAATTGATCTTCTGGATATCAACGTCATTCAGGATGCGTCCTTTCTGAATTTGATATCGCTTGACATTTGACAACACTTGACATTAAAACACTTGGAAAAGTTTATCTGTATTTTGATGATTATCATGATATTAGTTCCTTATGTCCTAGGAATCACGACATATCATGATGATTATCCTTGTATGCTTATCACTCTACTATTAGTTTCTCCAAGATGTCTTAACTTCAGGATTTAGAGAAGCAACGACGTAGTACAATGATTTTCCTGTCTATCATGTGGCTAGTTTCTCAAGGATGTCTTGATGTTAGGATTTAGAGAAGCAGCAACGTCTCATGATGGGTTTGGTTTTTCTGGCAGTTGGTTATGACAAAAGGACTAGGGGCAATTGTGTTCCTCGTATGAGTCATGATCATCTTTGTCTGTGACTGTTGATCTACATGATGGTTTGACCTTGCACACTATTGATCTACGCCATATCATAGTGTTTGTTGGCAATCATGACATTTTCGCCCAATGATGATTAAAGAGCAACAACTAGGATAACACTATAGAAAAACGTTGAATGATTCTAACATGCATTTTGTCTTTTGCATTAACTTGCTTCTCCTTCCCCATATCGGCATCCATGTCTTCTATCCTAACATTCATCTTTTTCTCTCTAACATTTCTTCTAAGTCCGCATCATTATCATTCTTATCTATCTTTCATGTATACTTTTGTCTATCATCTTCTAGTCCTTCTCATTCATTTTGAGAGCACACTCATGTTCTCTGAACTCAATTGTCCTCTCGAGGGGGCATACTACTACCTCCTCGTCATTCCTCCTCATCCTATTTTGCATTGGGGCATATTTTGACTTGTTTTCTTTGTCACAATGCGACAAGATGCATTATGACAAAGAGGGGCAAATGTAGACACATGAAAATGGCCTAGACCCACAAACCACATTCTTCTATAGCATGCTTCATCTCAACATAATTAAAATATTTAATTATGTTTTATAGTCCAATGTCAAATATTAATTAAATAATTCTCAATTATTTATTTAATTCACATCTTTTATTCCTCTTGGTTATTTAAATAAATAAATTACATTTATTATTTAAATACGTCGCTAATTGCTTATGTCACTCTATAATTAAATAAATTCCTAAATTTATTTAATTATTACTTCCTCATGATTATTTAAATAAATAAACTTTATTTATTTATTTAATACATCATTAATTATTTATGTCTTCTCATAATTAAATAAATTCTTATTATTTATTTAAATAGAATCATATTTAAAATTACCCACTTTCTAATTTTCCTCCAAAATTGAATAATCTTAATTATTAAATTGCCTTATTGATTTTCTTTCTAAATTTAAATAAAAGCATTTTATTTAAATTGGCAACTTCCTTCTTTCCAAGTAAATAATTTTAAATTATTATTATTTATTGTCACATTAATTCACCATTTTGGAATTAATTTAAAAGATTAGTTTCAAAATAGCATTTATCTCCACAAATTAAGTTATTTCTAAAATAACTTGATTTTCTAAATATCTTCTTCTTGTTCAATCTTTATCATCCTGATTATTACTAATTTCATCTCAATGTCAAATTTATTCTCTACCATTGATTTAATTTCTTAAATTAAATCTTGTCCACACATTTGGGGATTGTTGCCCTAACCCTAATTGAGAGTTGTCACTTTGAATCTTGCCCTTCAATTCTAGGGCATTTCTTAATATCTCATCTCATCTGTCCGTTCAAGATTGCATTTTCTATAAAATGACAATCTTGATCTCATTTTCAACATCTCTTAATCTCTTATTATTTTGGTAATATGATTATTGTCATCTCCTACTATCATCTTTAGGCTTATTGATAATTTGCATAATAGAATTAAATTTCTAGTTTGCATAGAGTTTGTTTATAAATCCTTCAAAGCTTTGTTTAGGGCTAGACATTATAGAATTTGCTCACATACACAAATCTGAGGGCATTCATTATCACAACAAAGTTAGAAGGTACAATAGAAATGATCCATGGAGAAGAAAGGATTGGGTGAGAGATTTCTTATTCATTCTTTTATTTTATTTTTCTATGCATTCTATTGATTTGTTGGATTTAGATTAATATTGCATGCTTTATTAGACTAACAAATCTGTTTTGCAGAAATCCATCATTACATATTGTCATGCCACTTTTTGAATGAATAAACAATAACTCAACCACCAATTTGTTGTCACAACAATGTAAAACCTATAACATTTCATTAATCACCTAAGCGCACCTAATGGAAACATGTTTACATTGACATCACAAGCATGCCACAAAAATCTCAAAGAAGGTGATAGTGCACATTGGGTGTGAGATAGCTATACTCTCAAGTATTCTAATTGAAGAGCTATAATATATTTTAAAGTGCGAGTGTATCACAAATTATGCTAGGGTATAACTCTTTAGGATAATATAAAAATACACTATTTTCCTCATATTTAAATTATGAATTAAGAGAAGTACAAAATGATTATCCCTAGTATTGAATAGCACAATATTGTGTCTAATTTTCAATGATTATAAATATTAGAATAAAATCATATAAATCAATAATAGAGTTGAATTCAATTTTAAAATTACAATCATGAGTCCTATTTTATTATATATCAAAAATTACATAAATATTATACTCAATTAATATCTCATTATTAACAATGATTCATTGAAATATAAATCTACAAGAACAATTTGGAAACTTGCATATCAAATAGAAAGTAATTTGGAGTCCATCATGTATGTGTGTATATATGTATGCATGCATGCGTGCATGTATGTATGTATGTATGTATGTATGTGACCTAATGGAATTCTTTCAACGGTTTATCAATTTATCATTTGTTATCCATATCACAAAAAACATCACACTTAATTATTTCATTAGAAAGAATTGATCTTTTTAACCTAGTTAGTATTGACTTATCTAATACAATTATATATAAGAATCTAATTTAACTAAAATAAAACTAGTCTTGTTCCAATGTGTGATGAATCATAATTCAAATGAAATATATTCCTAAAAATATAATTTTGAAAACACATTTTTTCTAGCTCATATTAAATATCTTACCATTTTGGTTACTAGTTAGCATTAAAGAGTGCTTATACATTATGTCTAATTTTATTTCACTTATTAGTTATTAGGATAAGGATATCAATTCATTTTTCATTTCAATCAAGTTCAAATTGTTTTCCTTCTATTTTTAGTATCCAATTTCACAACCCTTCGCATTCCATTTTATATTCTATATCATGGTGTAATTATAGTTTTTTGTGTATCTATAGGTTTAGGAACAACCATTAAATCCTAATACCACTAAAATATTCATGACATTAATCTTTTAAGGTGTTGATGAATTTAAGTTACTATTTTGAATATTTGACTCCACTAGAGGGTAAGTGCATGGATCCGTGACACAATTTTGTCTCTTAAGATGCCACTTTCTTTTTTTTTTTTTTCTGAAATCAACAAAATTTGATTTGCACGAGAAAATGAAGATAGTTATGCTCAAAATTTCAAGATGCAACAAGAACAAAAGTTGAAGTGCTCCGAGTCTAGTTTCTAAGCTACTAATGTTTTTTGAAATTAATGAAGATTAAGGGTCTGAAAAAGGGAGAAGCCAAAATAGGTCCTATTTTTATAAAAAAAAATAGCATAGCGTCTGAGGGCTCCTCCCTTTTTGATTAACTTTTTTTTAGACTTTCAAAAATCTCAATAGTGAGAAATTAGCTAACACCATGTAGTTTATCCTTGTTCTTTTGGATAATTTTTTTAATGAATTTATAATATTTTATGAATCTTCAAAGTGAACACATCGTGAAAAGCTAAAATTTGAGCATGCTCCCCCCATTTTTTTTTGAAAACTAATCAAAAATTGAATTTTTTTCATCATGTGTAGAATGGAGTCTAGTTTCAAAAAAATGTAATTTATTTCAGATTTCAATGAATGAGTGAAAATTTATCCTAAAACTAGCACATGTTGGTTTTTGACCAAAAACAAAGGCATTTACAATAGAAGCCATGGATCAAAACTTTAACTAAATAAAAATGAAAACAAAATTATATATTTAGATAATTAGTGATAACATATTTCCACAATCCATGTAAGTTATTGCTGAAAGTTTTTGGCTTAGATTGTGTTGTATTTTTTGCATCAAGGTTTCAGATCACACTCTATGATCCATCATCAAGATGTAAGAGAGCATAAGGAGTAAAATGAAAATTTGCAGACCAAGAGATGAATAAAAACGAGAGAGGGAGGAAGGGGGGGTAAGATGGACACAAAAACCAAGGAAATATATATAGGGAAATATATTAATATTTTATCTCTATTGTTTTTATATATATACATAAATATTTAAAAACAAAAAAAATAGATATTTTATTAAAACTTAAAATAAACATTTTGATTTTATTAAATCAGATTTAATATATATATAAATCACTTAATTTTTATATATATATATATATATGTAGGAACTAAAGAATAAAAAGAAAAAATACAAGTATAAATACAAAAAATAAAAAACTTATAAATAAATGTTTAAATCTTAATGATTTTCGTATAAGTTTAATTATATATATGTATATATAAAAACTTATGAAGAAACCAAAAAAAAAACATTTAAACAAAAGTCAATATATAAAAAATGAAACAAAAAAGAATTAACCATAACTATACATATCGAGTAAAAATAAATAAACTTATATATGTACATATATATAATTAAACATATATATAATGTATAAGAGCATAAAAATAATAAATAAACTATATATATTAAACACTAAAATAAAAGTCAATAAAAACATAAACCTAGATATAATGATTTTTATATAAGTTTAAATATATATAATTATGTATATATAAAAACTTATAATGAAAATCAAGGAGAAACATTTAAAAAGAAAATATATAGAATTTAAAAAGAAAATAGAACAAAAAGAATTAAACAAAACGAAAATATAGA
This sequence comes from Sequoiadendron giganteum, assembly GCA_007115665.2. NCBI lineage: Eukaryota > Viridiplantae > Streptophyta > Pinopsida > Cupressales > Cupressaceae > Sequoiadendron > Sequoiadendron giganteum. The sequence continues at coordinate 385,559,359 of CM021106.1, read as the reverse complement.
GTATAAATAAAAAAACTTATATGTATATATATATAAAAAAGTATCTTGATAAATAAAAATAGAGTATAAAAGTTTCTTGTATATAAATATAGAGAATAAAAGTCAATATAAACATAAAAGTAGATATATTGATTTTCATATAAGTTTAAATATATTTAAATATGTATATATAAAAATTTATAAAAAAATCAAAGAGAAGAACATTTAAAAAACAAACCGAACATAAATATAGAATATAAATAAAAAACTAATATCTATATATAAATGTATGTAAGTTAGAAGATAAATATACAAGTAAGAAGATAAATATAGAGTATAGATAAATAAAATTATATCTAAATGTCTATATAATTATATATGTAAGTATGTATAGGAGAAAAAAATTAATGAATAAAATAATGAAGAAAACAAAAAATTGAAAGCAAAAAATAAACTTATAGAAATAAGTAAGTACAAAGGTAAAAGATTAAATCTTGACGTTTTTTCAATATAAGTTTATATATATATATTAAATTTGATTTAATAAAAGATTTAAATATATATATATAAACTATAAGTTTATTTTTTTGCTTTCAATTTTTTGTTTTCTTCATTATTTTATTCATTAATTTTTTGCTCTTATACTTACATACATGCTATCACGATTTTTTTATAAACTTGCATTGGAAGATGTGCAAATGAGATGGGGAGCACAAATGAAAATATGAGGAAATTTAATGTCGTTGGGGGATAGTGAGAGAGAGAGAGGTCTAAAGAATAAAATACATATATATATATCATAAAACTTACATATATCCCTATTTAATTTAAGTTTTCGGGATAAAATATAAATATATTTCCCTATATATATTTCCTTGGTTTTTATGTCTATCTTACCCCCCCTCCTCCCTCTCTCCTTTTTTGTAACGCCCTACTGTGGAACCCGAAAAACGTTATGCCAATCACATAAACAACAGAATATATATATATTTTTAAAGAGATAACATGTAACAACAACATCCATAAACGTTCCAAGGTTCCATAGCTACGCTACTATGGATAACAACAAAATAGTACAATACAATAACCATGTAATAATAACCACAAGAGAAGTCATGTCCAGATAATATAATAATAAGAGTTAAACACAACAGTCAAGATTATGTCAAATCTCTGAATAAAACAATATATATATATATATAAGGAATCTCATGTACATAATGAATGTGATACAATGAAGAATGAGATGAGGAAAAGGAAGACATCCATGCCACGAATTCACCAAAGGAACTAAACTCCGCAACTGCTATGCAATTTGAATCCAACCAAGAAAACCTATCATAAACAAAATACCTAATGGGGACCCAATGGAGTAGAGGCACGTTCCTCCCAACCATGTGGAGCTCAAAAGCCCACCCCCCATACTAGGAGATAGAACAATTCCTCAAGTCATACTGACATCTCAAAGTATCAAATACAATTACAAGGTCGACTCACATGACAACTCAAGAACTAGTCAAAGACAACAATAAACTACAACTGAAAACTGCATAGAGAAAACTGCATAATCATAACTCCATATTGAAAACTGCATAACCCAGAGGTGACTCACAACATAAAACTCACAAGGTATACTAGGATAAGAGTGTCATCACACAAGCTCGAAAACCTAGAGAAAGTTTCAATTCACAATAAAAGCGTACTAATTTTTTTTTTATTTAAAGTGAATTAAACATATATGTTCATCTACAATTGAAAACATCCCCTAAGGCTACGTAATTGAGATTACTTAAACCCCACTAACATACATCATCTAAAATTCATTGCATTTAATTACCCATGTAATAAGCATTAATACAACATACATAAACAACATAAGATAAGAAGATAAACATCCATACATAAATTCGTTACTTGAACATCTGGTTAAATCTCTCATTCCTAGAATGAGGCAATATTACAAAAGTGTTACATTTACAAAATTCCACCTCTTTAATACAAGAGGGATAAACAACTTATTACAAATAGAAATATTACAAAGCTTGAAATAAACACAAGAACCATGAGCTATCCATCTAGATGTCTCGCCACCAAGTACTGAAGATAAATGGGGACCCAACGGTGTATGGTGCATGTTCCACCCAACCAAGTGGTACCTGAAGGTCCACCCCCCATGCTAGGATATAGTAACCACGAAACATGGACAATGACCTACTACCTTTAACCAAAGGCAGACTCATACTGACACATACTGACTCAACCAAACACATGCACAAAATAAGTCTAACACTATCAAGGTCACATTGCTTCCAAACAAAAACTTCATCAAGTATGATAAAGAATCCATACACAAAACACACAACTCAATGTTATCCTAGACAAAGTGTCATCACACAGTTTGTCATGAGATCTCCTCTGGGCATTCTTCATAGGCTTCAATAATCCTGATGACCTCAACTGAATACCGGCCCTCATACTCACTCATGTGGAATCAACTACCTCTCGTATGGACAAGATAGTTGACCTAGCCATTCCAGGCCTTCTCACTCACCCTAAGTCTAAACAAGCCCTTGCGTCTATGAGTGAGGTTAAATTATCTTGATTAATGTGAAGTGCATCCTAAACAACTAAGTACATTAATTTAATTTTCACTTGTTTAAATCACTTATGAAGGTTACCCGGTTTACCTCTTTGGTCTCCGGCCCCTAAAAAAATCCACTCTTCTAATGGATAACATGCTATACAAAACTAGACTCCAAGGGTAACTCAAGTGCTACAGAACTAAACAATGCAATCTCTCCTATTCTAGGAGGCAACAATTAAGGAAACCCACTCCAATACTTGGAAGAAACAAACACATAAAGCACTACCCAAGGGAGAACGAACGATTGACTTAACAAAGAATAAACCCATAACCTCTTTCATTATTGGAACATCTAAAACAACTAAACTCACTTCCCTTTAAGAAATGCAGAGAAAATAAAACATTTATGGCAATCACGAGGAAACTACTATTTTTTGATATTCTAAATCCATTTTCCTTTCATATTCTATTCAGAGTAAGATAAAACTATTGCCATTTCAAAATAGCTGAAATAGTTAAATAAGAGCCTTCAATTTACAATTATAAGAAATACTAATTTAAACAATTTAAATCAAATTCATTGTTTACTTTTAAAACCATCATAAGTACTCTACTAACTGGATTCCTTTCATTTTTTCAACTAACTAATATAGTTTAATCAATTTATTTAAAATACCTTTTTCCCTATCAATCTGAATTATGCATACTAATCAGTTCCAATATAAACCTCCAATAATGCTAAATTGTTAACAATATTGAAAATAAGATAAAATATTAAATATATAATTAAATATATATATGCTCATACTATTTATACATATTTAATATATTTAATCATATATATACATTTAAATATATCATCTGTCTTTTCAAAAAATATCAAATTGATTAATTCAGAATAAAATCCATACTTAGTCACCTATTTTCTAATATATATATTAAATATTATATATATTAATATATAATATTAAAATACATATTATATGTTATAATTTTAAATCCTAAAACTTTTAACTTTAAAGATCCTACAAATAATAATTAAATTCACATTAAATAATTTTTTAGGGGCGGACGGAGTACCGTCGAATGAGACAGTACCATCGGCGTCAATGAGGAAGACCGCTAACTATACACACAGTACAATCGGCTGCAAGCTGTTGGGGAGGCCACACTCCCCATGGGACAGTGCGTCCCCCAATACGGTGGGTGCAATGCCCCATGGGCAACACGTCCTTCTCAATCGGGAAGCGAGTGGAGGGGTCATGACCTCCGTCCCAAAAAAAACTTTGCCTAATTTTTTGAAAAAAGAAAAGAAAAAACCATAGTAACAATATCTTCACCATTGATGGCTAACGCGAAAAATTCGCACAAAATGATCCAGAATAAAATTCGTCGACGACGATTTTTTAAAAGGAATTACATATCATAACATATATATATATATTATATGTAAATATATTTAAGTATATTACATATAATGTATAAATATATTTATATTTACACAAAATCATTTCTTCTGGTAAAATTGAGAAAATAAAATAAAAATAACCAGCTACAGGAAAATGAATAAAATTTTCCAAAATATTTTCTTAATTTCATAAAGATTTAAAAACATAATTCTTTTAAAACCTATCCTTTAAATTCCTAATAATACAAAAAAATAGGAAAAACTAAAGGGGATCTAAATTTCTCCATTACAAATTTTCTAGAGAGGATTTGTTTTCAAAACTAGATCTAATTGTTTTCCAAAGGGATAAAATCTCTTCAACAATCTACATGTGTTGCACAATCTAAATTTTAATTTAACAATGATTCTACAAATTCCTCAATTAAAAATTAAATCCTATAGTATATTATTACAATCTTCCAAATTTCTGATTAATTTGAACCTAATTTCCATTAATAAATTCTAATTCCCAATGAATTCAACAAACAAATTTCTTAAACAATATATATTTGTTTTAAACATAACAAGAACAAAAATCACAGAACAAAACCTAGATTTTGAAGCTATAGGAAAAGATGAATTTTTGATGCAAAACCTTTTCCAAGGATCTCATGAATTCTCTTCTACCATGCAATGAATCCAATCCAAAAGCTGAACCAATGTAAACAGACTTTCCTCAAATCAATTCTACAATTAAAAATTTCTTCAAACCCTTCTCTGTGCAATTTTTCCCAAAAATTCTTCTCTGCCTTCAAGAAGCTTTTCCCTTCCCAAAAACTTCTTCTTGAATGAATCAATTTTCAATCAACTCTTTTCATTAATTAAACATGCACTTGTGTAACTCTGGTAGCTATTATTGTACGCAAACTCCACTAGACAAAGATAATCCTCCCACCGTGTCTGTTGATCCATGACATACATGCATAACATATCTTAGAGGATTTGATTAACCCTCTTTGTCTATCCATCTATCTCAGGGTGATATGCTGAACTAAAGTTCAACTGTGTCCCCATAGCATGCTGTAATGATGTCCACAAAGCTGAAGTAAACACTGGATCCCTGTCAGAAATAATCTAACGCGGAATACCATGCAACCTCACAATATCCTCCATGAACACTCTAGCAACTGATGATGCATTATAGGAAGCACACATAGGCGAGAAGTGTGCTACCTTTGTCAATCTATCGACCGTCACCATAATGGCATCATGTCATCGTGAGGAGTTGGGTAAACCAACAATGAAGTCTAGTGAGATAATATCTCACTTCCACTCAGGTACAAGATGTGGCTGAAGAAGCCCTGCTGGATGTTGGTGTTCAGCCTTCACCTGTTGACACTCCAAACATCGCGCTACAAAATTTGCAATATCCCTCTTCATCCCTAGCTAGAAATATAACTGGTGTAGATGTGCATGCATCTTCTTCACCCCAAGATTGGCTGAATAAGGCGCACGATGAGCCTTGGTCAAAACCAAAGATCAAAGGTCACCCACTGAAGGAACATAAATATGCTCTGAATGCCTAAGTAACCCATCTGACTCAAGTGAATATCCTATAAATCTACCCTCAAGAGGTCTACTTGCCTCAATCTCTGCTCTCACATCCCGGTACCAACTATTTGCTAGAAGAGTAGCAAGAATCCGACTCTATAAATCTACCATAAGAGTCATCTCGAAAATCTCATGCCTACATCTGCTAACTACATCAGCTTCAACGTTCTCTTTCCCCTGAATATACTTCACCTCGATGTCATACTCACAAAGGAACTCCATCCAACACCTCTGTCTAGCATTAAGATTCGGCTGAGTGAAAATATACTGCAGAATCCTATGATCACTGTGTAACTCAAACTTGTGCCCAAGTAAGAAGTGTCTCCATCTAGTCAATGCATGGACTACTAGTGCTAACTCAAGGTCATGTGTGGGATAATTAAGTTCATGATCTTTAATTTTACGTGACTCATAAGCTATCACTTGTCCCTCTTGCATCAAGACTGCACCTAAGCCCTCTAAAGATGCGTTTGTACAAACCACAAAGTCTCCTGTGGGATTAGGTATCGCTAAAATCGATGCACTAGTCAGCTTATCCTTAAGGACCTAAAAAGTTGACTCACACTGCTCTGACCATCCAAACCTCTTCCCTTTCCTCTGAAGAGAAGTGATAGGATGACCTATCCTGGAAAAACTTTGCACAAACCTCCTGTAATATCCTGCAAGCCCCATAAAACTATGGATCTCTACCACATTCATGGGCACAGGCCAATCAAGAATAGCTTGAATCTTTGAAGGATCCACAGATATTCCCTCTCCTGAGATCACATGACCAAGATACTTGATCTCAGACTTAAAGAACTCACATTTCGACAAGTTGGCGTAAAGTTGGTTTTCTCGCAAACACTACAGAGCCTATCACAAATGCTCCTCATGTTCCTCTACTGTCCTGGAATATATCAATATATCATCAAGAAACACAAGAACAAACCTATCAAGGTACATGCAGAATACTCCATTCATCAAAATCATGAATACAGATGGCGCATTCGTCAACCTGAATGGTACCACAATGAACTCGTAGTGACCATACCATGTCTAAAACACTGTCTTATGTATATCTGCATCAAAAATACGAAGCTGATGGTATCCCGACTTAAGGTCTATCTTCGAAAAGATGGTAGCACCTTTGACTTGGTCAAACAAATCATCTATCCTGGGAAGTGGATAATAATTCTTTATCGTTACCTTGTTCAACTGCCGGTAGTCAATGCACAACCGAAGTGAACTGTCCTTCTTCTTCACGAAGATGACAAGCGCTCCCCAAGGAGAAACACTAGGACTAATAAATCCCTTCTCTAATAACTCCTTCAACTACAAGCGAAGCTCTTTCAGCTCCTAAGTAGTCATACAGTAAGGTGCTCATGAAATAGGCTCTAATCCAGGTACTAAATCAATCTTAAAATCTATATCTCTCCTCGGTGGCATCCCTGGAATTTCATCAGGAAAGATATCAGTGAACTCCTGAAGAACAGGATGACTATCAAGAGTTACCTTCTCCTCTCCATCTCCTAAACCCAAATCCTCAACTGTAACTGCAAACAACTGACATCCACAATGAACACATCTTCTCAACTGCATAGCTGAGATGATCCTCAAAGATATTGGTCTCTGTACTCCTATAATATTCACCTCTCTACCAGATGCATTAATGCACCGAATCAACTTATGTCGACAATCAATAACTACTCGATGAGCCTCTAACCAATCCATACCTATAACAACATCGTAGGATCCCATTGGTATAACTCAAAGATCTAAGGTAGTGGAAAGTGGTCCAATCTCCAACCTATAGTCAAGTACTATAGAATGTGATGCAACCTTTGCACCGGATGCTAACTCTACCTACCACCTATCGGCTTGCCTTATGACACCTAGTCTGCAATGTGACATGATCGATGACGAAATGAAAGAATCAGATGCTCCTGAATCGAAAAGAATAGTAACAGGGTTACCCAATAACATACCATAGGTCTCTACTATGGTACCATGGTGCTCTGCCTAGTGGTTATCAACCACTGCAAACACATGATGTCTTCTGCCAGCATCTCTCACTGTCGGCTCTGACGCCGCTGGTCTCTATGTAAATCCCAACGTGCCCTTATTGGGACACATCCTAGCAATATGGACCTGCTGACCATACGAGAAGCAACCTGTGCCTCTACCATAACCTTTTCCTCCTGCTGGTGCACTAGACTATTGTGCACTGCCTCCAAAAGTGGACTAGGCACTCTGAGTGGATTGCTTAGCATTGAAACGCTTCATGCGCCTCTAGTTCCTATTACCCTGTCCTTGCTGGAAACCTTTCATTTCGCCTGGAATGACTACTGTTGACTGCCCTGTACTAATACTTGCTGAGTCTTAGGAGGCACAGCTCCCTGTGTCTGTCCCCCTTGAGCACTATTCCCAGCTCCTATACCACCACCAATACTAACACCTGTATGACCTCCTAGTGCCATAGTCAGGTTCTCCTCCACCAGTCGTGCCTTCTCCATAGCTATCTCCATAGACTTGGGTTCAAAGACCCGAACACCTCCACTGCTACGGGTGTTTAAGTCCCTGATGAAATGCTGCACTAGCATTCCCTCATCATCCCCTATTCCTGCGAACTGTTTAAGTTTGTAGAATCTCCTCTCATACTGATCAACTGTCATTGCTAGTTGACATATGGCATGGAACTCGTTGCCTCTACGCTGACGCCAATGATCGGAGAGAAAGCAAGCTCTGAACCTCTCAAGAAAAATCTCCCAAGATACTGTACTCATGTCTATATGGAGCTTCTGGTCCTCTAGCTTCCACCAAGTGGCTACAAAACCTCGGAGATGAATAACAACACACTACGCTTTGGTGTTACTATCAAACGGGTACATGGAGAAACATCGGTCAAGTCCTATCAACCAGGTTTCAACCTCAAGACTGGTACCTACTCCATCAAATTGAGGTGGTTGGGATCGAATCAAGTCCCTCATATAATTCACTGCTAACATATCAGACTGAGCTGTAACTGTCACAACCGTAGGGTTACCTACTGGTACCTCCTGTCGTGGTCCTAATAAAGCCATAGCCTCCTCAAAGGCTTTGCGTGCAGCTTCGACCCTAATAGGATCTAACTATCTACCACCACCTCCTGGATCATTCAGTGAAGCCTGATGCTCCTCCTGCTCTAGTATACATGACACATGATGTGGCGAGTCATGCTGACTTTCCCCTCGACCGTCTACCCGGCCATGTCCATGTCCTCTCCCTTGTTCACATCTAGGAGGCATACTCCTACACAGACACAAAATGGTATTAGATAAGGGACACTTAAAAAAAACTATGCAACTAAGCTTAATGGGTACATCATAATCCCAGAGCACCCAGTGTTTAAACCTTGGCTCTAATACCATGTGTAATGCCCCACCACGCAACCCTAGAGGAAGTTTCAATTCACTACAAAGTGTACTAATTTTATTTTTTTAAAATGAATTAAACATACATGTTCACCTAATAAATGACAACCTCCCCTAAGGCTACGTAACCAAGATTACTTAATTCCCATTAACATACATCATCTAAATTACATTGCAATAAACATCTCAAGTAATGATATACATCTAACATAAGTAAATACAAGATATGAATAGATTAACCATCACATAATTCCATTACATAAACCACTACAAGATTACAATCCTCATTCCTAGAATGAGTCAAAATACATAAGAGTATAATAATTACAAGATCGACCTCATAACAACAAAAGGGGTAAATACAACTGATATAAGAAGAATTACAATAGTACAAGAAGAGAATAACAATATCCGCAAGTTGTCCAACTAGATGTCTCGCTTCCACGAACTGAAGAACAAAGGGGGATCCAATGGTTTTGGTGCATGTTCCACCCAACCTAGTGGTACCTGAAGGCCCAGCCCCCATGCTAGGAGATAGTAAAAATGCAACATGGACAAGAAATCTACTACTTCTAACCAAAGGATGACTAACTGAACAAACTGACTCAACCATACATATGCACAATATAACTCTAACACTAACATGGTTACATTGCTTCCAGACATAATAAAATCAAGTGTGTTAAAGAAACCATACACACAACATATAATCAAGGTTATCCTAGATAGAGTGTCATCGCGAGGTGCGTCATGAGATCTCCTTTGGGCATCCTTCATAGGCTCCAAAAATCCTGGTGACCTCAACTGAATCTCGGCCCTCATACTCACTCAAGTGGAATCAACTACCTTTCGTATGGACAAGCTAGTTGACCTTTCCATTCTAGGCCTTCTCACTCACCCCAAGTCTAACAAGCCCTTGTTTCTGTGAGTGAGGTTAATTTTATCTTGGTTAATGTGAATTCATCCTAGTAATCTAAGTACTTTACTTTAATTATCACTTCTTAAAAACACTTTCGAAGGTTACCCGGTTTACCTCTTTGGGCTCCGGCCCCTAACAAAAGCCACTCCTCTAATGGATAACTCACTACTCAAATCTAGACTCCAAGGGTGACTCGAGTGTTATAGAACTAAATAACTCAATCTCTCCTAATCTAGGAGATGACAAATAAAGAATCTCACTCCAACACTTGGAGGAAAACAACTCAACTAAATCTACCCAAGGAAAAATAAACATTAGCTAACATGGGAATGACCCACATACACTAGAAGACTTCTCATGTATAAATACAATTACCCATTCCAAAGCATTCACTAAAAGGAAAAATAATTATCTATTGCATTGATAACGAAAAACACTATGTTCGGATATATTAAATCCACATTTCTACTTAATGCTTCTTGCAAAAAATAAATATCATCCTTATAAATTTTCACTAAAATGCAATAAATTCAACACTAAAACAAATACTTTTGTAACATTATCCAATCATGATCAATAAAAGATTTTCATTAAATTTGTTGTCTAACTACATGCATGTGTTAACATGTTTAAATTGATCATCATCATTTGCATATATATATATATATACTTTTAAATATATATATTAATAAAATAATATTATAACAATGACAAAACATACTTATGTAATTTAAATTTATACTTTATGTTAAAAGTAATACTAGCATCTTAATCAAATAAGGAAAAAGCAACTCTGTTAAAAAAAAATATTATAATCTAAACATTAAATCATTCTGGAAAAATCTATAACCATTTCTCCTAAAAAAATACAAATAACAATAAATACATATATATTAAATATATAATATTTATACATATATATTTTTGTATAACATTAATATTGATATGATAAAAATAAACTCTATTATACCTGTCACGTTTCCCGAGCTACCTCGGACTACGAACAACACACAGGCGTCCAAATAAAAATAAATAAATAAATAAATTTCATTCTAAAACAAATCATATAAACTTAAAATATTTAATAATAAAAAATACATATAAAAAAATAAAAAATAAAAAAAAATAAAAGAAAACTAAACAAAAGTGGCAGGCCGAGCTTACTGTACCCGAGGACAGAACTTTGTGGGCACCGACAGTACTATGTACCAACCGGACGCACCATGGGCATTAACTAGGGGGCAGCGCTTTCCATGGGGCAGCACGTCCCCCCTAAAAAGGTGGGCATGCTGACCCATGTACAACACTTTCCCCACCACAGTGTATGTGCGGTGGGCGGTACCTTGTACTGGCCACTTTCACAACACAAAATTTTATAACAAAAAAAAACATTTACCAATACAAATAAAAAAATCTGAAAATCGCCCAACATAGAAATTCGTGCCTCTATCACGCCGTATGGACGACATTTAATTTTAAATCAGTAAATAGATTTTATCTATGACAATTTAATAGATATAAATATTTATATAGGCTATATATTTATATATATATTTTATAGATATATAAATATATATATTTTCGTAGGATTAAATTACTAGTAAAATCAAAGGAATAATAAATAAATCTAGAAACATAAATTTGATAAATTTTTCCAGAATTTCATTCCATAGTCAAAAAGGTGAAAATCTAAATTTCTTTCAACACTATTCCTTAAAATTCACAATAACTAAATAAAGAAAATTCAAACAGACCCTTTTACTGAAGGTTTTCTACGAGGGTTTGATTTTCTTTTGAAGAACAGATCTGAACAATTACAAGGGTAAAATCTTCATTCCAAAACCTAAGTGTTTAAATTTCAACCAATGTTTAATTTAAGCAAAGAACCAACATTTCCTGTTTACTAAATAAACCCTACAGTGAATTTTAACAATTTCCCCCAAATTTGAATAAATCTAAATCTAGATTCATCTAACAATTTCCAATTCACACTTGATTTTAACAAATTTGAAAACAATAATTTATGAAATGAATAATCAAGACAAAACCTGGAATCCAAAGCTACAGAAGAAGATGAATATCTGATGCAAGCTTCCTCCCAAGAATTCCTGAAATTTCTTCAAACGTGCAACAGATCCAATCCAAGAACTTCGATAATTGCAAACAAATAATTCTCCAAACAAACTCTACAATCCGAAATTGCTTCCAATACTTCTTTGTGCAAATTCTTCAAAAATTCCCAAATTCCTCTGAAAAATATCAATCCTTCCAAAAACCTCTCTCCCAAAAATTGAAACATGCATTCACATTAAAACTCAAATATCTAATCTAACCCTAATTTTTCTTTTACATGCAAGGTGAAAATAGATATTTATTTCCTTTTCCCATTTTCGAAAACCCCAAATTGATTTTCAAATGCAATTTCACTTTTCTTTCAATTCTTTTAATTTAATTTAATTTAATTTATTTCAATAAGCTCAATTAATTAATTTTAATTATTTAATAATTAAATTCAACCTTTTCCAAGATTACTTTAATTAATTAAATAAATTAAAATTTAATTAAATACAATTTCATCATAAGCATAAATATTTCATCTAAGCATAAATTTCACTTAATATTAAAATAATCTCTACTTTCAACAATAACATAATTCTAAACATTTAAATAAATAATAATGCATCTAATAAAATCATATAACATTAAACCAAGTAAAAACAACTCACAAAATAGGACTAATGACACACTAAGGCTAGGGCATAGACCTGACACATGTTACCTAGTTACTATCTCCCTTTCAACTTAACCGTTGGATCAACACGCTCAAACCTGTGAAACCAGGTGGAGTCGATGTCATGTAACTGCAACATGAAACCAAGTAAACAACATAATATAGTATATCCAGTATATAATACACACCATGAAGAAGAAATCACGGAGTCACAGGCGCTTGCAAGCGAGTGATATGAACCATCCTCTTCACCAATACACTCATCCAAGACTGACATTACATCATAATCAAAAATCACATAATACAATATCTCAAACTAACTCTACTAACATCAATAATCCATAATGCATGTGAAACAATAGTCAGATAATCCACATCACACAATAATCAATGTCGCTCAATAGTAGCGATCAAAACACAAGCAACCAAATGTGTCTAGTATAATAGTAGCTACATCCCAAACATAGCATAAAGCAAACACAAAAGAAGCAAAACGGAGGGGTATTACAACTTGAGTCATAAATCAAAAATATCTTAAACAACCAAATCTAATTTTGCATGCAATATTAAAAATTAAAATATCCACTTAATTCCAATTTTCGAAAACTCACTTTAAATTTAAAATGCAATTTCAACTATCTTTCAATTTTTAGCTTTTATTTAATTTAATCCAAATAAAACTTAATTAATTAATTTTAATCATTTAATAACTAAATTCAACCCTTTTGAGATTAAATTAAATTTAATTAAACTAAATTTTATTAATAACTTTAGATATAACTTCCAAGCATAATTTTAATTTAATATAAAATAATCACCACTTTTAACCAATACAATCATTCTAAAAATTGATTAAATAATCACACACTTTTCAGAATCAAATAACATTAAAATAAGGTAAACTATGACTCAACAAATGAAACTGACGACACACTAAGGCTAGGGTGTAGACTTGACACATGTTACCTAGCTACTATCTCCCGTTCAACTTAACCGTTGGATCGACATGCTCAAACCTATGGAACCAGGTGGAGTCGATGCCATGTACCTACAAACCTAAGAACCAAACAACATCATATAATATATCCAACATATAATACACACCGTGAAGAAGAAATAACGGATTCACAGGGCATTCGCAAGCGAGTGATGCAAACCCATCCTCTTCACCAATACACTCATCAAAGACTGGCATTAAAATCATAATCAATAATCTCATATTAATATCTCATGTTAACACTACTAACATCATCAAACCATTACAACATGAAAAACAATAATCAAATAAACACATCACACAATAATAGTTCATCGCCCAATAAGTAGCGATCAAAACACCATAACAAAATGTATCCATATCAAAGTAGCTACAACCAACAAAGCATAAAACAAACTGAACAAGAAGCAAAACAGAGGGGTATTACATTCTCCCCTCCAAAGACCAAGCCTATTCCTAGAAGCCTGCAAACAAGTAGGGATATAACTCCCTCATCCTAACTGCATCCTCCCAGGTGGATGAAGCATCATCCCTGGGATCCCACTGAACTCTGACTTGATCAATATCTCGCCCTCGAAGAGTGAGCATTCTGCATTTCATTACGGCCACGAGCTCCAAAGCCAACTGCCCATCCTCTACCTGTAAATAATTCCAATCAAAGACGTGAGTAACATTTGGATGATATGGCCGAAGAACGGAAACATGGAAAACATCATGAATACATGCTAGACTGGGTGGCACAGCAAGTCGGTAAGCAATTGGACCAATCTTTTTGAGTATCTCGAAAGGTCCGACAAAGTGAGGCACCAACTTAGAACCCTTTCCATATCGAATTGGACTCTTTCTTGGACACACCCACAAGAATACTCTGTCACCAATAGAAAACTGATGATCCACTCTATGTGATGAGGGTGTAACCCGAGACACAAAAAATCACACAGAAAAACTAACAAATCTTATTATTTTCAAAGTAATGAAATTATTACATGTAGAGGATCTCAAATCCCCAAGTTCTGCAATACATGCAAATTACAGAAAGAAACTACAGAAATTCCCCTATTCGCAACATGCGATCTTCTTTCCCCAAAAAATACCCACAAAAATCAGAAACTACCCCATAAATAGCCCAATTCTTTGTTTGGAGCCGAAAACAACATTCTAATTAAGCACCAACTTCCAGAAGCCCTAGCTTTCATTTTCCACCAATTTTCGGGCCCATCCGGAACCTTTAAGTCCCTCAAAATTAGCTCTGAAGATTTTGTAGGGCAAAAAGCAGAAACTAAAACTTGAATAACTTTTGAATCGGGAATGATCTTAGCCTGATTCTTTCACCAAAGTGTTTATTATTTTATCTTGAAGCTTCCCTTAAATTTTTGTCTCCTCACACCTTCAAATTCATACCTGCTAAAAATAGCAGTTGAGCAGAAAAAATAGAAAAGCAGTTCTGAAAGTTGGGAATTCTTCTTCGACGAAAAGGGTATCCAAAAATGCAAAAACATCTACAAAAATCTAAATGAAAGTAAATATATTTTTGGGTGATGTAGGATTTCCCTTACACCATTGGATGCTCATACATCAGACACCCAGGGTAATTTGAAGGGTATCCAGAAATGCAAAAACATCTACAAAAATTTAAATGAAAGTAAATATATTTTTGGGTGATGTAGGATTTCCCTTACACCACTGGATACTCGTACATCAGACACCCAGGGTAATTTGAAAAGTGACCCCGTCACTTCTCAGATGGTTAAGGAAAACTAAAACCGTCAACCTTTACCTTAGACAACCAAGATGAATCTTCCATAGGCCTTCCTCTCCATTTCACCAAATATTCTTCATACTACCTGTTTCAGGTACTCCTTCCCACACGGCTATCCAAGATTTCTTTGATCTCCTCCTTTTCTGAAGTAGGTGCTGGAATACCACATGGTTCCATTGCTGGTACTTCCTTTGTGCCACCATCATGATATTCTATCAAATCTGCAATGTTGAGCACAAGGGAAATGTTGAATCCATCCGGCAACTCTACCTCATATGCATTCCCTGAATCATGCCTCTTCAAAATTTTACAAGGACCGAACTTCTTTATCTTCAATTTGTTATAGGTTCCTATTGGAAACCTTGAGGAAACCTTTCTTTCCTCAAGTGGACCATCACTTCATCACCAATCTAAAACTACTTATACCTCCTCTTCTGGTCTGCCTTAGCCTTATACTGCATATTCATCTTGTTAATGTGTTCTTTTACCTTCTCATGCATATTCTTGATGTGTTTTACAAAGTCTTTAGCTTTAGCACTTTTCTTCTTCTCTTGGTCCATCTTCCTTAATTCTAGAGTAGTCCTAAGACCACTTCCATACACAATCTAGAATGGTGATCTACTAGTGCTTCTATTGACATAATTGTTGTAAGAAAATTCGGCCTGGGGTAAGATCAAATCCCATCCCTTGGGCTTATCTCCTACCAAGCATCTCAATAGGTTACCCAAACTTCTATTCACAACCTCAGTCTACCCATCAGTTTGTGGATGGTGTGCTAAACTAAACTTCAACTCTATTTTCAACCTCTTCCACAAGGTCCTCCAAAAGTATCCAACAAATTTGATGTCACGATCTGAGACTATACTCTTTGGCAAACCATGTAGTCTTACCACCTCTCTAAAGAACAAGTCAGCAATGTGGATTGCATCATGGGTCTTCTGGCATGGGATGAAATGTGCCATCTTCGAAAACCTGTCAACTACCACAAATACCAAATCATTCCCTTTCTATGTCCTTGGCAAACCAAGAACAAAGTCCATACTTATATCCTCTCATGGCCTCTCTGGTATAGGTAAGGGCTGATACAACCCTATATTCTGACTCACTCCTTTAGCCATTTGACATACCTTGCAACTCTGCACAAACTTCTTCACATCTTGTGATAACTGAGGCCAATAATAATGCTCACTGATAATAGAAATGGTCTTATCCCAACCAAAATGTCCTGCCATTCCTCCACTATGCTTCTCCTTTACCAGGTTCTCTCTCATGGAACTCCTCGGAATACACATTTGACTTCCCTTAAACAACATGCCTTCTTGAATTATGAAATCCAGCCACTTTGTCCTGTCAACTGTAACACATTTCTTGCAAGCTTTCCAAGCCTTTGCAAAATCAGGATCATTTGGATACAATGTCTTGAGTTCACTGAACCCAACCACCTCAATCTACATTTCTATCAGCAGTGTATGCCTCCTACTTAATGCATCTACAACCCTATTTGACTTCCCACTCCTATCCTTTAAAACAAAGGTATAACTCTGCAAAAATTCTACCCATTTCATATGCCTCTAATTTAATTTTCCCTAACTACTCAGGTACTGCAATGTTTGATGATTAGTATACATAAAAAATTCCTTTGGAAACAAATAATGCCTCCATTTCTTTAATGCATGAACTATTGCATAAAATTCCTGATCATATACAAAGTACTTTCTCTTTGCATCATTTAACTTTTCACTTAAATAGGCAATGGGCTTACCTTCCTAGCTTAACACTGCCCCAATGGCACAACCACTGGCATCACAATCCACCTGAAACACCTTATTGAAATCTAGGAGAGCCAAAATAGGTTGTTCTGTCACCTTCTTCTTCAATAGATCAAAACTCCTTATTGCTCTAGTGCTCCACTTGAACTCTTTTCTATCCCCTCTCATTGTTTTAGTTAGGGGTGCACAAATAGTACTGAAGTTTCTAATAAAATGTCTATAAAAACTAGCCAAACCATGGAAATATCTCACCTCAGTAGCAGTTCTTGGGGTAGGCCATTCCAAAATAGCCTTCACCTTCTCTAGGTCCATCTTGAGACCTTCTGTCGAGACAACAAACCTAAGTACACTAACTCCTTCTTCACAAAACTACACTTCTTCAAATTAATCAACAATTTATCTTCTCTTAACTTCTCAAAGACTCTACCAATATGCATTATATGCTCATCCAGTGACTTACTGAATATCAAAATATCATATAAATACACAACAACAAATCTTCCTAGGAACTCTTTCAGTACCTCGTTCATGAGCCACATGAATGTGCTCGGTGCATTGGTTAGCCCAAAAGAAATGACTAACCACTCGTGCAGGCCCTCTTTGCTCTTGAAGGCAGTCTTCCATTCATCTCTCACTCGAATCCAGATCTGGTGATATCCACTTTTCAGATCAATCTTTGTGAAGTACTGAGCTCCACTCAAATAGTCCATCAGGTCATCCATCCTTGGTAGGGGAAATCTATAGTTGATCGTTATCTTGTTTATGGCCCTAGAGTCTGTACACATCCTCCACTCCCCATCCTCCTTTGGTGCTAGTACTGCAGGTACTGCACATGGACTCAGACTCTCTCGAATCAAACCCTTTCTCAACAACTCCTCATTTTCTATAGGAGTCATTCTATGAGCTGCCTTATTTGGCAAACTGGCTCCTGGAATCAAGTCAATCTGATGACTGATCTTCCTCATTGGTGGTAAACCCTCAGGTACATTATCAGAAACAATATCCTGAAACTCATTCAATAACCCAAAAACTTCTACTACAACCTTCTCACTACCCTCCTTATCCATTTTAGGAATCAATGCATAACACACACACTCATGTTTCATGCCTTCTAAAAATTTCCTTCCATCAACATAACAAATTCTAGCACTACTGCATACCTTTTCTTCAGCCTTCTTTAGGGGTTTCAACTTATGGCAGACTCCATCCTTCATCAAGGAATAAGTGTTGGCATGGCCATCATATACAACTCACCTATCAAACTGCCATGGCCTCCCCAACAACACATTACATGCATCCATAGGGATGATATCATAGAGTACCTCATCACGATAGCTTCCGATCTTGAACTTCACCAGGCACTACTCATTGACTAGAACTTTATGGTCTTTCTACAACCAGGCAATCCAATATGGATGTGGATGCCTTTCCCTCTTCAGTTTCAACTTTGTAACTATTTCTTCTGACACCAGATTATCAGTGCTCGCACTATCAACAATGACATCACAACATTTGTCTTCACACTTGCACCTTGTGTGGAATAGATTCTTCCTCTATTCTAGCTCCTTCTCTTCAGTCACCAAGGCTCTTCTAACCACTAGGGCTTCTCCCCTTTCAGCATCATCTGAATGCTCAGATTGAGCCTCCTCATCTACATGTGCAACCCTTGCATGACCTTGTGGCCTTTTATCTATCCTTCCTTGGTGTTGTGGACATTCATAGGCTCGATGCCCTTCTTCACCACACCAGAAACAAGTTCCTTTGAAACCACCTCTTTCAGGTCCTTGCTCGAATCTTCCTCATCCTCTACCTCTTTGATCACCACCATTCTAATCACGTGGGCAGTAGAAGTTATCATTCCTTTGGCTTCAACTGGTACCCACATCTTCATTTTTCTTCTCATCCTCATTTCGGCTTCCAAAAGATCTTCCGCTACCCCTTCCGCTTTGACCTCATCCTTTTTTCTTGCTGTCAAATCTTTTGTTTAGTTTCTCTTCAACTCTTAGTGAAAATTGGTATGCATCCTCAATGGTGGCCATTCTGACCAGGCTTAGCTCCTCTTGAATACTCGGTCGCAACCCATTAAGATAACGGGCTACCTTCTCCTTGTTGGCCTCTACATGTCCCGTTCTGATGATCATCTTGTGAAAATCTTCTGTGTATTCTTTCACAAATCTGCTTCCTTGCTTCAACCCTTGCAATTTCTTCAATAGATCTAACTCATAGTCCATTGGAATGAACCACTTCTTCAGTTTCTCCACCATGCGATCCCATCTGGTGATCTTTCCCTTTCTCTCTTATTTCTTTCTAGTTGGACCTCTTTCCACTAGATACTCGCGTGGCCCTTCAGCTTCGTTTTTGCAAACTTAACCCGATCTGGGTCCTCTACTTCTTCATACTTGAAATACTCTTCCAACTCATTGATCCAATCAATCAACTCTTCTAGGTTCAGACTTCCGAAAAAACTGGGAACTTCTACTCTAGGTCTTTTTCCGATCTTCGAAATGGCCCTTATCAACCGCATTTGATCTTGATCAATAGCTTCTTCTTCCTCTTCTACATCTGAATCTTCCACCTCTTCTTCATCCTCACTTTCTTCTCCCCTTCTCAGGTTTACCCCTCTTCTTAACTCTCTTTGTAATGCATTAATTTGTCTCTGGAGGGCTCTGAAACCCTCGACCGCTAATGGATCTCTTCCACTAGCATTTCTGGCACCTCTGGGACCACCTCGCCTACCACGCACCACTCTTGGAGGCATCTTGATTATCTTGAATCCACAACCACAGTCCTGGTGTGAACTGCCTCACAATCAACGATCTGTCCACACGCTCAAGAAAACCCGCTCTGATACCACTTAATGAGGGTGCAACCCGAGACACAAAAAATCACACAGAAAAACTAACAAATCTTATTATTTTCAAAGTAATAAAATTCTTACATGCAGAAGATCTCAAATCCTCAAGTTCTACAATACATGCAAATTACATAAAGAAACTACAGAAATTCCCCTATTCGTAGCATGTGATCTTCTTTCCCCAAAAACTACCCACAAAAATCAAAAACTACCCCATAAATAGCCCAATTCTCTGTTTGGAGCCAAAAACAACATTCTAGTTATGCACCAACTTCCAGAAGCCCTAAGTTTTGTTTTCTGCGAATTTTCGATCCCATCCGGAGGCTTTAAGTCCCTCAAAATTAGCTCTAAAGATTTTGTAGGGCAAAAAGCAGAAACTGAAACTTGAATAACTTTTGAACCGGGAATGATCTTAGCCTGATTCTTTCACCAAAATGTTTATTATTTTGTCTTGAAGCTTCCCTTAAATTTTTGTCTCCTCGCACCTTCAAATTCATACCTCCTAAAATAGCAGTTGAGCAAAAAAAGCAAAAAAACAGTTCTGAAAGTTGGGAGTTCTTCTTCGACGAAAAGGGTATCCAAAAATGCAAAAACATCTACAAAAATCTAAATGAAAGTAAATATATTTTTGGGTGATGTAGGATTTCCCTTACACCAGTAGATGCTCCTAAATCACTATGCACATCCACATACTTCTTCTTCCTATCTTGTGCTACTACTAGGTGCTCTCTAATCCAATTCACCTATTGCTCCATGTCCTACAACATCTCTGGACCCAATAACACTCTATTATCAAGTCGATCCCAACTCAGAGGAGTATGACAAGGATTCCCATACAAAGCCTGAAAAGGTGCCATGTCAATGGAACTCTAGAAACTATTATTATATGCAAACTCTACAAGATAGAGATAATCTTCCCATCATGTCTGCTGGTCCATAACATACATGCGTAACATGTCTTTGAGGATTTGATTAACCCTCTCAGTCTGTCCATCTGTCTTTGGGTGATACGCTGAACTAAAGTTCAATTGTGTCCCCATCGCATGCTATAATGATGTCTAAAGAGTTGAAGTAAAAATTGGATCCTTGTTAGAAATAATTTGACGTGGAATATCGTGCAACCTCACAATATCCTCCATGAACACTCTAGCAACTAATGATGCATTATAGGAAGCACACATAGGCAAGAAGTGTGCTACCTTCGTCAACCTATCGACTATCACCATAATAGCATCATGTTGTCATGAGGAGTTGGGTAAACCAACAATGAAGTCCAATGAGATAATATCCCATTTCCACTCAGGTACAAGGTGTGGCTATAGAAGTCCTGCTGGATGTTGGTGTTCAGCCTTCACCCGCTGACACTCCAAACATCTCGCTACAAATTCTGCAATATCCTGTTTCATCCCTAGCTAGAAATACAACTGGCGCAAATATGCGTGCATCTTCTTCATCCCAAGGTGAGCTGAATAGGGTGCATGATGTGCCTCAGTCAAAAACAAAGTGCGAAGGTCACCTGCTGAAGGAACGTAAATACACTTTGAATGCCTCAGTAACCCATCTAACTCAAAAGAATAACCTGTGAACCTACCCTCAAGAGGTCTGCCTACCTCAATCTCTGCTCTCACATCCTGATACCAACTATCTGCTGGACGAGTAGCAAGAATTTGACTCCGTAAATCTACCATAAGAGTCAAATCGGATATCTCATGCCTACGTCTACTGAGTGCATCAGCTACAATGTTCTCTTTCCCCTGAATATACTCACAGAGAAACTCCATCCAATGCCTCTGTCTAGCGTTAAGGTTCGGTTGAGTGAAAATGTACTAAAGGCTCCTGTGATCACTATGTAGCTCAAATTTATGCCCAAGAAGAAAGTGTCTCCATCTGGTCAATGCATGGACTACTGCCGCTAACTCAAGATCATGTGTGGGATAATTTAGTTCATGATCCTTAAGCTTCTGTGACTCATAAGCTATAACTCGACCCTCCTGTATCAGGACTGCTCCCAAGCCCTCTAAGGATGCATCTATACAAACTACAAAATCTCATGTGGGATTAGGTATCGCTAAAATTGGTGCACTGGTCAGCTTGTCCTTAAGAACCTGAAAATCCAACTCACACTGCTCTGACCATCCAAACCTCTTCCCTTTCCTCTGAAGAGAAGTGATAGGATGTCCTATCCTGGAAAAGCTCTGAACAAACCTCTTGTAATATCCTGCAAGCCCCATAAAACTATGAATCTCTGCACATTCATGGGCACAGGCCAATCAAGAATAGCTTGGATCTTTGAACTATCCATAGATATACCCTCCCCTAAGATCACATGACCAAGATACTTGATCTTAGTCTTAAAGAACTCGCACTTTGACAAGTTGGCATATAGCTAGTTATCTTGAAGACACTGCAATAACTGTCGTAAATGCTCCTCATGTTCCTCTACTATCCTAGAATATATCAATATATCATCTAGGAACACAAGAAAAAACCTATCAAGGTATGTGCGGAATACTCCATTCATCAAACTCATGAACACAGATGGCACATTCGTCAACCCGAATGGTACCACAATAAACTCGTAGTGACCATACCATGTTCGAAATGCCGTCTTATGAATATCTGAGTCAAAAATATGGAGTTGATGGTATCCCGACTTAAGGTCTATCTTCAAAAATATGGTAGCACCCTTGACTTGATCAAACAAGTCATCAATTTTGGGAAGTGGATAACAATTCTTGATCGTCACTTTGTTCAACTCTCGGTAATCAATGCACAACCGAAGTGAACCATCCTTCTTCTTCATGAAGATGACAGGTTCTCCCCAAGGAGAAACACTAGGATGAATGAATCCCTTCTCTAACAACTCCTCCAGCTACAAGCAAAGCTCTTTCAGCTCCTGAGTAGTCATGTGGTAAGGAGTTCATGAAATGGGCTCCGATCTAGGTACTAAGTCAATCTTAAAATCTATATCTCTCCTTGGTGGCATCTCTGGAATGTCATCTAGAAAAACATCTGTAAACTCTTTGAGAATAGGATGAATATCAAGAGATACCTTCTCCTCTCCATCTCATAAACCCAAGTCCTCAATTGTAACTACAAACAATTGACATCCACGGCAAACACATCTCCTCAACTGCATAGTTGAGATAATCCTCAAAGATATTGGTCTCTGAACTCCTATAATATCCACCTGACCACCAGATGCATTAATGCACCGAATCGACTTATGTTGACAATCAATAACTACTTGGTGACCCTCTAACCAATCCATACCTAAGAAAATATCATGGGATCCCAATGGTATAACCTGAAGATCCAAGGTCGTAAGGAGTGGTCCAATCTCCAACCTATAGTCAAGTACTATAGAATGCGATGTGAATTTTGCACTAGATGCTAACTCAACCTACCACCTATCGGCTTGCCTTACGGCCCCCAGTCTGCAACGTGACACTACAGATGAAGAAATGAAGGAGTCAGATGCTCCTGAATCAAATAAAATAGTAACAAGGTTACCTAATAACATACCATAAGTCTCAACCACGGTAACCTAGTGCTCTGCCTGATGGTTATCAACTACTGTGAACACACAATGGCATCTACCAACATCTCCCACTATCAGCTCTGACACTGCTGGTCTCTATGTGAATCCCGACGTGCCCTTATTGGGACACATCCTAGCAATATGGCCCTACTGACTACAAGACTGTTATGCACTGCCACCAAAAGTGGACTGGACGCTCTAAGTGAGTTGTTCAGAGTTGAAACACTTCATGCGTCTCCAGTTCCTATCACTCTGTCTCTGCTGGAAACCTTTTTGTTTCCCCTGAAATGACTATTGTTGACTACCCTATGTTGATCCTTGGTGTGTCTTATGAGGCACAACCCCTTGAGTTTGTCCCCCTCGAGCACTAGTCCCAACTCCTGAACCACAGCCAATAAGAACACCAGTATGACCTCCCAATGCCATAGTCAAGTTATCCTCCACTAGTCGTGCCTTCTCCACATCTATCTCCATAGACTTGGGCTCAAAAAACTACACACCACCACTAATATGGGCATTTAAGCCCTTGATGAAATGTTGCACCAACATTGCCTCATCATCCCCTATTCCTGCAAACTGCTTAAGTTCATAGAATCACCTCTCGTACTAATCTACCATCATGGCTAACTATCATATGGCATGGAACTCATCACCCCTACGCTGATGCCAATGATCAGAGAGAAAGTGGGCTCTGAACCGCTCAAGAAAGATCTCCCAAGACACCGAACTCATGTTAATATGGAGCTTCTACTCCTCAAGTCTCCACCAGGTGGCTGTGAATCCTTAGAGGTGTATAATAGTGCATATCACTTTAGTATTACTATCAAAAGGGTGCATGGAAAAACATCGGTCCAAACCTATCAACCAAGTTTTAGCCTCTAAATCGGTACCTAATCCATCAAATCGAGGTGGCTGAGACCGTATCAAATCTCTCATATAGGATGATGCTAACATCTCTGTCTATACTGTAGTTGTCCTCACCATAGAGTTAACCTCAGGTACTACTTGTCTCGGACCCAATAATGCCAAAGCCTCCTCGAAGGCTCTACATGCAGCTTTGACCCTAGGAGGATCTAGCTGTCCACCACCGCCTCCTAGATCGTTCTGCAAGGCCTGATGGTCCTCCTGCTCTAGTATAGGTATGGCATAGGGTTAGAAGTCATGCTGACTCTCCTCTCAACTACCTACCTAGCCAAGTCCTCGTCCTCTCCCTCGTTCACATCTAGGAGGCATACTCCTACACAGATACAAAAGGGTATTAGACAAGGTACTCTTGAAAACCTACACAACTAAGCTTAATGGGCACATCATAATCCTAGAGCACCCGGTGTTTAAACCTAGGATCTGATACCATGTGTAATGCCCCACCACGCAACCCTAGAGAAAGTTTCAATTCACAATAAAAACATACTAATTTTATTTTTTATTTAAAGTGAATTAAACATACATGTTCATCTACAATTGAAAACATCCCCTAAGGCTACATAATTGAGATTACTTAAACCCCACTAACTCACATCATCTAAAATTCATTGCATTTAATTACCCATGTAATAAGCATTAATACAACATACATAAACAACATAAGATAAGAAGATAAACATCCATACATAAATTCATTACTTGAACATCTGGTTACATCTCTCATTCCTAGAATGAGGCAATATTACAAAAGTGTTACATTTACAAAATTCCATCTCATAAATACAAGAGGGATAAACAACTTATTACAAATAGAAATATTACAAAGCTTGAATTAAACACAAGAACCACGAGCTATCCATCTGGATGTCTCGCCACCAAGTATTGAAGATAAATAGGGACCCAACGATGTATGGTGCATGTTCCACCCAACCAAGTGGTACCCGAAGGCCCACCCCCCATGCTAGGAGATAGTAACCATGAAACATGGACAAGGACCTACTACCTCTAACCAAAGGTAGACTCATACTGACACATACTGACTCAACCAAACACATGCACAAAATAAGTCTAACACTATCAAGGTCACATTGCTTCCAGACAAAAACTTCATCAAGTATGATAAAAAATCCATACACAAAACACACAACTCAATGTTATCCTAGACATAGTGTCATCACACAGTTTGTCATGAGATCTCCTCTAGGCATTCTTCATAGGCTTTGGTAATTTTGGTGACTTCAACCAAATCCTATCCCTCATACTCACTCATACGGAATCAACTACCTCTCGTATGGACAAGATAGTTGACCTTGCAATTCTAGGCCTTCTCACTCACCCCAAGTCCAAACAAGCCCTTGCGTCTATGAGTGAGGTTAAATTATCTTGATTAATGTGAAGTGCATCCTAAAAAACTAAGTACATTACTTTAATTTTCACTTGTTTAAATCACTTCTGAAGGTTACCCGGTTTACCTCTTTGGGCTTCGGCCCCTAACAAAAGCCACTCTTCTAATGGATAACACGATATACAAAACTAGACTCCAAGGGTAACTCAAGTGCTACATAACTAAACAATGCAATCTCTCCTATTCTAGGAGGCAACAATTAAGGAAACCGACTCCAATACTTGGAGGAAACAAACACATAAAGCACTACCCAAGGGAGAATGAACAATTGAATTAACAAAGAATCAACCCATAACCTCTTTTATTATTGGAATGTCTAAAACAACTGAACTCACTTCCCTTTACGAAATGCAGAGAAAATAAAACATTTAAGACAATCACGAGGAAACTACTATTTTTGGATATTCTACATCCATTTTCCTTTCATATTCTATTCAAAGTAAGATAAAACTATTTCTATTTCAAAATAGTTGAAATAGTTAAAAACGAGCCTTCAATTTACAATTATATGAAATACTAATTTAAACAATTTAAATCAAATTCATTGTTTACTTTTAAAACCATTATAAGTACTCTACCAACTGGATTCCTTTCATTTTTTCAACTAACTCATATAATTTAATCAATTTATTTAAAATACCTTTTTCCCTATCAATCTAAATTATGCATACTAATCAGTTCCAATATAAACATCCAATAATGCTAAATTGTAAACAATATTGAAAATAAGATAAAATATTAAATATATAATTAAATATATATATATGCTCATACTATTTATACATATTTAATATATTTAATCATATATATACATTTAAATATATAATCTGTCTTTTCAAAAAATATCAAATTGGTTAATTCATAATAAAATAAAATCCATACTTAGTCACCTATTTTCCAATATATATATTAATATATAATATTAAAATACATATTATATATTATAATTTTAAATCCTAAAACTTTTAACTTTAAATATCCTACAAATAATAATTAAATTTGCATTAAATAGTTTTCCAAGGGTAGACGGAGTACCGTCAGATGGGACAGTACCATCAGCGCCAATGAGGAAGACCGCCAATTGTACACATAGTATAGTCGGCTGCAGGGTGTTGGCGAGGCAACACTCCCCATGGGACAATGCGTCCCCCAATACGGTGGGTGCACTACCTATAATGCCTCGCCAAGTAACCCTAAAGGAAGTTGTAATTAACGGCTTAAGCGAACCATTTTTTTTTTTAAGTACAATTAACATACACATTCACTTACTAATTAACAACAACCTCTAAGGCTACAAGGTTTGGATTACTTAAACCCACACATACATATTTCATATAACCATAGCATTATATACTTTATGAAATAAAAATCATACATCATAAGGATACCACATATCATAATAAAATAAACATCCAAGATACAATCTCATAATCATTAACTTAATCCAATAGTTACATCACTCTTTCCCAGAATGAGACAATTGTACAAAAGTGTTACAATTACATAATTCCACCTCATAAATACAAGAGGGATAAAATAACTTATACAAATTAAAATATTACAATGCAAGAAAATACAATAAGAACCATGAGCTTTCCATCTAAATGTCTCACCATCAAGTACTGAAGATAGATGGGGACCCAATGGTGTATGGTGCATGTTCCACCCAACCAAGTGGTACCCGAAGGCCCACCCCCCATGCTAGGAGATAGTAACAAAGTAACATGGATAAATATCAACAACCACTATCCAAAGGCAAACTCATACTGACATAACCAAACAAATGCAATACACAAGTACAACTCAAACATCACTGACATAGGTCACATTGCTTCCAAACATAAAATAGATCAAGTATGTTCAAAGAACCATACACATAAAATAATTAACAACAGTTGTCCTAGATAGAGTGTCATCGCATAGTAGTCATGTATATCCTCTGGGAATTCTTCATAGGCTCTGGTAATCCTGGTGACCTCAACTAAATCCCGGCCACCATACTCACTCATGTGGCATCAAATACCTCTCGTACTAATAAGATAGATGACTATGCCATTTCAGGCCTTCTCACTCATCTCAAGTCTAAACAAGACCTTGTGTCTATGAGTGAGGCATAAATTATCTTGATTAGTGTGGAAGGCATCCTAATCATCTAAGTACATTAATTTAATTATCACTTGATTAACTCACTTCTGAAGGTTACCCGGTTTACCTCTTTGGGCTCCAATGCCTAACAGAAGCCACTCTTCTATTCGACAACACACACCCAAAAAATCCACCAAGGGAATCACAAGTGCATACAAAATAGGCATCAAAACCACTCCAACACAAGGAGGAAACAAATAATAGAATTCACTCCAAACATCTTGGAGACAACAAACACATAGACCACTCCTTTCATAGGAGGTACAAAACATCCCCATTCGTGGAAACTGAGTAAATGTTGAAAAGACACCATGCACTACCCAAGGGAAAAATAACTAGTTGACATAAAGATTCGACAACCCTCATCCACTAAGATCTTTTGGAAGACTTACAAATTTGGACTAACACTTAATCCCATATCCCACAATGCAACTTGACGAGATAGCTACAAAAAGAATTCAGGTCATCATTCAAATCTAATATTTGGATTTCTTAAATCCATCCTCAATCAATAAGTAACATTGACAAAATCAAAGGCACGATAATAGAGTTAACTCAAATAATCTTATACCCTTTTTCTATTTTCATAATAGGGAATCTTAAACTATTTAAACTCACATCCCTATGCGAATAACGAGGAAAATAAATCTAAAAGGAAATCACGAGGATATTACTATTTTCGGATATTCTAAATCCATAACTCTTTCATATTCCATTCTCAATAATTAAATTTTTCTAATAGACAATAAATAAATTAAAATAATTTATTTCCTCCTCTATATAACAACTCCTTAATTCACTTTTAATACAACGTAAAACTATTGCAAATAATCTTTTTCAATTTTCTACCCAAAACCTATACCGTATTCAATTTTCCTTTCAAAACATGCAATTTCCTTGATATATTTAAAATATCACTTTTCTTATCAATTTAACCATGCATTCAACCCTTATCTTTAAAATCTTCATTCCCAATAATTACATGCACCTAAATAAAATAGAACAGAATATTGAACTATAAATTTAAACATACATGCTCATGATATATACACATGCATTATATCCATGTACACAATTATTCTTATCACTTAATTAAACATGCAATTATAATTATTCTTATAATACAACCTCACATATATTTTTATATATATAATCATATATTTCAACTATAAATATATATATTAATTATATAATAACATTTGTTACAGAATAATCAAATTATTTTAATTCCATAATTTAATATATTAAAAATATGACATTTATATACTATATGTATATTATATACCATATATATATACAATATAAATTTCATTAAACCATTATAATTCCCCTAAAATTTCCTGTGTTTTGACAAACACCATTGATTTGGGCGTCGATGCATAGAAATAATAATAATAAAAAAAAAGAAATGCTTGTTATGCGTCGGACTGTACTAAGTACAACTGGCCACCTTACCTTGGGCATCGGTCTGTACTTAGTATAGTCGGCCACCCCAAAAAAAGGGACGGAGGGGGCAGCGCTCCTTGTGGGTAGCGCGTCCCCCAAGAGATGGGTGCACTGCCCACAGGCAGCACTTTCCCCACTATGGGTATGTTGGCGGTGGGGGTTGACCTCCCCACCAACCACCAACATAAATAATACTTTTTTTTTTTATAATATTTTGAACAGAATCTACTATTTTATGATTTCAACAAATTTTCCCAGAATTCGTTTCCCAAGAACACCATATGGATGACGGTTTAAAAAGAAATAATTTTAAATAAATAATATTCAAAAGGAATATATTCATATATTCATTATATGTATATTTAAATTGTGAATAAATACATATAATGAATATAAATATATATATTTACCTAGAGAATAATATACAAGTAAAATTGAGAAAACTAGATAAAAATAACCAGATACAGAAAATTAATAAAATTTTCCACAATGATTTTCTAAATTTCACATATGTTTAAAAACTGATTTTTCTAAAATCATTCCTTTAAAATTATAAACAATACAAAATAGAAATACTAATGGGGATCTAAATTTTCTCCATTAAAAATTTTCTATAGAGGGTTTGTTTTGAAAACCAGATCTGATTGTTTTCTAAAGGAGTTATAATTTCTTCAACAATCTAAATGTTTGAAGCACAATCAAAGGTTTAAATTTAACAATTATACTACAATTTCCCCATTTACTGAATTAAATCCTAAAGTAAATTTATACAATCTTCCCCAAATTTTGGTTTAATTTAAATCTAGTTTCAATTAACAAATCCTAATTCTCAATGAATTCAACAAACAGATTTTTTAAACAATATATATTTGTTTTGAACAAATTAGAACAAGAAAAACGCATAACAAAACCTAGAATTCGAAGCTACAGGAAAAGAATGAATTTCGGATGCAAGCCTTCTCCAAAGATCTCCTGAATTTTCTTCAATCGTGCCATGAATTCAATCCAAAAACTCAAACCATGTAATAGATTTTCCTCAAATCAATTCTCTGTGCAAATTCTTTTCCCATAAATTCTTCTACACCTTCCAGAAAAACTTCTCTTCTCAAAAACCTCTTCTTGCATGAATGAATTTTCAATCAACTCTCCCCCTTAATTCAACATGCAATCCCCTTCAATCAAAATATCTTAGACAACCAAATCTAATCCTTTGTATGCAATATTGACAATTACAATGTTAACCTAATTCCATTTTCAAAAACACACTTTGAATTTAAAATGCAATTTCAAATATCTTTCAATTTTTGCTTTTATTGAATTTAACCAAATAAAACTTAGTTAATTAATTTTAACTATTTAATAACTAAATTCAACCGTTTTGAGATTAAATTTAATTAGTTAAATAAATTAAATTAAATTAAATTAAAATTCATTAATAACTTTAAATATAACTTATAAGCATGATTTTAATTTAATATTAAATAATCACCACTTTAACCAATGCAAACATTCTAAGAATTAATTTAATAATCACGCACTTTACAGAATCAAATAACATTAAAATAAGGTAAATCATGACTCTATAACCAAGAATGATGACACACTAAGGTTAGGGCATAGACTTCACACATGTTACCTAGCTACTATCTCCCATTCAACTTAACCATTGGATCGACATGCTCAAACCTATGAAACCAGGTGGAGTTGATGTCATGTACCTGCAACCTGAAACCAAGTAAACAACATGATACAGTATATCCAACATATAATACACACCGTGAAGAAGAAATCACGGATTCATAGGGCGCTCACAAGCAAGTGATGCGAACCTGTCCTCTTCACCAATACACTCATCCTAACTGACACTTTCATCATAATTCCAATAATCTCATAAGCAATTTACATGTTATATCAACTAACATCTTCACACCAATTAAAGCATGTAAACTAAAGCATCAGATAAATCAAATCACATCACATAATATAGTCTATCGCTCAATGAATAGCAACCAAATACACATGCAAGATAAAGTATTTGAATATCCCAAAACATAAATCAAAGCAAAACAAGGACACACTGTCCAGTCCAGAAAGAAAAACGGAGGGTTGTTACACTACCCCATGGGTAGCGCATCCTTCCCAATGGGGAAGCGAGCGGAGGGGTCATGACCTCTGTCCCAAAAAAATCTTTGCCTAATTTTGTTTTTAAAAAAAAGAGAAAACCACAGTAACAATATCTTCTCCATTGATGGCCAGTGTGAAAAATTCGCACAGAATGACCTAGAATAAAATTCGTGGATGGTGATTTTTTAAAAGGAATTACATATCATAACATATATATATTTATATATTATATGTAAATATATTTAAGTATATTACATATAATGTATAAATATATTTATATTTACACAAAATCATTTCTTCTGGTAAAATTGAGAAAATAAAATAAAAATAACCAACTACAGGGAAATGAATAAAATTTTCCAAAATCTTTTCTTAATTTCATAAAGATTTAAAAACAAAATTCTTTTAAAAAATTTCCTTTAAATTCCTAATAATACAAAAAAATAGGAAAAACTAAAGGGGATCTAAATTTCTCTATTACAAATTTTCTAGAGAGGATTTGTTTTCAAAACCAGATCTAATTGTTTTCCAAAGGGATAAAATCTCTTCAACAATCTACATGTGTTGCACAATCTAAATTTTAATTTAACAATGATTCTACAAATTCCTCAATTAAAAATTAAATCCTATAGTATATTAATACAATCTTCCAAATTTTTGATTAATTTGAACCTAATTTCCATTAATAAATTCTAATTCCCAATGAATTCAACAAACAGATTTCTTAAACAATATATATTTGTTTTAAACATAACAAAAATAAAAAACACAAAACAAAACCTGGATTTTGAAGCTATAGGAAAAGATGAATTTCTGATGCAAAGCCTCCTCCAAGGATCTCACGAATTCTCTTCTACCATGCAATGAATCCAATCCAAAAGTTGAACCAATGTAAACAGAATTTCCTCAAATCAATTCTACAATCAAAAATTTCTTAAAACCCTTCTCTATGCAATTTTTCCCAAAAATTATTCTCTGCCTTCAAGAAACTTTTCCTTTCCCAAAATCTTCTTCTTGAATGAATCAATTTTCAATCAACTCTTTTCATTAATTAAACATGCACTTGAGTCATAAATCAAAAATATCTTAAACAACCAAATCTAATTTTGCATCCAATATTAAAAATTAAAATATCCACTTAATTCCAATTTTTGAAAACTAACTTTAAATTTAAAATACAATTTCAAATATCTTTCAATTTTTAGCTTTTATTTAATTTAATCCAAATAAAACTTAATTAATTAATTTTAATTATTTAATAACTAAATTCAACCCTTATGAGATTAAATTTAATTAATTAAATAAATTTAATTTAATTAAATTAAATTTTATTAATAAATTTAGATATAACTTCCAAGCATAATTTTAATTTACTATAAAATAATCACCACTTTTAACCAATGCAATCATTCTAAAATTGATTAAATAATCACACACTTTTCAGAATCAAATAACATTAAAATAAGGTAAACTATGACTCAACAAACGAAACTGACGACACCCTAAGGCTAGGGCGTAGACTTGACACATGTTACCTAGCTACTATCTCCCATTCAACTTAACCATTAGATCGACATGCTCAAATCTGTGGAACCAGGTGGAGTCGATGCCATGTACCTACAAACCTGAGAACCATTTAAACAACATCATATAATATATCTATCATATAGAACACACCATGAAGAAGAAATAACGGATTCACAGGGCACTCACAAGAAAGTGATGCAAACCCATCCTCTTCACCAATACACTCATCAAAGACTGACATTAACATCATAATCAATAATCTAGTATTAATATCTCATGTTAACACTACTAACATCATCAAACCATTACAACATGAAAAACAATAATCAGATAAACACATCACACAATAATAGTTCGTCGCTCAATAAGTAGCGATCATAACACCATAAAAAAATGTATCCAGTATCAAAGTAGCTACAACCAACAAAGCATAAAACAAACTAAACAAGAAGAAAAATGAAGGGGTATTATAGGTTACCCAATGGGATCTTCATAGTTTACTGACCCCCTCTCTCGGATACACCTTAGTAGCCTCAATTGATCCCCAACCCCCACTCTCACTCATGCAGGATCAACATACCTTTCGAAGGGACAAGATAGTTGACCTTCGCCATTCCAGGCCTTCCCACTCATCCCAAGTTCAAACAAGCACTTGAGTCATGAATGAGGTTAAATTATTTGTATTAATATGAGATGCTACCTAAAACCCCTAAAAGCTTATTTTAATTATCACTTGATTAACATACTTTCGAGAGGTTACCCCTGCAACCACTTCTTGGTCCGACCCCTAATGAAAGCTAGTTCTCCTAAGGTACAAATCCACAAATAGATTACAAAAAGAAAGAAATAATACATGAACATGATCTTCATACACATGGGATCATTACGAATTGATCCAATAAATATTCCTTACTAAAAAAACATGTCTGGTGAACAAGACCCCATGACAAAAGGACTCCAAGACCATAAAGTTGACATAACCTCGAAAACATGATAAGAATCACAACAAGCATGGTCTAAATCCTTTCAATTTTAAAATCATACTATATCATATTCACAATACCCTCCAAGCCTCTAGGAACATAACACTAACAACCATCCCAACAAGGTAGGAATAACATCATACAAGAACAATTCCATGACTTAATCCAATATACCTATCTGAAGATGACAAATATAATTGACCATATAACATAGTAATACAAAAGGGTGATAAACCATGAATATCTAATTACATTTCTCACACTCATATCATGCTACCTTATTCTTATCATAAACCCAAGATTTCAACACGGGTCAATCTAAACAATATCTAATCACTACATTAATTCATTTGCAACCCCTTTCTCAATTTAAAACTTAAATGATCTAAATAATAGTTTGATAGGTTAACATCCATCAATCACAAATTTCTAACTCCTATATTAATAAAAGAGGTCACATACCTTATCTTACATTTTGAAAATCAATAAATCACTTAATAAAGTCATTATTGTTTTAAACTACTCAAACATAAGGTAAGTAATTAATAAATGAATTCTAAAATGAGTTTTTGATACATACAAGACAATTCCAATGTATTAAATACATTAACTAACAACATAAATATTCAATAAAAGACATTCTACTATTCACAATCTACAAAGGATTTAAATCATCCTTACTACATTTATTCTAATCTAAAAATCAATTTCATTAAAACATATAAAAATATACTTAACATATATCAAATTATCCATATTATATAGTGTTCATAACTAAATATAATAATGCATCAATATTATGGTTAATAATATAAATTATTAATATTCATAATAATCTATATTATAAATTCATGAAGGGATTAATTAAATAACAATATAAATTATACTAATAAACCTAAACTTTGAGTTTCGACTAACTGATTTCAGTGATCAAGGAACGAACAGATAATGACATGCAAAGACAACTATTATACCAACACATTGAAAACCATGAATAAACCGTAGGGATATATTCAACCAATCCTAAGCTGAGTCGATAGGCTACAATTGCATGCAACCACTACGTAGGAGAAAAGAAAAAGACCAAGAGATCGTAGAACACCTAAGTTCGACAATAGGCTAATAAGAACCAAAAGATCAACACTGATAAATCAAGGTGTAGTTACATAAACACAACACCGAATGAAGGTTTCATCAACTAATGGACGAATGGAACAAGAGAGAATAGCCTTAACATTGCTCAAGGTAGAAGTCGACAACATGTAAGAGAAGCAAGAGACCGGTGACCAAATTGGTGATGGTAGATTTGTCTCATGAATGAAACCTACGTAAATGTTAACTAAATTAAATATAATAGTCATTTCCATATTTGTTAAATAAATCCCTATAAATGGAAATTTGCTACTTCCAACGTTAAGAAATACCGATTCTCACATCTGTTAAAATGATCACATGTAGATGATTTGTACAAAAACAAACCTTACAATACACGTGCTTACTGAAAGTCTCCTCTTGAGAAGACGTCTTGCTGCATCGAGTATACCATACAAGAATGCATATTGAAAAAATCCTTTCATAAAGACGACATGCTATAGCGAGTGTTACATACAAGAATACACATAAACACTTAGAGACATCATTAGAAAAGACGGCTTGTTGCATCACTACTCCATGCAACTCACACACATGCAACATGATTCCTTTTCAGTCTAAAATAAAGGCCAACTTTATGCCCAAACCTTAAAGAAATCAGTGGTTATACTATACAATACCATGAACAACAGAGATGAGTCAGCCATGCATGGTGAACATAACATCCCTATGCATGCGGAATACATGCACAACCAGCATAGGTAATAGAAGTAACAAAAAAAAATCGAGAAGAAGGGTAAACCATCCCAATTACAAAAAATGGAACTACATGGAGGAAGACCTTGGCGTAGAATGAACAAAAGGATTAATTTATCAAATTCCAAGATGTTGAGATTGCTAGGCAGAGATAATAGTGTTTTCTTATTTATTATTTTTGTAACAAAAATCAATTTCATAAAACTATTTTCATTTCTTAATCAAATGTGATGATTTGAAAATATTCAAAAACTAACATGTTTCATTTTCTATGGTGAAAATAGGGAATGAAGATGAAATCTTCACAGCATAATAACATGTTTAACACAATTAAACTTTGAAATTGAAACAAGAAAAGAACTTGAAAGCGTTTCCTTGAAAACGTAGAACAAACTCAGCTAAGCACTGAAGATTCAAACTTTCCTCTTTCCACAATAGAACATGGTCTTGAACTAAATTTGCAGCTCCTTTGATAATTTCCACAAAATCCAAAAATTTCCAAAAAATAACTTTTGAAAACAATCTTTATCTTTCCTATTGTTCGAAATTCAAAATCTGCCCATCCAAAAATCCCTTTTTTTTCAAATTATCTCATTTTATAATTTGAAAAAAAAATCAATGTTCACTTTTGTTTCAGCATGCAACACATGCATTAACTCAATTGACACAACAAATTAACAATACATTCAACTTAAGATCATAACTCAAAGTTCTATTTTTGAAATGTGAAATTGAATAATGAAATCAATTTACAATTCATTACTCTTTTCGAAACAAGATATTTTAATATTTTAATTTAATCATATAACAACTAAAAATAGCTTCTTTAATTTAATTACATCATTAAATCAAATAAGGAAACACTAATTATTAATTAAAACATTAAAATAATTCAAATTAACATAATATAAACATTACAAACTTAAATATAAACAAACGACTGCAAGCACGCGACGAACAAGTGACAAAGCAACAAAGGGTGACGATAAATACTCGTTCTTTTCAGAACAAAGGCTAAGGACAGAGGACAAGTCTATCTCCCATCAATATTTCCAATGGGTCATGGCACGCTCAGACCTGACAAGTAGGTGGAGTTGATGCCTGTACCTACAAGTTGTGTAACACTACACAATTAATCCAACATGTATATATATATGAAAGTACACTGTGAAGAAGAATCATGATATAATAGGGCACTCACTAATGAGTACTGCTAAATCATCTTCTTCACTGACTGATGTAACATCTAACTAACATAAAATAATCATGAGTAAACATAATAGCATAGATAATCATCATAATGTCATCTCATGAAAGTAAACATTGCATCAAATAATATAGTGTATCATCAAATGAGTTTCACAACTAGTCATGTAAATTGTGCCATAAACATTGAACAACATAATATCAAAGGTCCATCAGCTAATTGTGTCACAAAACAACTAAAAT
Source organism: Sequoiadendron giganteum (assembly GCA_007115665.2). Classification (NCBI taxonomy): domain Eukaryota; kingdom Viridiplantae; phylum Streptophyta; class Pinopsida; order Cupressales; family Cupressaceae; genus Sequoiadendron; species Sequoiadendron giganteum. Next base: position 385,521,985 of record CM021106.1, on the reverse strand, counting down.
AAAAGTGTCAACGGGAGGGTCACTACATTGAATCAGTATTTCTTGACATTGGAAGTATCAAATTTCCGTCTGTAGGGATTTATTTAACAAATATGTAAATGACTGCTATATTTAATTTAGTTACCATTTACATAGGTTTCATTCATGAGACAAATCCACCATCACCGATTTGGTTGCCGGCCTCATGTTTCTCTTACCTGCTGTCAACTTCTACCTTGAGCAACATTTAGGCTATTCTCTTTTGTTCCATTCAGCCATCAATTGATGAAACCTTCATTCGGTGTTGTGTGTCTATAACCGCACCTTGATTTATCAGTGTTGATCTTTTGGTTCTTATTAACTTGTTGTCGAACTTAGGTGTTATGTGATCTCTTGGTCTTTTTCTTTTCTCCTACGTAGTGGTTGCATGCAACTGTAGCCTATCGACTCAGTTTAGGATTGGTCGAATATATCCCTACAGTTTATTCGTGGTTTTCATTGTGTTGTTATAATAGTTGTCTTTGCATGTCATTATCTATTTGTTCCTTGATCATTGACATCAGTTAGTCAAAACTCGAAGTTTAGGTTTATTCTTATAATTTATATTGTTATTTAATTAATCCCTTCATGAATTTATAATATAGATTATTATGAATATTAAAAATTTATATTATTAACCATAATATTTATGCATTATTATATTTAGTTATGAACACTATATAATATGGATAATTTGATATATGTTAAGTATATTTTTATATGTTTTAATGAAATTGATTTTTAGATTGGAATAAATGCAGTAAGGATGATTAAAATCCTTTCTAGATTGTGAATAGTAGAATGTCTTTTATTGAATGTTTATGTTGTTAGTTAATGTATTTAATACATTTGAATTGTCCTTTATGTATCAAAAACCTATTTTAGAATATTTTTATTAATTACTTACCTTATGTTTGAGTAGTTTAAAACAATGATGACTTTATTAAGTGATTTATTGATTTTCAAAATGTAAGATAGGGTATGTGACCTCTTTTATTAATATAGGAGTTAGAAATTTGTGATTGATGGATGTTAACCTATCAAACTATTATTTAGATCATTCAAGTTTTAAATTGAGAAAGGGGTTGCAAATGAATTAATGTAATGATTAGATATTGTTTAGATTGACCCGTGTTGAAATCTTCGGTTTATGATAAGAATAAGGTAGCATGATACAAGTGTGAGAAATGTAATTAGATATTCATGGTTTATCACCCTTTTGTATTATTATGTTAGATGGTCAATTATCTTTGTCATCTTCATATAGGTATATTGGATTGAGTCATGAAAGTGTTCCTGTATGATGTTATTCCTACCTTGTTGGGATGGTTGTTAGCGCTATGTTCCTAGAGGCTTGGAGGGTATTGTGAATATGATGTAGTATGATTGTAAAAATGCAAGGATTTAGACCATGCTTGGTGTGATTCTTATCATGTTTTTGATTTTATGTCAGCTTTATGGTCTTGGAGTCCTTTTGTCATGGTGTCATATTCGCTAGACATGTTTTGTCAGTAAGGAATATTTATTGGATCAATTCGTAATGATCCCATGTGTATGAAGATCATGTTCATGTATTATTTCGTTCTTATTGTAATCTATTTATGGATTTGTACCCTAGGAAGAGTGGCTTTTGTTAGGGGTCAGACCCGCAAGTGGTTCCAGGGGTAACCTCTCAGAAGTATGTTAATCAAGTGATAATTAAAATAAGCTTGTAGGGGTTTCACATAGCATCTCATATTAATACAAATAAGTTAACCTCATTCATGACTCAAGTGCTTGTTTGGGCTTGGGATGAGTGGGAAGGCCTAGAATGTCAAAGGTCAAATATCTTGTCCCTTCGAAAGGTATGTTGATCCCACATGAGTGAGAGTGGGGGTTGAGGATTGGTTGAGGTTGATAAGATGTATCCGAGAGAGGGGGTCGGTAACCTATGAAGATCACATTGGGTAACCCATGTTGATCTTGTGTGATGAAACTCTTATCCTAGTACACCTTGTGAGTTTTTTGTTGTGAGTCACCTCTGGGTTATGCAGTTTTCAGTATGGAGTTTTCTCTTTGCAGTTTTCAGTTGCAGTTTATTGTTGTCTTTGACTAGTTCTTGAGTTGTCATGTGAATCGAACTTGTAATTGTATTTGATACTTTGAGATGTTAGTATGACTTGAGGACTTTTTCTATCTTCTAGCATGGGGGGTGGGATTTCGAGCTCCACATGGTTGGGAGGAATGTGCCACTACTCCATTGGGTCCCATCAGGTATTTTGTTTATGACAGGTTCTCTTGGCTGGATCCAGATTGCATAGTAGTTGCAGAGTTTAGTTCCTTTGGAAAATTCATGGCATGGATGTATTCCTTTTCCTCATCTCATTCTTCATTTTATCGCACTCATTATGTACATGAGATGCCCTATATATATTGTTTTATTCAGAGATTTGACATAATCTTGACTATTGTATTTAACTCTTATTATTATATTATTTGGACATGACTTCTCTTGTGGTTATTACTACATGGTTATTGTATTGTATTGTTTTGTTGATATCCGTAGTAGCGTAGCTGTGGAACCCTAGAATGTGTAACGCCCTGCCACTCAACCCTAGAGGAAGTTGCAAACAACTACTTAAATAAACTAATTTTTTTTTGTTTAAGTATAATTAACATGCAAGTCCACTACCTAATTCCAACAACCTCTAATGTTACAAGATAGAGGTTATATAGAACCTCAACAAAAAACATGAATCTAAACCAAGACATTTATTTACTTAATAAATTAAACACATACATTCCAAATAAGATAAATTACTTCAGAGCATAAGAGATAACTTTCAATTACATTTATCTAGTTTAAACAATACGATTACATCTCTCATTCCCCGAATGAGGCAAGACCAATAAATATGGTTACAATTGCAAATTTCCACCTCGATAACAAATGAGGGGTAGTAAATAACAAGATCAACTGAAATGAATAAAGCATTAAGAGTAACTGGATTCCATGATCTCTCCAACTGGAAATATCGTTAATACGAACAAGAAGAAAGCCCAATGGAGTAAGGTGCATGCCTCCCAACCAAGTGGAACCCAAAGGCCCACCCCTCATGCTAGGAGATAGTAACAAGGAATCCTAGCCAAGGCCATCTACCTCTAGACACATGATAACATGTAACTGACCAAATTGACACAACCAATCACATGTACCACACAAGTACAACACAAGAACAACTCTAACATGGTCACATTACTTCCAGATATAAAATAGATCAAATATGTTAAGAGAACCATACACACATAATCAAATACCAATTGTTGTCCTAGACAGAGTGTCATCACACAACTCATCATGGGATCACCTCTGGGAATCTTCATAGGCTTTGACCCCCACTATGGGTTATCCTGGTGGCCTCAACCAAATCTTGGCCCCCATACTCACTCATGTGGAATCAAATACCTTTCGTATAGACAAGACAAATGACCTTGCCATTCCAGGCCTTCCCACTCATCTCAAGTCTAAACGAGCCCTTGTGTCTATGAGTGAGGCAAAATTATCTTGATTAGTGAGAAGTACCACCTAATCTTCTAAGTATTTTTTTAGTTATCACTTGATTAACCACCTCCGAAGGTTATCCAGTTGACCTCTTTGGGCTTTGGCCCCTACAGAAGCCACTCTTCTACTTGACAACATACCAAACAAACCCAATCACCAAGGGTGCCAAAGTGCATACAAACAAGATATCATGACCACTCCTTTCTCAAGAGGTGACATAAGACAAAGCCCTCTCCAACACTGGAGGTAACTAACATAACAAAGTCACTCCTTGCAAGGAGTCACAAATCACATAATCCGCTCCTTCCACAGGAGGTACAAAACACCCCCATTCGTGGAAATCGGGTAATAACATTAACCTAACTTCATGCACTACCTAGGGAAATAAACAAACGGTCGACATCACAAAACGACAACCCCCAACCTCTAAGGTCCTTTGGAAGACTTACATATTAAAGACACTTAACCCATTTCCCCAAACATGAACACAGAGGAAATACTCACATAAAGAAAATACAAGGAAATAAACTAATTTTGGATATATTAAATCCATTTACCTTAACAACATTCAATAATTTATTGAAGAATAAACTAATTCAATAACGTCTCTTTCAGAAAAAGGCTGAAATTTTATCCAAACATTTAACTCCTCAATTACTGGTAAATAATAAAATAAATATTTACTTCGTTGATTTAAAACATACCATTTTCAGATCATCTATTTCTTCTTTTCAAATTAAATCATTTTAAAAAATCAACTAATTTCTCTATTAAACACAATATCTAAAAATTAAATAACTGTTCTTTCCAAATATATTATCTCTAAAATAATTAATTACATTGACTATTGCACATTAATTTAATACTTTCCCCGATTACATTTAAATCATGCCCTCAATTAAACCATCATTTTAATATATATATATATATATATATATATATATATATATATATTAAAAATTAATAAACTCAACTATAAATATATTTATATATATTTTAATATTTAAATATAATGCAAATATAATAAAAATATTAAAATATATATTTAACAATTATATACATTAATATTCTAATATTATTTTTAAATAATATTAAATATTAAATTTATATATTTTTATTTTTTTTCCCTTTATAAAACAACTCAACTGACGGATGAGACTGGGCATGGTTTCTTGGAGTGCACGCCATGGATTAGGGTTGGGGTGGTTGTTTTCAGGCCGCGCTCATTTTTCTTTGTGGGTGGGTGATGGCTTAACCTAACCAACCCCATGTGGGGTGACGACTGTGTTGTGCACAGCCGACCACCATGGGTGGTGGCACGACTGTTCTTAGCACAACCATCCACCATGCATGGCAGCGACGGTGCCAGCGGCCGCGAGGGGAGGTGTGGGGGTTGCGTTGGGTGTGGCTCCCCCACAACACCTCCCCTAGGGGGCACAGTGGGGTGAGCCCCCAACGACTCCCCCAAACCCTCCACCATCCATTTTTTTATTCAAAAAAAAAAATTAATAACAGAACCCTGCGGATTTTAAAGAAAATTCAAAAATCCTTCTTTTTAAAACAGGGTTTTTTTTTTTTTTTTAAATAATTTAATCTTAACAACATAAGCCCCATATAAAACATAAATAAAAAATATATATATATATATGTATGTATATATAACCCTATGTTTATATATATATATAATTAATTATCCCACAAGAAACTTACAAAACTAATTGAGCAATTAAAAATTAAAATGGTCATTTGCAGTCAAGAACACAATTCTTTTCTTTGAGAAATTTCATTTCCAAATACAAGTTTCAAATTTTGAAAATAAGATTTGAGATGGGTTTTCTTTGAAATCAAACAGAGTTTTGAATATTTTCAAACAACATACTATAATTTTGTGAACCTTTCAAAATGCAAACTAATTTAATAGAAAGAACTTGGTTCCAAAAGCTTCAGAGGTTGATAAATTGGTGCAAAGCCTTCCCCTCAGATGCAAGATCCTACCCAACAAACCAACTGAGCTTTTCCAAGAATCCAAATCCAAACCCATAAAACAACAATTCTTTTCTTCCTTCCCTTTCTTATTTTCCAATTTTCATCCTCCCCCCAAAACTCATGAAAATCCATATTAGTAAAAAAATCCAAAAATATCTCATCACCCACCCTCATAAATTTTTGAAAATAGAAATAGAAAATATCTCTAATTCAATTTTTGCATTGAAAACTTTAAAAAAATAATTTGAAATCATTTTTTTCAATTTTCAAATTTAATTCCAATTTTCAAGTAACTTAATTCAAATATCTATCAATTCTATCAATTCTATCAAGTAACTTAATTCAATTTAATTAATTTAATTAATTCAATAAAATGAATCTAATCGAAGACTAAATTATTTTATTAATTAAATTAAATTAATTAATTAATTAGATAACATCTTCCAACATAATAACTAGATTAATTTAATCAACCACTTAAATACATAGAGCCATTTAATTACCCTTTCCAACTTGTAATTAAATAAAATCAAGGCAAGATGCACAACATAAAAGCAACTTGACCCGACTAAAACCCGATGACACACTATAACTGGGGTGATGACTTGGCATGAAAAACCTAGCTACTATCTCCCAATCAAATGTCATTGGCAATGGACACGCTCAAACCTGTAAAACCAGGTGGAGTCGATGTTCTGTACCTATCAACCTGCAAACAAAGAGTATATGCACATGCATATATATGTCATAATTAAAATACACCGTGAAGAGGAAATCACGGAATTGCAGGGCGCTCGCAAGCGAGTGATGCGATACCATCCCCTTCACCAATACAATATTACTAACTGACGAATCTAACATTATTAATATAATCAAAAGCATAAAACATCATTGATTCAAATATTCACAATGCTAATCCAAAGCATACCATAATGATAATATCAGAATAAAATACCATTACGTCAAAATATCACAAGCACATCGCTTTATAGACAACAATCAAATAGTAACCGAGTACCATAGTCAAGGTACTAATAGAAAATAAGGCATAACCAAATAGAACATTGTTCGATCAAAAGAGCAAAAATGAGGGGTGTTACAGAATGTTTATGGATGTTGTTGTTACATGTTATCTCTTTAAAAAAAAAAATTATGTTGTTTATGTTATTGTCATAATGTTTTCTAGGTTCCATAGTGGGGTGTTACATTTTTATTTATCTCTTGGTCTACAAATTTTCATTTTACTCCTTATGCTCTCTTACATCTTGATGATGGATCACAAAGTGTGATCCGAAATGTTGATGCAAAAAATACAACACAATCTAAGTCAGAAACTCTCAATAATATATTTAGATAGCTAAGAGAGAGATTAACGCTATCACGATTTTTTTATAAACTTGCGTTGAAAGATGTGCAAATGAGATGGGGAGCACAAATGAAAATATGAAAAAATCTAGTGTCGTTGGGGAGATAGTGAGAGAGAGAGGTCTAGAGAATAAAATATATATATATATTTCACAAAACTTACATATATCCCTCTCTCCCTCTCTATAAATTTATATTGAAAAATTGTCAAGATTTAATCTTTTACCTTTGTACTTATTTCTTAAAAAAAATAAAAATTCTTTCAATTTTTTGTTTTCTTCATTATTTTATTCATTATTTTTTTTCTCTTATACATACTTACATACATAAATACATACATATATAAATATAGACATTTAGATATAAGTTTATTTATCTATACTCTATATTTATCTTCTTAATTATATATTTATCTTCTAACTTGCATACATTTATATATAGATATTAGTTTTTTATTTATACTCTATATTTATGTTATGTTTGTTTTTTAAATGCTCATTTTTTTATTTTCTTTATAAGTTTGTATATATACATATTTATATATATTTAAACTTATATGAAAATCAATATATCTAGTTTAATGTTTATATTGACTTTTAGTTTAATGTTTATTATATTGACTTTTATTCTCTATATTTATATACCAGAATCTTATATATGAGAAATTTTTATATTCTATTTTTATTTATCAAGAAACTTATATATATATAAATAGATATAAGTTTTTTATTTATAATCTATATTTTTGTTTTGTTTAATTCTTTTTGTTCTCTTTTCTTTTTAAGTTCTATATATTTTGTTTTTAAATGTTTCTCCTTGATTTTCATTATAAGTTTTTATATATACATAATTATATGTACTTAAACTTATATAAAAATCATTATATCTAGGTTTATGTTTTTATTGACTTTTGTAACGCCCCGCCACGCAACCCTAGAGGAAGTTGCATTAAACTACTAAACAGAATATTTTTTTTTTTAAAAGTATAATTAATAAACAAGTTCGCTAACTAATGCCAACAACCTCTAAGGTTACGAGACAAAGGTTGAATAGAACCTAAACAAAAAAACATGATTTAAACCATGTCAATTAATTAACCAATAATTAAAGCACATACATCCAAGAAGAAGAATTACATCAAAAGATATAGATAACATTTCCATTACATTAATCCATCAATAAAATTTACAATTACATCTCTCATTCCCCGAATGAGGTAATTCCAATAAACATAATTACAATTACACTTCCACCTCGATACAACTGAGGGGTAAAATAATACAAAAAGATAGCTGAAACAAATAAAGCAAGGAACAATGCAGAAACCCGCGAGCTCTCCAACTGGAAGTCTCGACCACACGAACATGAAGATGAACCCAACGGATTTAGGTGCATGCCACCCAACCAAGTGGAACCAAAAGGCCCACACCCCCATGCTAGGAGATAGTAACCAGGAATCCTAGTCAAGACCATCTACCGCTAGACACAGGCTAACATAACTGAACCAAACTGAACATCCAATCACATGAACATAAACCTCACAAGTACACAAGGTACAACTCGGTACAACATAAGTACCACTCCAATACCACAAGAACAACATAAGTACAACTCATAACCATGCAAGTACAAACATAAGTACAACTCTACAAGGACACAATACTTCCAGAGACAAGGCAAAATAGGTATGTTACAAGAACCATACCACATATTTAAACACCAACCAAGGTCACATTAGGTATGTTACGTAAACCATACCCACAATAAACAAGTACCAACTATGGTCACACAAAGTGCCATCTCATAGTACATCATGAGTCACCCACACTGATCGTCAAGATGGTGGCCCTAACCGATCATTGGACCTCATACCTACTAGAGAAAAACCAAAGGTTAACTGTTGTCTTAGATAGAGTGTCATCACACAGCTCATCATGAGTTACCCAACGGATCGTAAGGAAGGTAACCCAAACCAACCCTTGGCCCTCACACTTACTAATGCGGAGCCAAATACCTTCCGTACTGACAAGATAGATGACCTTGCCATCCCATGGCCTTCTCACACATCCCAAGTCTAAACAAGCCCTTGCGTCAATGAGTGAGGGATACTTATCTTTTTAGTGTGAAGTACTACCCAATTCTAAGTATATTAATTTAGTTATCACTTATTTATACCACTTCCGAAGGTTACCCAGTCTTACCTCTTCCGGGCTCTGGCCCCAAATGGAAGCCACTCTTCTACTTGACAACACACGAATAACATCCAAACATCAAGGGTACAAGATACAACGAACAAGGTATTACAACCACTCCTTTCTCAGGAGGCAACCTTAGTTCAACACCCTCTCCAAACATTGGAGGTAACAAGGTAACAAACTGCTCCTAACAGGAGACACACGTAATAAAGACCTCTCCTTCCTCAGGAGGCAACAAAGATAAAAACCACTCCAACATAGGAGGTACTAACCACATAGCAAGGTCCATCCTTACAAGGAAACGCAGATCCCATAATCCACTCCTAACTAAGGAGGTACAAACATACTCGTTCGTAGAAACCGAGTAGTAACAGGTAACTTCACAAGTCCCACCTAGGGAATACAAAACAGGTTGACGTAACAAACGACAATCCACTAAACGAAAAACTCAATGGAAGACTATCAAAGTAAGGACTCATTTCCAAATGATGACAAGAATCCGATAAAACCAAACAAGAATTAAATCTACTTTGGATATTCTAAATCCATGTCCTCATACAATATACAGGAATTCATTGCATTTATTTAAGCAAATACAGATTACGTCTTATTCAGACAGGGGAGAAAGTTAACATTTAATACTTAATTTCCTACTTGCCTTTCCTTAATAATAACATACTCAATTGATTCCACTAAACAAAACACCATAACTTGAATTAATCATTTCCACATTGCAATATAGTCATTCTTAAGCAAACGTATAACTTGATCTGAAAACGCATTATTTTAATACAAAACTAATCTCCCTTAAAATCAAATGTTTAAAATAAATCAATGATGTAATAATTAACTCAACGCTATTTCCCATAAACTATTGTTTATGACTGAACAAGGTTTAACTAGAGTTAATAAGGTTTCATTTCTCTAATTACCCTTAAATCACAATCGAAGAAAACAATAATTTCTTAATTGAATTAAATCATGTCATTAGAAAAACATTAATTTTCTATGCATATTAATTTTACCTCTCTATTATTCATATATTCATTTAAATAAAATTCAATTCCTCCAAAAATAATATTATAAAATTATGTCATATATTATTAAACAAAATATATACATATTAATATATATATAATATTATAATATAATAATATAAATATTATATATATTATAATATTACACACATATTAAAATATATGTATATTTTATGAAAATAATAAAAAAGCGAAGTGATAGATTTTGGTTCGCGTGCCATTCCCACGCACAGGCCGCGAATTTGTCTAGGGTAAGCCGCGCCACACAGTCGGTCGGCTGTGTTCACACACAGCCGACCCCCATTAATGGGGGCGGCGACTGTGTGTAACATAGCCATCCCTCCCATGGGCGCGATGGCCACACACCAGCAATGGACGGAGGTGGGAAAGGAGTGGGGAGAGGGGAGAGTGGGGAGAGGGGTGTGCGCGCTGGGCGCGGCTCCCTCTGCCCGCCTCCCATGGGCACGGCGGGGGTCGAGCCCCCAGCGGCCTCCCCAAACAATTCCGAAAATACATTTTAAAAATTGTTTTTAAAAAAAATAAAACCCCCAATAAAGTCCGACCTACGTTTTTCCAGAATGCAAAATTTAATAAAATATAAAATCCGCCCAAACACAATTTCGCATTTTCAATTACTTTTAAAAATAACTTCATTTCTAACAATCTAACAAATACATATATATGTATGTATATACATATATTTTAAAGTATATGTATATGTATATACATATATATATGTATTTCTGGTTTAAAAACCAGAACAAATTGAGAAAAACAGCATAACAGAAAAACTTCAAAAACAATGATTTCCATTTCCAAAACATTATTTTCTTGGACTATTTTAGATTCAAATGGGTTTTCATGCAATGTTGAAGAACATATTTTCAAACTTAATCCAATGAATTCACATAACAAGATTTAAGATTTCATTCAAAAGATTTACCACCATTTACAATTAAAATTCATAATTTCAAACAAATATAATAAAACACCAAAAAACCTGATTTTTCCTTGAGTTTGAAGAGGTCCAGCTGAAGCCAAGCTTTCCACCTTGCATCCAAATCCAAGCCCACAAAATTCCACAAACCAAATCCAAAAACCCACAAAAATGAAGAATAATTTCTCCCACAAATTCAATTTTGCCAAAAACTTCAAGATCCAAAATTGAAGCCCAAAAATTCAAAACATAAGGATTTTTCCCTAAATCCTTCAACCACCATAATAACTTCTTCAAAAACAGAAAATGGAAAATATTTAATTTTTAAAACATTTTAATGTCCAAATTCTAAAATATCTATTTTTCCAATTTGAATGCAAATTTCAACTTTGACTTTCCAAGCATTTTTCATTTCTTTTCCAATTTTAATTTTCTCAATTGATTTTCATATATTTTCTTTATTTTTCATTTTCAACAATTAAACCAATAACTTTAATAAAGATAAATTGACTTCTTTCAACCAAATAAATTTAATCAATTAATAAATAGATTTAATCAAGGATTAAATTATTTATTAATTAAATTAAATTAACAATATAATTCTAGAACACCATAATTCACAACTTAAATTCATTAAGCTATTTAAATCACCCAATTCAATTTGCAATTAAATAACAAAGAGGGGAACACGATAACCGAAGCAACACAACCTAACAAGCAACTAACGACAAACAGGACTAGGGTGACGACCTGACACGGAAACCTAGCTACTATCTCCCAATTGAATACCGTTGAGTATTGAACACGCTCTCACCTATGAAGCTAGGTGGAGTCGATGTTCTGTACCTGTCAACCTGCAGATTAAGTAAACACAACATATAATATGAACAACATAAAATACACACTGTGAAGAGGTAATCACGGGATCGTAGGGCACTCGCAAGCGAGTGATACGACACCGTCCCCTTCACCAATACACTGCAATTAACTGACAATTCTAACCTGCTAGTAGAATTCAAAGCATAATCATCATTAATTCACATATCCATTTTGTTAATCCAAAACATGCCATAAAATAACATTGTATTAAAATACCATCACAACAAAATATTACAATAACGTCACTTCATAGATAGCGACCAAATAAAAGCCGAGTACCAAAGTCAAGGTACAAACAGAAAGTACAACACCACAGAACATAACACTGTTCATCCAAAATGCAAAACGGAGGGGTATTACGACTTTTATTTTATTTTTTAATATATATAGTTTATTTATTATTTTTATGTTCTTATATATTATATATATGTTTAATTATATATGTACATATATAAGTTTATTTATTTTTACTCGATATGTATAGCTATGGTTAATTTTTTTTGTTTCAATTTTTTATATATTGACTTTTATTTAAATGTTTATCTCTTTTGGTTTCTTCAATAGTTTTTATATATACATACATATAATTAAACTTATATGAAAATCATTAAGATTTAAACATTTATTTATAAGTTTTTTTATTTTTGTATTTTTACTTGCATTTTTTATTTTTATTCTTTAGTTCCTACATATATATTAAGTGATTTATATATATATTAAATCTGATTTAATTAAATCAAAAAAATTATTTTAAGTTTTAATAAAATTTCTATCTTTTTTTTTTTAAATATTTATGTATATATATAAAAACAACAAAGATAAAATATAGATATATTTCCCTATATATATTTCCATGGTTTTTGTGTCTATCTTACCCCCCCTCCTCCCTCTCTCTTTTTTATTCATCTCTTGGTCTGTAAATTTTCATTTTACTCCTTATGCTCTCTTACATCCTGATGATGGATCACAGAGTGTGATCCGAAACGTTGATGCAAAATGTAATGCCTTGCCACAAAACCCTAGAGGAAGTTGCAACACAATGCGGAAGTGTGCAATTTTTTTTCTTAAAAGTGCATTAATATCAAGGAAGATGCACAACTCTACTACAACAACCTCTAAGGTATGCAACAAGATTACATCTAATACCAAAACACGTACATTACTCACATATAAAGCATTTATTAATTACTCAACAAGAAATAAGATACATTCATTCAAGCATTAAACTACAACACATAGGATAAAATATAACAAGTTCCAGATTACATTAACTTACAAGTAAGTTTACAATACTCATTCCTGGAATGAGGTAGATCAAAAAAGTATGATTACATAATACAACCCACCACCTCAAATACAACTGAGGAGTGAATTAATTACAAACACCAACTAAAATAAAATACAGCAATATAATGGAATGAAAACATTGGCATCCATGAGCTCTCCAACTGGAAGACCTCACCATTATGACTTGTAAATCAAAGGGGACCCAACGACATAGGGTGCATGATCCTCCCAACCAAATGGTGCCTGAAGGCCCACCCCCCATGCTAAGAGATAGTAACAAGGATACATGGTCATCCTACTACCTCTAGTCACAAGCTGACTCACACTAAATGAAACCACCACAAGATCAACACTAACTCAAGGATACAATTCTACCTGAGTTATCGACTAAATAGACTAGTGAACCATATACCACTGACCTAGGAGATGTATCACCACAAGGTGCATGAGGTACCTTGTCAGATCTTACCAAATCTTGGCCCTCATCAAATCTCTCTCCTACTATCAATACATGGATCAAAACCTCTCCCAACTAGGAGGAAACAAATAACATCCACATTATACAAAAGAGACAAAACATTCTCGTTCATGGAAACTAGGTATTACTCTGAAAATGGAAACCACATTGCCCAAGAAAACTTACAAAAGACAACATGTAATACCCCTCCGTTTTTCTTCTTGTTCGGATTGCTTTATGCTTTGTTTGGTTGTAGCTACTTTGATACTGAACACACCTTTTTATTTGTGTTTTGATCGCTACTTATTGAGCGATGAACTATTATTGTGTGATGTGTTTATCTGATGACTGTTTTGCATGCTTTAATGGTGTAATGATGTTGGCAATTGTAACATGAGTTTTATTATGAGATTATTGAGTAAGATGTAAATGTCAGTCTTGATGAGTGTATTGGTGAAGGGGACGGGTTCATATCACTTGCTTGCGAGTGCCCTGCAAATCCGTGATTTCTTCTTCATGGTGTGTATTACATGCTGGATATATTATATGATGTTGTTTACTTGGTTCTCAGGTTTGCAGGTACATGACATTGACTCCACCTGGTTTCATGGGTTTGAGCATGTCGATCCAATGGTTAAGTTGAACGGGAGATAGTAGCTAGGTAACTTGTGTCAAGTCTACGCCCTAGCCTTAGTGTGTCGATTTTCTTGTTTGTTGAGTCATGGTTTACCTTATTTTAATGTTATTTGTTTCTGAAAGGTACTTGTTCATTAAATTATTTTTAGATAAATTGCATTGGTTAAAAGTGGTGATTAATTAAAATTAATATTAAAATTATGTTTAGAAGTTATATTTAAATTTATTAATAAAATTTAATTTAATTTAAATTAATTTAATTTATTTAATTAATTAAATTTAGTCCCAAAAGGATTGAATTTATTTATTAAATAATTAAAATTAATTAATTAAGTTTTTATGTGGATTAAATTAAATAAAAACAAAGAAAATTGAAAGTTATTTGAAATTGTATTTTAAAAGGAAAGTTAGTTTTAAAATCGCAGGAGTTAATTAATATTAAGATATTTTAAATTTTTGATATTGCATAAAAAGTGGATTTGGCTGTTGAGGATATTTGTGAAAAATTGCACAGGGAATGGTTGAAAGAGTTTTTTGGTTGTGGAATTGAATTTGGAAAATTCTGTTGATGTTGGTTGTGCTTTTGGATTGGTTGCTTGCTTGGATTCAAGGCACAGTTGAAGAGAAATTGGGAGATCTTTGGAGGAGGCTCTTCTTCAAAAATCTTCTTTTCCTGTAGCTTCAATACCGGGTTTTATTCTATGATTTACTATTCTTGTTTGTTAAATTGAATCTTGTAGTGAATATAGAATTGTTTGCTAAATCCTTTTAGGATTAGAGATTTCTTTTTGATATTGAAATTAAATATTTAGGTTTCCAAAATTTTGTGATTCCCATGAAAATTGTAAGAATATTATGTAGAATTTAATTTTAGATGAAGAAATTGTAGTATTGTTTGTTAAATCAAACTTTAGATTACTCAACACATGTAGATTGTTGTAGGAAATTTAATCCCTGTAGAAAATAATAAGATTTATTTTTGAAAACAAATCCTCTGTAGAAAACTTACGATGGAGAAATATTGATCCCTTTTAGTTTTCCTATTTTTTAAGTATTGTTAGGAATTTGAAGAAATGGTTTAAAAAAAATTAGTTATTAAATCTCTGTGAATTTAGGAAGGTTTTCTGAAAAAAAATTTATTCATTTTCCTGTAGATGATTATTTTTATTTAGTTTTCTCAATTTTACCAATAAAATTATTCCGTGTAAATATATATACTTATAAATTATATGTATTATATTATGGTATATATATACACATAACATATAAATATATATATTTATTATGTTGTTAAAGATTAAATTTATTTGTTTTGATCAAATCGTTGTACATGAAATTTAAATTCCATCTTTGTATGAAATGTAAGTGATTATAAATGGTGATTTCATTTATTTATTTTTTGGATCAAATTGTACGTAAGTATAGAGTGGAGGTGGGAGTCAAAGCCCCACCGTCCACCTCATAGTACATGGGTGGGGAGAGGTGTTTCCCATGTGACAACACACCCACCATATAGGGGGACGCGATGTCCCATGGTAAGCGCCACCCCCACTTCCTTGGTATGGATGTGGTCGGCCGATGCAAGGTACCACCAATGCACTATCGTAAATTTTCTTTTTTTATTATATTTGTAAATGACACTCTGTAATGCCCTGCCAAGTAACCCTAAAGGAAGTTGTAATTAACAACTTAAGCGAACCAATTTTTTTTTTTTAAAGTGTAAATAACATACACATTCACTTACTAATTAACAACAACCTCTAAGGCTACAAGGTTAGGATTACTTAAACCCACAAAAACATACATCTTACATATAACCATAGCATTATATACTTTATGAAATAAACATCATACAATATAAGGATACCACATGACATAATAAGATAAACAACCAAGATATAATTTCATAATCATTTACTAAATCCAATAGTTACATCACTCATTCCCTGAATGAGGAAATAATACATAAGTGTTACAATTATAGCATTCCACCTCATAACATAAGAGGGATAAATAACTTATACAAATAGAAATACTACAATGCAAGAAAATACAATAAAAATCCACGAGTTGTCCATCTAGATGTCTCGCCACCAAGTACCGAAGATAATGGGGACCCAACGGTGTATTGTGCATGTTCCACCCAACCAAGTTGTACCTGAAGGCCCACCCCCCATGCTAGGAGATAGTAACAAAGTAACATGGACATAAAATCTACAACCTCTAACCAAAGGCTGACTCATATTGACTCAAACTGACATAACCAAAAAAATGCTCAACACAAGTACAACTCTCAGATCACTGACATAGGTCACATTGCTTCTAGACATAAGAATAGATCAAGTATGTTCAAAGAATGATACACATAAAACAATTAACAACAATTGTCCTAGATAAAGTGTCATCGCATAGTAGCCATGAGATCTCCTCTGGGCATCCTTCATAGGCTCCGGTAATCTTGGTGACCTCAACCGAATCCTGGCCCTCATACTCACTCATGTGGCCTCAAATACCTCTCGTACTGACAAGATAAATGACTATGCCATTTCAAGCCTTCTCACTCATCCCAAGTCTAAACGAGCCCTTGTGTCTATGAGTGAGGCTTAAATTATCTTGATTATTGTGCAAGGCATCCTAATCATCTAAGTACATTAATTTAATTATCACTTGATTAACTCACTTCTGAAGGTTACCCAGTTTACCTCTTTGGGCTCTAACGCCTAACAAAAGCCACTCTTCTATTCGACAACACACACCCAAACAATCCACCAAGGGAAACACAAGTGCATACAAACTAGGCATCATAACCACTCCAACACAAGGAGGAAACAAATAATAGAACTCACTCCAAATATCTTGGAGGCAAAAATCACATAGACCACTCCTTTCACAGGAGGCACAAAACATCCCCGTTCGTGGAAACCACGTAAATACTGAAAAGACACCATGCACCACCCAAGGGAAAAACAACTGGTTGATATAAAGAATGACAACCCTCATCTTCTAAAATCCTCTAGAAGACTTTCAAATTTGGACTAACACTTAATCCCATATCCCAAAATACATCATGATGACATAGTTACAAAAGCATTCAAGTCATTAATCAAATCTAATATTTAGATTTCTTAAATCCATTATCAATCAATAGGTAACATTGACAAAGTCAAAGGAATGATAATAGGTTAACTCAAATAATCTCATATACCCTTTTTCCATTTTCATAATAGGGAATCTTAAACAATTAAAACTCACAACCCTTTGCGAAATACAGAGAGAATAAACCATTTAAAGCAATCACGTGAAAATTACTATTTTTGGATATACTATATCCATATCTCTTTCATATTCTAATCATAATGATTTAATTTCTCTAATAGAAATAAATAAATATAAATAATTAATTTCCTCATCAATATAAATAATTCCTTAATTTACTTTTAAACACAACATGTAATATCTTCAATTTAAAATATCTTTTTCCATATTTAATTGACCATGTGTTCAAATCTTATCTTTTAAAAATTTCATGCGAAACTAAATTACATGCTCCTAAATACAACAACATATATATTGAAAATACTCATGTAATATATACATCAAATATATATATATATATCAATATATTTAATTATATATATATTCATATAAAAATATCTACTATCATTTACAAAATATCCTTTCAATGTATTCAAAATAAATATAATTCTACTAATAATATTCCATAAAATATATATACAAATATACATATATACATTATATATATTTTACCTCTTATATATAAATGTATATATATATATATTTAATACTGATCTTATTTAATATTTAATTTTGAATTTCTTTGGAAGTGACGGAATTAACTGCAGGTTACAGGAAATGAAAAGTATATAAATAAAATTAAAAAAAACATTTTAAAATTTTTGGGGAGGGGTTTGTTGTAGCTGAACCCCCCACTCCTCCTCCATGCATGTGCCTCCCTTTGGGGCTATGCTGCCCCCAAAGGCAGCACTCCCTCCACATAGTAGAGGGCATTTCCTTGGAGGCAGCCGCACCTCCATTGGTGAGGGCGGTGGGGTGTGCAATGCACCCCCACCCAAAGTATTAAACAAAACAAAAAGACAATGAATGGAATTCGCGTTTCATCAATCCGTGGTTTTCAAGAAAATTAGACAGCGTCGTACAGACGGCTAAAATAGTATTTTAACCAGTATATATATAACATAAACATAAACATTGTATATATATATATAATATACATATATATATATATATATTATATATATATATATATATATATATAAACGGATTTACCATATTACATAAATTGGAGAAATTTTAAGAAAATATTCATCTATAGGTGAAATTGTAAAACTTTAACAGAAAATCCCAAATTTCATAGAGGCTTAAGATCTAATTCTTTTAAACCATTTTCTTGAATTCATGAACAATAAAAGAACAATAAAACTAAAGGGATCTAAATTAAAACCTAAATTTTCTAAATCCTCAAGGTTTCTCCTAGCTAATTTCCATAGAGATTTTTTGAAATAAATTTGTTTTCTACAGAGATTTAAATTTTCTAGAACAATCTAATAGTGTTGTTCAACCTCAAGGTTTGATTTAAATAACAAAACAATCCATTTCCTCAAATAAATTAAATTCTACATAGGTTTTCACAATTTCCCAAATATATTTATTTATTTTCTTTCTTCTAATAACAAATTTCTTTTCAAAAACAGATTTAACAAATAAATCCTTAATCACTACTATTTTAAAAGCAACCAAGAACAATAAAAACATAGAAGAAAACTTGATTTTAAAAAGCTACAGGTAATGATGAATTTTTGATGCAAAGCCTCCTCCAAGGATCTCACAAATTCTCTTCAACCGTGCAATGAATCCAATGCAAAAATAAACTCAACGAATATATATAGACTTTCCTCAAATCAATTCTACCATCAAAAAAATTTCTTCAAACCCTTCTCTTATGTAATTTTTCCCAAAATATCTTCTCACACTAGAAGAAGCTTTTCCTCTCCCCAAAATTCTCTCATGCATGAATTTCAACCATCCTCTTCTCATTAATTAAACTTTCACATATTGCATAATTGAAAATATCTTCAACCACCAAATCTGATTTTGCATGCAATCTAAAAATTCTAAAATATCTAAATATTAATTCTCACATTTCAAAAACTAACTTTACATTTAAAATTCAATTTCAAGTTCTAATTTAATTCCAACTTAATTGAAATAAAATTCCAAAATAACTAAATTGTAATGCCCCGCCAAGTAACCTTAAAGGAAGTTGTAATTAATGACTTAAGTGAACCAATTTTTTTTTTAAAGTGCAATAACATACACATTCACTTATTAATTAACAACAACCTCTAAGGCTACAAGGTTAGGATTTCTTAAACCCACACATACATATTACATATAACCATAGCATTATAAACTTTATGAAATATCCAGCATACATCATGAAAATACCAATTAACATAATAAGATGAACATCCAAGATACAATCTCATGAACATTAACTTAATCCAATAGTTACATCACTCATTCCCAAAATGAGACAATAGTACAAAAGTATAACAATTACATAATCTCACCTCATAACATAAGAGGGATAAAATAACTTATACAATCTGAAATATTACAATACAAGAAAATACAATAAGAACCGCGAGCTGTCCATCTGGATGTCTTGCCTTCATGAACTGAAGATCAAGAGGGACCCAATAGTTTTGGTGCATGTTCCACCTAACCATGTGGTACCTGAAGGCCCACCCCCCATGCTAGGAGATAGTAACCACATAACATTGACAAAGATCTACAATCACTAACCAAAGGCAGACTCATACTGACGTAACCAAACAAATGAAGTAAACAAGTACAACTCAGGTACAACACTAATATCATTGACATAGGTCACATTGCTTTCAGACATAAAATCGACCAAGCATGCTCAGAGAACAATACACGTATACAAATACCAATCACCAAGGGACTCTCAAATGCACACAAAATAGAAAACATAACCACTCCAACCATCTTGGAGGCAACAAACACATAGTCCACTCCTTTTTAGGAGGTACAAAACATCCCCATTCATGAAAACCGGGTAATAACTGAAAGACACCATACACCACACAAGGGAAAACAACTGGTTGACATAAAGATTCGACAACCCTCATTCACTAAGTTCTTCTGGAAGACTTACAAATTTGGACTACACATAATCCCATATCCAACGTACAACATGATGACCTAGCTATGGAATCATTCAAGACATTAATTCAAATATAGTATTTGGATTTCTTAAATCCATAATCATTCAATAGAGAATTTTGAAAAAGTCAAAGGCACAATACCTAGATTACCTGAACTAACCATATAACCATATTTCCTCTTTCCTTATTGGACACCCAAAACAATTAAAGTTACTTCCCTTTACTGAATACAAAGAATTAAATCCTTTAAGATAATCATGAGGAAGATACTACTTTTGGATATACTAAATCCATATCTCTTTCATAATCCAATCACAATGATTCAATTAATCTAAATAGAAATTAATAAATAAAATAATTGATTGCCTCATCAATAAAACAACTTCTTAATTTACTTTTAAATCGACACAAATCCATGCAAGTAAACTCTTTCCATTTCCTAACCAAATCTCACATTTCATTCAATTTCCTATTTAGAACATGAAATCACTTTAATATAATAAAATATTGTTTCTCTATCTATTTACCCACATACACTAATCAATCAGTTTTTAAGTCTCTATTCAATACTATATTGTAGGCATCTTATTAAAATAAAATACGATAATGAATTTACACTTAATATATATATATATACACTCCATATTATATAGACACCAAATATATATATATATATATTAATAAATTTAATTACATATATTCTTTAATATTCCATTCACAATAGATTAAATTGCCCTATGAAAATAAATAAAACATAATAAATATTTGCCTTTTGCAATATAATCATTTCCTAAATTTGCTTCTAATACAATATAAAACTATTGCAAATACTATATTAAATCTTTTTATCCAAAATCTATATCTTTTATCAATTTCCTATTTATACCTACAATTCCTTCAATGTATAAAAAAAGTCTTCTTTCTTACCTAATTTACCATGCATTCAACTTTATCTTTTAAAATCTCCATGCAAAACTCATCTACATGCGTCTGAATACGCAACATGAAATACTGCTTATATTCTCCATATTAATTACTTATGTAATATATTCATTAAATGTACCCAATATGCCATCCATGCATAACCTAACTATTCTTATATATATTAACATATATATATCTTTTATTTATACATTAAATATATCGGTTTTACAATAACCAAAAAGATTACATTATCCCAATAAAATATAATAATATTCCTTAACTAAATTTTCCAATTGTCTATGCTATCCAACTATTTAAATACAACTAAAATATTTTATAATTTAATTTCAAAATGTACAAGTTTACAAAGTACCCATTTGATTCATTTCATTAACCCACTAACTCAAATGATAAATATATATATTTATATCATAATATCCATTTTATTAATTAACCATATTTAATATTTATTAAAACTTTTCATTGTAATAAAAATATCATATTAATATTTTTATTAAAAAACCAAGGATTATTCACCAAACCCTAAGAATCCTTAAGGAATGGCAGCCAAGACCAAACCAAGCAAGGGTATGGCGGACGAGCCATCAGATTCACCATTTCCATCAACCACCAAAGGAAGCCCCAATGTTTGGGGGGTGGCTGTGCTAGCACAGCCGAACCCCAAACCTTGGGTGGTCGTAAGCAATGAGGATTGGCAGCGACGCCTCCCACAAACATTGAAAGTGCAGGGAAAGGGAAGGGGGTTGCTGAGGCCCTTCCTCCACAGTCATCCCCTCATGGAGGTGGCAGTGGAGGTAGCACCTCCCAAGCCTCCCCCAAACATAGTGAATTTTATTTAAAATAAATTTTTGGTTTGCAACCCAAAACCATGAATGCCGTACAGATGGCAATGGGGAATAAAAAAATAAAATTTATAACAGTAAAATATAATTATATATATCATATGTATATATATATTAATTAAAATATATATATATGTAAGTATATGATATATATATATATATATATATATTTAATCAGAATTTCCATTACTAAATAAATTGAATAAATTTTTCTGAAACATTCATTTAGAAGTAAAATTATGCAAATTTTTCAGAGAACATCACAATTTCACATAGTTTCAACACTGATTCCTTTAATCCATTTTCTCTAATCAGTTAAATTCTACTAAGTTTTTCACAATTTTGCTAAAGAATTTTCATAGAAAACAAAAGTTTAAAATTTATTTAATTCTTTTCTTCTAATTACAAATTTCTTTTCTATAACAGATTTAACAAACAAATCTTAATTCACTAATATTTTAAAAGTAACCAAGAACAATAAAACACAAAGAGGAAAACCTGGTTCAAGAAGCTACAGGAAAGATGAATTTCTAATGCAAGCCTCCTCCAAAGATTTCCTGAATTTCCTTCAATCATCCAACGAATCTAATCCAAAACCCAACAAATGCAACAATCTTTCCTCCAATCAATTCTACAATCAAAACTCTCTTCAAACCCTTCTTGATGCCAATTTCCCAAAATTTCTTCTCTGCTGTAAAAAATGAATTTTCCTAAAGACTTTTTCTGCCCTAAAATTAAAACATGCATTCCTTAAAAATCAAAAATACCTAATACAACCCTAATTCACATTACATGCAAATTAGATATTAATTTCAATTTCAATTTTTGAAAACCCACTTTCAATTTAAAATGCAATTTCAAATAATAAATTAATTTCCAAAGTTGAAACTCTTTTCCCAAATAAACATTTAATTACAATTTCTAATTTAATTCCACAAGTTGAAATTAAATTCTAAAATTAATTTTAATTATTTTATTTCCTTTCATTTTCTTGCATCACATTTAATTAATTAATTTAATTATTTAATAACTAAATTCAACCCCCTTGGATTAAATTTAATTAATTAAATAAATTAAATATAATTAATTAATTTAGATATAAACTTTTATCCACATTGCATAATTTAAATTAAATAACCATCAACATGATTTAAATGCAATTATTCTAAATATTGATTAAATAAATACGCACATTTCAAAATCAAATAATATTAAAATAAGGTAAACTATGACTCAACAACCAAAGTTGACGACACACTAAGGCTAGGGCGTGGACTTGACACATGTTACCTAGCTACTATTTCTCGTTCAACTTAACCGTTGGATCGACACGCTCAAACTTGTGAAACCAGGTGGAGTCAATGTCCATTACCTGCAATCCTGAAACCAAGTAAACAACATCATACAATATATCCAGCATATAATACACACCGTGAAGGAGAAATCACGGATTCGTAGGGCACTCGCAAGCAAGTGATGCAAACCCATCCCCTTCACCAATACAATCATCAAAACTGACACTTCCATTATAATCCAACAATCACATATAAAATCACATGTTATATCTACTAACATCATTACATCATTAAAACATGTAAATTAAAGCCTCAGATAACCAAATCACATGATGAGGGTGCAACCCGAGACACATAAAATTGAGATCCTTATTATTTTCAAAAATAAAAATCTTACATGCAGAGGATCTCAAATCCTCGAGTTCTGCAATACATGCAAATTACCGAAAGAAACTACAGAAATTCCCCTATTCGTAGCATGCGATCTTCTTTTCCCAAAAACTCTCACAAAAATCAGAAACTACCCCATAAATAGTCCCATTTCCTCCGTTTGAAGCCAAAAACAACATTCTAATTATGCACAAACTTCTGGAAGCCCTAACTCAAGATCTAACCGTTGGATCTTCAATGACATTACCTTTTCGGAAAGGTCTTGCGAAAATGAAGTGCTAGAAAGTGGGGCCTAAAGGCTAACCACTTTCTTTTTCCGCCAATTTTTGAGCCCATCCGGAGCCTTTAAGTCCCTCAAAATTAGCTCCAAAGATTTTGTAGGGCAAAAAGCAGAAACTGAAACTTGAATAACTTTTGAACCGGGAATGATCTTTGCCTGATTCTTTCACCAAAGTGTTTATTATTCTGTCATGAAGCTTCCCTTAAATTTCTATCTCCTCGCGCCTTCAAAATCATACCTGCTAAAAATAGCAGTCGAGCAGAAAAAGCAGAAAAGCAATTCTGAAAGTTGGGAATTCTTCTTCGACGAAAAGGGTACCCAGAAATGCAAAAACATATACAAAACTCTAAATGAAAGTAAATATATTTTTGGGTGATGTAGGATTGCCCTTACACCACTGGATGCTCCTGCATCAGACACTCAGGGTAATTTGAAAAGTGACCCCGTCACTTCTTAGATGGTTGAGGAAAACCCAAACGGTCAACCTCTGCCTTAGACAACCAGGATGAATCTTCCACAGGCCTTCCTCTCCACTTCACCAAATATTCTTCATACTGCTTGTTTTTGGTACTCCTTCCCACATGGCTATCCAAGATTTCTTCGATCTCCTCCTTTTCTGAAGTAGGTGCTGGAATACCACACTGTTCCATTGCTGGTACTTCCTCTGTGCCACTCTCATGATATTTTATCAAATCTGCAATGTTGAACACAGGGGAAATATTGAATCCATCTGGCAACTCTACATCATATGCATTCCCTGAATCATGCCTCTTCAAAATTTTACAGGGACCGAACTTCTTCATCTTTAGTTTGTTATAGGTTCCTACTGGAAACCTTTCTTTCCTCAAGTGGACCATCACTTCATCACCAATCTGAAACTCCTTATACCTCCTCTTTTGATTTGCCTTAGCCTTATACTGCATATTCATCTTGTTAATGTGTTCTTTTACCTTCTCATGCATATTCTTGATGTGTTCTGTAAAGTCTTCAACTTTAGCACTTGTCTTCTTCTCTTGGTCCATCTTTCTCAATTCTGGAGCAGTCCTAGGACTACTTCCATACACAATCTGGAATGGTGATCTACCAGTGCTTCTATTGACAGAATTGTTGTAAGCAAATTATGCCTGGGGTAAGATCAAGTCCCATCCCTTTGGTTTATCTCCTACTAAGCATCTCAGTAGGTTACCTAGACTTCTATTCACAACCTCAGTCTGCCCATCAGTCTGCGGATGGTGTGCAGAACTAAACTTCAACTCTGTTTTCAACTTCTTCCACAAGGTCCTCCAAAAGTATCCAACAAATTTGATGTCACGATCTGAGACTATACTCTTTGGCAGACCATGTAGCCTCACCACCTCTCTAAAGAACAAGTCAGCAATGTGGACTGCATCATAGGTCTTCTGGCATGGGATGAAATGTGCCATCTTCAAAAACCTATCAACTACCACAAATACTGAATCATTCCCTCTCTGTGTCCTTGGCAAACCAAGAACAAAGTCCATACTTATATCCTCCCATGACCTCTCTGGTACAGGTAAGGGTTGATACAACCCTGTATTCTGACTCACTCCTTTAGCCATTTGACATACCCTGCAACTCTGCACAAACTTCTTCACATCTCGTGACAACTGAGGCCAATAATAATGCTCACTGATAATGGAAATGGTCTTATCTCGACCAAAATGTCCTGCCATTCCTCCACTGTGTTTCTCTTTTATCAGGTTCTCCCTCATGGAACTCCTCAGAATACACAGTTGACTTCCCTTAAACAACATGCCTTCTTGAATTATGAAATCCAACCACTTTGTCCTGTCAATTGTAACAAGTTCCTTGCAAGCTTTCCAAGCCTCTGCAAAATCAGGATCTTTCGGATACAATGTCTTGAGTTCACTAAACCCAACCACCTCAATCTGCATTTCTATCAACAATGTATGCCTCCTACTTAAGGCATCTACAACCCTATTTGACTTCCCACTCCTATGTTTTAAAACAAATGTATAACTCTGCAAAAATTCTACCCATTTCATATGCCTCTGATTTAATTTTCCCTGACTACTCAGGTACTACAATGCTTGATGATCAGTATACATAACAAATTCCTTTGGCAACAAATAATGCCTCCATTTCTTTAATGCTTGAAATATTGCATAAAATTCCTGATCATATACAGAGTACTTTCTCTTTGCATCATTTAACTTTTCACTGAAATAGGCAATGGGCTTACCTTCCTGGCTTAACACTACTCCAATGGCACAACCACTGGCATCACAATCCACCTGAAACACCTTATTGAAATCCGGAGAGCCAAAACAGGTTGTTCTGTCACCTTTTGCTTCAATAGATCAAAACTCCTTGCTGCTCTAGTGCTCCACTTGAACTCTTTTCTATCCCCTCTCATTGTTTCAGTTAGGGGTGCACAAATACTACTGTTTCTAATAAACTTTCTATAAAAACTTGCCAAACCATGGAAAGATCTCACCTCAGTAGCAGTTCTTGGGGTAGGCCATTCTAGAATAGCCTTCACCTTCTCTGGTTCCATCTTGAGACCTTCTGTCGAGACAACAAACCCCAAGTACACTAACTCCTTCTTCACAAAACTACACTTCTTTAGATTAATTAGCAATTTCTCTTCTCTTAACTTCTCAAAGACTCTACCAATATGCATTATATGATCATCCAGTGACTTACTGAATATCAAAATATCATCTAAATATACAATAACAAAGCTTCCTAGGAACTCTTTTAGTACCTCGTTCATGAGCCACATGAATGTGCTCGGTGCATTGGTTAGCCCGAAAGGCATGACTAACCACTCGTACAGGCCCTCTTTGGTCTTGAAGGTGGTCTTCTATTCATCTCCCTCTTGAATCCAGATCTGGTGATATCCACTCTTCAGATCAATCTTTGTGAAGTACTGAGCTCCACTCAAATAGTCCATCAGGTCATCCATCCTTGGTAGGGTAAATCTATACTTGATTGTTATCTTGTTTATGGCTCGAGAGTCTGTACACATCCTCCACTCCCCATCCTTCTTTGGTGCTAGTACTGCAGGTACTGTACATGGACTCAAACTCTATCGAATCAAACCCTTTCTCAACAACTCCACAACTTGTCTGTTCAACTCCTCATTTTCTACAAGAGTCATTCTATGAGCTGCCTTATTCAGCAAACTGGCTCCTGGGATCAAGTCAATCTGATGACTGATCTTCCTCATTGATGGTAAACCCTCAGGTACATTATCAAAAACAATATCCTGAAACTCATTCAATAACCAAGAAACTTCTACTGGAACCTTCTCACTACCCTCTTTATCCATTTTAGGAATCAATGCATAACACACACGCTCATGTTTCATGCCTTCTAAAAATTTCCTTCCATCAACATAACAAATTCTAGCACTATTGCATACCTTTTCTTCGGCCTTCTTCAAGGGTTTCAACTTATGGCGGACTCCATCCTTCATCAAGGAATAAGTGTTTGCATGGCCATCATGTACAGCTCGCCTATCAAACTGCCACAGCCTCCCCAGCAACACGTGACATGCATCCATAGGAATGATATCACAGAGTACCTCATCATGATAGCTTCCAATCTTGAACTTCACCAGGCACTGCTCATTGACTAGAACTTTGTGGTCTTTCTGCAACCAGGCAATTCGATATGGATGTGGATGCCTTTCCCTCTTCAACTTCAACTTTGTAACTATTTCTTCTGACACTAGATTATCAGTGCTCCCACCATCAATAATGACATCACAACATTTGTCTTCACACTTGCACCTTGTGCGAAATAGATTCTTCCTTTGTTCCGGCTCCTTCTCTTCAGTCACTAGGGCTCTTCTAACCACTAGGGCTTCTCCTCTTTCAGCATCATTTGAATGCTCAGATTGAGCCTCCTCATCTACATGCACAACCCTTGCATGACCTTTTGGCCTTTTGTCTGTCCTTCCTTAGTATTGTGGACATTCATAGGCTCGATGTCCTTCTTTACCACATCGGAAACAAGTTCCTCTGAAACCACCCCTTCCGGGTCCTTGCCCAAATCCTCCTTGTCCTCTACCTCTTTGATCACCACCATTTTGATCACGTGGGTGGTAGAAGTTATCATTCCTCTGGCTTCGACTGGTACCCACATCTTCATTTTTCTTCTCATCCTCATTTCGGCTTCCAAAAGATCTTCCGCTACCCCTTCCGCCTTGACCTCCTCGTCCTTTTTGCTTACTGTCAAATCTTTTGTTCAACTTCTCTTCAACTCTCAATAAAAATTGGTAAGCATCCTCAATGGTGGCCATTCTGACCAGGCTTAACTCCTCTTGAATGCTCGGCCATAACCCATTAAGATAATGGGCTACCTTCTCTTTGTTGGCCTCTGCATGTCCCATTTTGATGATCATCTTGTGAAAATCTTTTGTGTATTCTTTCACAGATCTACTTCCTTGCTTCAACCCTTGCAATTTCTTCAATAGATCTAACTCATAGTCCATTGGCATGAATTGCTTCTTTAGTTTCTCCACCATGCGATCCCATCTGGTGATCTTTCTCTTTTCTCTCTTATTTCTTTCTAGTTGGACCTCTTTCCACCAGATACCGGCGTGGCCCTTCAGCTTCGTTTTTACAAACTTAACTCGATCTGGGTCCTCTACTTCTTCATACTCAAAATACTCTTCCAACTTGTTGATCCAATCAATCAACTCTTCCAGGTTTAGACTACCGAAAAAACTGGAAACTTCTACTCTAGGTCTTTTTCTGATCTTCGAAATGGCCCTTATCAGCCGCATTTGTTCTTGATCAATAGCTTCTTCTTCCTCTTCTACATCTGAATCTTCTACCTCTTCTTCATCCTCACTTTCTTCTCCCCTTCTTGGGTTTACCCCTCTTCTTAACTCTCTTTGTAATGCATTAATTTGTCTCTGGAGGGCTCTGAAACCCTCGGCCGCTAACAAATCTCTTCCACCAGCATTTCTAGCACCTCCGACACCACCTCACCTACCATGCGCCAGTCTTGGAGGCATCTTGAATATCTTGAACCCACAACCACAGTCCTGGTGCGAACTACCTCATGATCGGTGATCTGTCCACATGTTCAAGAAAACCCGCTCTGATACCACTTGATGAGGGTGCAACCCGAGACACAAAAAATCACACAGAAAACTGAGATCCTTATTATTTTCAAAAATAAAAATCTTACATGCAGAGGATCTCAAATCCTCGAGTTCTAAAATACATGCAAATTACCAAAAGAAACTATAGAAATCCCCCTATTCACAGCATGCAATCTTTTTTTCCCAAAAACTCCCACAAAAATCAAAAACTATCCCATAAATAGCCCCATTTCCTCCATTTGAAGCCAAAAACAACATTCTAATTATGCACAAACTTCTGAAAACCCTAACTCAAGATCTAACCGTCGGATCTTCAATGATAATACCTTTTCGGAAAGGTCTTGTGAAAATGAAGTGCCAAAAAGTAGGGCCTAAAGGCTAACCACTTTCATTTTCTGCCAATTTTTTGGCCCATCCAGAGCCTTTAAGTCCCTCAAAATTAGCTCCGAAGATTTTGTAGGGCAAAAACCAAAAACTGAAACTTGAATAACTTTTGAACCGGGAATGATCTTTGCCTGATTCTTTCACCAAAGTGTTTATTATTTTGTCCTGAAGCTTCCCTTAAATTTCTGTCTCCTCACGCCTTCAAAATCATACCTGCTAAAAATAGCAGTCGAGCAGAAAAAGCAGAAAAACAATTCTAAAAGTTGGAAATTCTTCTTCGACGAAAAGGGTATCCAGAAATGCAAAAACATATACAAAACTCTAAATGAAAGTAAATATATTTTTGGGTGATGTAGGATTGCCCTTACACCACTGGATGCTCCTGCATCATCACATCACATAATATAGTTGCCGCTCAATAGTAGCGATCAAAACATCGTAACAAAATGTATCCAGTATCAAAGTAGTTGCAACCAAACATAGCATAAAGCAAACCAAACAAGAAGCAAAACGAGGGGGTATTACATAAATTCCCACTAAATGAAATTAAATTCCAATTTAATTTTAATTCTTTTCTTTCTTTTAATTTTCATACATCCATTTAATTAATTAATTAAATTATTTAATAACTAAATTCAACCCCTTGGATTAAATTGAATTAATTAAATAAATTTAATTTAATTAGTGAATTTAAATATAAACTTCTTTCCACATTACATAATTTAAATTAAATAACCATCAACATGATTTAATGCAATTATTCAAAACATCTATTTCCAAACAAAAATCCTTTCAAAATTTAAATAAAATTAAAGCAAGTCAAACAACAACTTGACACACGCGACTGATGACACACTATGGCTAGGGTGTAGACTGGACACATGTTACCTAGCTACTATCTGCCATTGAACTTAACCATTGGATCGACATGCTCAAACCTGTGGAACCAGGTGGAGTCAATGCCATGTACCTACAAACTTGAGGACCATGTAAACAACATCATATAATATATCCAGCATATAATACACACCATGAAGAAGAAATCTTGGATTTACAGGGCGCTCGCAAGTGAGTGATGCAAGCCCTTCCTCTTCACCCATACACTCACCAAAATTAACACTTCCATCATAATTCCAATAATCTCATAACAATTATATGTTATATCAACTAACATCTTTACACCAATTAAAGCATGTAAACTAAAGCATCAGATAAATCAAATCACATCACATAATATAGTCTATCGCTCAATGAATAGCAACCAAATACACACGCAAGATAAAGTATCTGAATATCCTAAAACATAAATCAACACAAAACAAGGACACACTCTCCAATCCAGAAAGCAAAACAGAGGGGTGTTACACACTCAGTGTCCTTTCCTGCGCATGCTCGTCCGGAAATCGATGGATTTCAAACATGATTTGGTGTTTATATAAATATATATATATATTTATATATATATATATAAATGTATATTATTTATATATATTTATATAAATATATATATATAGTTTGTTTGCAGTTTATTAGGTTTATATTTAATTATTATATATATATATATATATTATGAATATATATATTAATATATTAAATACTGATGTTGAAAATTTAAACAATAGTATTTCTAATTAATTTGTAAAATCATATGTTGATTGAGGAATAATAGGAAATTAAATGAAATAGAGAAATTTAAATAAATTGTAGAAATTAGATGTGTTAGTTGTGTAACTGAAAGAAATATTTTCTTGCATGAGTATATTATGATTTAAATGCAAATTGAATATCTTGTTTTGTTAAATTTGAACTTATCCTTTCCTTGTAAAAGTAAAGGTAATTATTTTAGTTTATTGTTTATCTGATTGAAGTAATTGACTATTTATTGAAAATTATTAGTTAGGGAAATGGATTTAATATATCCAAATATAGCATATTTCCTTGCCTTTGCTTATTGTTATTATTTTTCCTTACGTTCTTGATTTGGGAAAAGGGTTATTGTGTTTTTAAATTGTAAGTCTTCCAGAGGATGTGGGTTGATCCTTTGTTAAGTCAATCATTCGTTTTTCCCTTGGGTAGTGCTTTATGCGGTTGTCTCCTCCAAAGTGTTTGGAGTGGGTTCCCTTGACTATTGCCTCCTAGAATAGGAGTGTTCATGTTGTTTAGTTCAGTAAGCACTTGAGTTACCCTTGGAGTCTAGTTTGTATAGCGTGTTATCCATTAGAAGAGTGGATTTTGTTAGGGGTCGAAGCCCAAAGAGGTGAACCGAGTAACCTTCAGAAGTGATTTCATCAAGTGATAATTAAAGTAATGTACTTAGTTGATTAGGATGCACTTCACATTAATCAAGATAACTTAACCTCACTCATAGATGCAAGGGCTTGTTCATACTTGGGATGAGTGGGTAGGCCTGGAATGGCAAGGTCAACTATCTTGTCCTCATGAGAGGTAGTCGATTCTGCATGAGTAAGCATGAGGGTCGGGATTTGTTAGAGGTCACCAGGAACTCTAAAGCCTATGAAGAATGCCAAAAGGAGATCTCATGTCTAAGTGTGTGATGACACTCTATCTAGGATAACATTGGGTTTTGTGTTATGTGTATGGATTCTTTATCATACTTGATCAATTTTATGTCTGGAAGCAATGTGACCATGTTAGTGTTAGACTTATATTGTGCATGTGTCAGTATGAGTCTGCCTATGGTTAGAGGTAGTAGATCTTTGTCCATGTTACATTGTTACTATCTCCTAGCATGGGGGGTGGGCCTTCAGGTACCACTTCGTTGGGTGGAACATGCACCATAAACCGCTGGGTCCCCCTTGATCTTCAATACTTGGTGGCGAGACATCTAGTTGGATAGCTCGTGGTTCTTATTATGTTTCTTGCATTGTTGTATTTCCAATTGTAATAATTTTTATACCCCTCTTGTAATTGCAAGGTGGAATTATGTTATTATAACACTTATGTATTATTGCCTCATTTTGGGAATGAGTGATGTAACCAGATGTCCAAGTTATGAATTTATGTTTTGGATGTTTATGTTCTTATTTTATGTTGTTTATGTATGTTGAATTAATACTTATTACATGAGTAATTAAATGCAATTAATTTTAAATGATGTATGTTAATTGGGTTTAAGTAATCTCAGTTACGTAGCCTTAGGGGATGTTTTCAATTGTAGATCAACATGTATGTTTAATTCCCTTTAAATGAAAAAAAAATTAGTACACTTTTATTGTGAATTGAAAATTCCTCTAGGGTTGCATGGTGGGGCATTACACAACATCATGAAATACAACCCCTAACCCTTAACACGCCTATAGAGGAAGACTTATAAAACATCATCTAACACTTTTATCAATTGCCCGAATTGTTCCTGAAGTGAACACATTCTTAAGGCAATTTAAAACAGAACAAATCTATCCTTCGAATCTACTAAAATCAACTTTCATTATAGGAACTATAATAGTTCACTTTCCCAAAACATCCAACTTAAACCAATTTTCATTTTCAAATAAACGGAAATCAAACCTATTTACTTAAATCAATTTTTTGTTTCCATCTTATTCAGAAATCAAATTCCCTTATCAAAACTATTTCTTTTAGAATTAACTAATCATACATTAAATGCACACACCCATTCTATTACAATGTCATTGCCTAATTCAAATAATTTTAAATTCAATTCCTTGACTATTTTGATTAAAATAACAATTTCCTCAATATAATAAAAATACCCATTTCTTTAATTGTATACACCTAAAATTGGTATGGAGAATCTGATTAATAAAATACAAATTATTTGATTAATTATCCTAAATTTCCTCTACTATTGAATAAATAGAAATATTTATTTATATAGTTCACGTTTGTATTCACATTTACATTCTTCTAATTTTTCTATTATCTCATCTTAATTAAATAAAAAAAATACTTTGTTTGATTTAATTATCATTTCCCCTACTTTATTCTATCACATCAATCTTAAATTAATTTAATAAATATTAAACACTTTATCGATTAATTACCATATTCTTCTATTTTAATTTAATAAACAAATTTCTATAGTTTGTTCTATTAAATTGTTTATCCCTCTTTTGCTAATTTAAAAAAAAATAAAAAAAAATTAAATAGAGGCATAAATAATATTCCTCTATATTTCCTCAAAATCAAATTAGATATCCTATGTCTAATTTATATCAAAATATGTCAAAATTAATGCTTTCGAACTTCATGGGAAGATTTGGAGACAAATTGGAGACAAATTGCAAATTCATCTCTCAATCCTCTTCCATCAATCCTTCCTCTTCTCTTGCCTGGTGTTTTCATGGGTAGAGACAATCCCCAAAATCTTATCAATCTCCTCCATCTCTCACCATTCAATCCTCCAAGTTGAATCCAAGCCTCTTTTTGTTATCCCTATGCTTTTCTACAACCAGGAAATCTATAAATAAAGCTTCATTCAACCAAGAAAAGGATCTAGATTATCAAGCTTATGCACTCTTACTCTACATGAATTCAAGCATCAAGCCTCAAGCATTTCAAGCATCCCACATTCTAGAATCATATCATGACTACCTCTTGTAGCTTCATCTATCAGTTTTCATGTCAATCTATGTTACAATAGTTTCTTTTATCATTTAGTATTATCACTTAGCTTCACATCATTGCATCAACATAATTCCATTCTTGAGATTGCCATTTTAATAGTTATAGTGTTATTTAAATCTAAGAGCACAATAGCTTAATAAATATTTGAAGATAGGAGACAATGAGATGCTTTCAGTAGATTATTTGCTTAATCTTTGATACAATGTTTCATTAAGAAGTGTTTTATTTTGTTTTCTACTTATTCACACTTACAATTTGGTGCCCACCGTAGGGCCTTAACCTCATATTTTTATCAATTTTTTTGAAAAGTGTTGCACAGGTTCCTAGTGTGTTCCATTTCAACGCTTCCGTCAAAAACTATAGCGCTTTCATAAAAACCTATAGCACATTCATGGAAAACTATGGTGCTTTTGTGCTCTGTTTCGGTGCTTTTGTGATACTATAGAACATCCATTAAAATTTTTAGTGCTTCTACTATAGTGTTTCCATGAACTATTGCAGTGCATCGGTTACCCATCTCCAAAAAAGCCGATTTAGCGCTTCCGTGAAATACTTTAGCGCTTCGATACTCTGTTTCAACGCTTTCAATTTTACCGCATCGGGTAAAAACTGTAGCGCTTTCATTGACTATTTTAGTGCTTTTGTAATTTTGATCTAGATCTAACGTGACTACAGCCAAAATTTCATTTTGATACAGTTAGGCTAAAATGAACCAATCCTAGGATAATCATTTGGTTTAAAATTTATCAATCCTCGGGTAGCCATTTTTGGTTTAAAATTTATCAATCCTAGGGTAGCCATCACACTTTTGCAATATCAATTAAAAAGGACACCATAATTTTTGTGAAGAAAAATCTTCACATAGATTAGCAAAATTTTTATTTTAGGCTTAAAATGAATCATTTATCTGTTGTGCTTGTGTGGTGAATAGGCTTATTCTCTCCCCTTAACTGGGTGATCAAAGTGCCAGACTCATTCTTTATTTTCATGCAAATTTACGCTTTTTTTAAAACCTTTAGAAGGTATGCCATAGTGGGAAAAAGTACTCACTCTACGGGAACGACCTAAGTGGGAACGCCTAAAGCAAAGGATTCCAACCCACTCTAATCAAAATGCAAGTTGTTGATGAAAGTCCAACTTGACGATAGTGTGCAAGATAACCATCCCCAAAATATTTGTTCTAAAGATTGGGAGGTCTCTTGAGGGAGTTTATCAATTGCCACACCACACACAAACCCTATCTACAAACCATAGAGTAGTATCCAATCGAGTTAGTAACTAGACATTGTAATACTCATGGTGCAAGGGGAGGGAAGAATCTGCCCCCAAGACACTAACCATATAATTGCCAAGGACTGTTTGCTCAGAGGATGAGAAATCCAACTTTGAGTACACACTTGGAAATGATAAAAAACACAGGCTCCCTCTAGGGGGTGACACGACTATGTGAGTCAACACAATTTCAAGATGTGGGTTGTTGAGTATAACGATGACCTATTTGACCTTAAGAGTCAGTCTATTTGAAAGTGTATTTTTTTCAAAACAAACCTATGAAAATCAATAAGGACCATTCATGGTTCTTGAATATACACTATCTATTCAGATTCTAAAATAATTATTCTACAATTTGCTTGTTGTGTTTTCAAAAATCATTAAAAAAATTAGATAAAAGATCATCCAGAAAATAGCAAATCAAATTAGGTCAAAAAAATTCATGATTCGAAAGTGGAAATCAACCAAGTTTGTCAAGAAAACCATCAAATTCAACAAACCCAAGAAACCACTCAGTTACTAGGATAATTTAAGAAGAAGGTGTTTCTTATATCAAAGTCAAAAGATCTTGTTACAACACAAAACCTTCATTCATAGGTATCACGAATTTGCTAGACGTCATACTCTTGATTATGTTGTAGAACCACTTTATTCATGAGCTTTCTTCCAAAGGAGATCCCTCACACAATATCACAACCATAGTCAATGCATATGTCATTCCTATATCCCACAACCCATGATAGAATACGCCACAAGGCCAATTCAAATTTTGCAATAAAGAGTCTTGAACATCAACCCACTGTTTTAGTGCTCTGGAAATCTGTTTCAACACTTCAGGACTCTGTTATAGTGCTTCCATCAAATAGCGCTTCCAAGCACTATTTCAGCGCTTTTAAGAACTTTTATAGCGCTTCCATCAAATAGCGCTTCGGAGCACTGTTTCAGCACTTTCGAGCAATGTTTCAGCGCTTTCAAGCACTATTTTAGCACATCCATAAAGATAACACTTCCATCATCTATTTCAGCTCTTTTGAACTCTGTTCTAGCGCTTCTAAGAAATAGTGCTTCCATCACCTATTTTAGCGCACCTAAACTCTATTTTAGCGCTTTCAAAACAAAGAGTTCCAAATCATATCAGTCAATTTGTCTGTCATTTACACACAGATTTTTATCAAAACAAAAGTATATTTTTATCAGAATCACTGTCTAGAAACCAAAATCAGATAGGTTCATACAATTTTCTAGTCTTTTCAACTGAAACGCGGATCTTGCAAATCATAAAGTGTTAAATCAAAACACAATCTTGATTATTATGCTAAAGTTTCATCATCAGGATATTATCATCCTATCATCACAAAACAAGGCATAGTAATCAAGTTTTTAACCTAGTCTTATCAATAAGATATATCATCTTATTTGACTTTGTTAAAAATTCACTTGACATTTTTTTAACATAGAAGATCAAATTTTGGAAGAAAGAACAAAACACTTGTATTCCAATCTTCACCACGTTACAAAAATAGAGGCTCTTCGAAAGGAACTTGAAACATCAAATACAATAGAAAAATAAAATCCCTGGAATAGTCTACATCAAAGTGAAAAAAATGAAATAACTTTAGAAGACATACAAATAGCCCAACAAGATCCAAAATTCCATAAATTCATGGAGAAAATCTTAGAACATGACATGGAGAAATACCTCTTAATTTTGGCTGAATTAGGTGCTAAGATTCCCAAATATTTTGACATAAATCGCCTAAGAGAAGTACCTAGAACAAGCGAAACCAAAATACCACAACAAACACAAGCTATAGATCCGGTTCTTGCCTTAACATCCCAAATTCAGATCTTACAACAACAAATACAAGACATGACAAAAGGAAACACCAAAAGGTATGCAGTAGAGGACATTTGTCCTTATCCTTTCGATTCAATAGTTGACATGATACCTTTTCCTCGATACTGTGAATTCTCCAAGTATGAAAAATACAATGGAAAGATAGATCCGATCGATCACATCTACAAATTCAAAACCATGAGCCTAGATTTTTCTCAAGAGGAAACTTACCTAATGAGATTATTCCCAAGAAGCTTGGGAGGTTTATGTATGGAATGGTTTTTAAAATTAAAACCAGGTATAAGGACTTTTGAGGAAAATTTTAATAGGTTCATCTCCCAATATTCCTTTAACATCCAACACGATGTCACGATAAAAGATCTATATAACCTGAAATAAAACAAAGGGGAGACATTCTTGTCCTTTTTGCAAAGATGGTGACGACTATTTGCTAGATATCTTCGCTCCATTCCTGAGGAAGAGAAAATGGAATTGTTCATTGAAAATTTGATGGAGGAGACGAGTTACAGACTTGAATTGCAATATCCTCCTACGTTCGAAAAGGTGATAGAAAACGGCCTTAAGATTGAAGAAGCACTAGTCAAAAGTGGGGTTATTAAACATTACAACGACAAATCAAACTCCTCAAATAAATACCCCAATAGTGATAAATCAAAATTTTGGCAAAAGAACAAGAATACGGGGACCAATGAAATGACAAGTGATTTACAAAATGCCAAATTAGTTTTCAACTTGACAACATCTACTTCAAAAACAAATCAAAACAACAATCAAATCATCAAGTCAAATGTCATTCAAAACAACGAAATCACAAAACCGTAATCATACCAAAAATCATCAAACCGATGTAGGTTCACACCTCTAGGCCAAAAATTTGAATCAGCGATGAAAGAACTAGTCAGAAGTGGTCTTATCACTACGCGGGAAGCAAGATTCTGGGATCCAAAGGTCAAACCACCATGGTGGAATGACACAGATTATTGCAACTTCTGCAACAATAAAGGCCACAAAACTAATGATTACATAGAATTAAAATATCTAGTTCAAGATCTGATCAACAATAACAAGATATATGTAGAGGGACACCAAAACAATAATGATCAGTTAGCCTTCAAAGACCCTTTACCAAACTATGACAAAGGAGCATCATCTTCTATGAACAACAAAGGTAAAAATATCAATCATGTCTACAATAAAATGATCCTTTGTCTTACTGAAGTGGAAAATGATGATACCATTGGTCATAACATGGACGAACACAAAACCAATGACACTACCCCTTTGGATTTTCTCCCAAGCATACAAGTCTCTAAAAATCAAATAATTTTTAAAAAAATCAGAGAACGATAGGACTATCAACCAACAAATGTAATAACTAGGGGCCAAGCCAAGGTAGTCTTAAAGGGAGTTGGGCCTAAAAACGCATATCCACCTCCATCTCATTACAACATTGTCGATCAAATTCAAAACATTCCAGCACAAATATCAATACTAGAACTCCTCAAACTATCTCCATCACATAAGGAGGTTCTAGAACAAGCACTAGTTGCCACTACGGTACCAAAAAATCTAGATGTTTTCCAATTCCAAGCTATGGTGGGGCATCTGACTACACTGCACTATCCATCATTCTCTGAATAGTATGATGTCTCACTCAACCATCCCCATAACACCACACTCCATATCAAAGTCTTGATCCACAATCATCATGTCAAAAGAGTCTTAATAGATGGGGGAGCTAGTTTGAACATTTTCACTCTAAAGTTAATCTGTGCACTAGGGTATTTCGATGATGTTATTGATGCCAAAAGGAAAATGACTATAAAGGCATATGATGAGGAAGAGAGATCTTCAAAAGGACTGATTGTGTTACCCTATCAAGTGGGACCGATGATGAAACATATAGCATGCCAGGGACTAAAAAGAGAGTTAACTTACAACATACTCTTAGGATGCCCATGGATCCACGAAATGTAGGCAGTACCTTCCACATATCACCAATGCTTAAAATTTCTAGTAAATGGACATGAGGTGACTATATCTGTTGATTATAATAATCCTTAGCATTGTGACACACTTAGGATCTCTCAAGATACTTTTGTGCCTCATAATAGGGAAGCATCCAGCTCAAAGTCATCAAACAAGGAAAAACATCCAAATATCACCACCAAATGGGTAGAGAAGAAGGATAAATAAAAATATACAAGTCTTGTTGACACTCAATTAATAGAAAATCCAGATCCCCAAAATTCTTTAT
Source organism: Sequoiadendron giganteum (assembly GCA_007115665.2). Lineage (NCBI taxonomy): Eukaryota > Viridiplantae > Streptophyta > Pinopsida > Cupressales > Cupressaceae > Sequoiadendron > Sequoiadendron giganteum. The sequence goes on along the minus strand of CM021106.1, from coordinate 385,482,182 downwards.
CACAAAAATTTCAAGAGAAAGTCTAGCTGACAGATAAGGGAATGGGGCAATATTCTATGGACCAATCGCTTAATATTTCATAGTTAATGCCATCTCCAAAGACATATGGCCAACCATCAATGGTGAAACATCAAACATCACTACCTGTCACAGTCCTAGAAGAAAGGTTTGTAAAATCTAGTACCATAGAGGATGAATCAGACAAAACAACAATCCTTGATTGGTTATACAAAGATGAGGAACCATCACCATCAAATATCAATATCAAGAATATTAATATCAATACAAACAAATATGGAAAAGGGAAGGCTATCCTAGAAAAAATGGGTTATGAGGGACAAGGACCTGTCGGAAAAAGGAAGGAAGGCATCATTGAACTTATTCAACCCCTCACTCTTCATTCAAAAGAGAAGACATGATTGGGATATTCTGAAGAACAAAAACAAGAAATGACAAAGAAAGTTGTTGAAAGAATCCTTTAGGTTAGAGATAGCTTTGAAACAGATTCAAATGAATATAAATGGGATCTATGTTCTGATATATCTTGCACTGATATCTAAATTGATTTAATACAACAATATGCACCTACATGTGAGGAGAAACAAAGCTCTAGGTCTAGACCATTCGTATCAAGATCACTAAATATCGATGACTCAAGTGGGGACGAACAAATATCAAGTGAACTAGACGATCTTGAAGAGGGTACCATCATTGATCTTGATATCCCAAATAACAACTATGATGACATTGTTGTCCTAATCCTTACCCCCATCAGCCTAAGTCAATCTTATGACTTCATGCCTTTAATCCATCCTAAACTTATTGACTGGGAACCTATCGAACCTATAAATGTACCCATATTTGCAAACAATGATGCCATCATAAATTTCCTATGTTGTGATGAACTTGGTACGAGTTCTATCTATAATTATCATAACAATGTGACTCAGCAGGAGGGTGTCAAATCTTCCAGTTACAAAAGTAAAAACAGGGAAAATAGATTTAATGGTGAAAACCATTCTATGGTAGCATTAGATATTGAAAAATAAAAAATAAATAACACATCTAATGGTGAAAACCTCTCTGTGGCACTGAAATATGGGAGATTTGACACTCTTCTAGAAAATTATCATGAGCGATCATCAGTTATGGTAGAACCAACACAATCTATAAACATCGGCACTAAAGAAAGAGCAAAAATCCTATATTTGGTAGAATCCATGACAAATCAAGAGAGACCAAAATTCATCAAATTCTTTAAGTTAAGAAGCATTAAATTTTCTTGGTCATATTCTGATATGCCAGGCTTGGATCCAAACCTTCTCATGCATCATTTGTCTTTGCCTATAGGAATCAATCCTATAAAGCAAAAAATGAGAAAAATGCATCCCCATATCGCATTAATGGTCAAGGTGGAGCTAAAGAAATTGTTAGATGCTAAATTCATAAGGTCCATTGACTATGCCAAATGGATATCAAACATTGTACCTATCTCCAAGCCAGACAATAGCATCATGATATGTACGGATTCCAGAGACTTGAATAAAGCATTCCCAAAGGATGATTTCCCATTACCAAATATAGACATCATTATGGACTTCACAACAGGGCATGCCATGTCAATAAAGGATGGTTTCTCCAAATACAACCAAATTAAAATAGCTCTAGAAGATTAGAAGAAGACTACATTTACATGTCCATGGGGAACCTTCTGTTGGAATGTCATGCCATTTGGTCTAAAAAATGTAAGAGCAACCTATCAAAGGGAAATTAAAACACTCTTTCATGATATGATGCACACCTTCATGGAGGATTACGTGGATGATATCCTGGATAAATATTGTACTAGGGAAGGACATCTACATATTCTAAGCAAAATATTCACAATGCTAGAGGAATTCAATGTCAGGATAAAACCCAAGAAGTGTGTCTTTGGGGTCACATCAGTAAAGATCTTGGGATACATTGTCTCAGAAAAGGGTATTGAAGTAAATCTTGCGAAAGCCAAGGAAATAATGGAAATTTTTCCTCCTAGAAATATCAGTCAACTCAACTCACTACAAGGAAGGCTCCAATCAATCGGGAGATTTATCTCCTAGCTGGTGGACAAAAGTCATCCATTCAATCATCTGTTGCATAGAAATGTTATTTTCAAATGGGATAATGGGTGTGAAACAATGTTCGATCAAATAAAGCAATATCTAATGTCACCACCTATTCTCATGTCACCAACACAAGGAAGACCTATGATACTGTACATTGCTACAACATATATCTCTTTAGGAATGTTATTAGCACAAGAAGATTATGAAGGAAAGGAACATGCCATCTACTATATCAGTAGAACATTAAATGGCTATGAAATAAATTACACTTTCATAGAGAAATCTTTCTTAGCAATGGTGTTTTTCTGCTCAACAACTAGGACATTATATGATGACTCATACAACCAGGCTAATAGCAAAGATCGACCCCTTAAAGTATATACTTAGTAAGGTTGCCTTAAAAGGTAGACTGGCCAAGTGGGTCATGCTATTAATTTAGTTTTATATTCAATATGTGGAGAGAAAATCCATCAAGGGTCAAGCAATCGCTGAACAATTAGCTAAGGCTCATTTACTAGATGATCGACCTATGACAATGGAGTTTCCAGATGCAGACATTTTGACAGTGACGCCACAATAATGGATATTGTAATTTGATGGATCATACACACAATGAGGATTTGGAGTAAGGATTTTTTTCATCACTCCCCAAGGACACACCATCCCAAAATCATATAGACTGATGTTTCAATGTATAAATAATGTGGAAGAGTATGAAATATTAATCATAGGGGTTAAAATAGCAATTGAATGGAAGATCATAGAATTATAGGTATACGTGGACTCTCAACTAGTCATTTATCAAGTAAATGATGAGTATCAGAAGAAAGATGAAAATTTGATGCCCTATAAACAACAAATAGATGATCTAAAACGGTTTTTTGTCAATGTCAAATTTGATCAAATTCGAAGGGTAGAGAACAAAGTTGTGGATGCTATGGCCACAATTGCTTCACTCTTACAATTTCCAGAGAAACGTGGTTGCTATAAGTTTATGGTAGAACAATTATCATGTCCTTCTTACAATAGTTCAGAATCCAATACCATATTCCATTTAGATACCATTTAAACCTCTATCTATGAGAAAACCTATGCTTACCTAAAGGACAATATCCTCCCTCCCAATCTTTCTAGGAACCAAAAATGCAATTTCATCCACCAATCTGCTTGACATATCCTAATCAACAATATCCTTTATCATCGAGGTCTTGATGGTACCTTACTCCGATGTTTAGAACATGACGAATCTAAGATGGCCTTATGTGAGGTTCATGAGGGTATTTGTGGAACTAATTCGAGTGGAATAACTCTAGCGAATAAACTCCTTCATTTAGGATATTATTGGCCGTGTATGGAGAAAGAGTCTTATCAATTTGTAAAGAAATGTCAAAAATGTCAAATTCATAGTAATTTGATTCACGCACTAGCTCAAGAATTGCACCCGTTCACATCAACATGACCCTTTTGTCAATGGGGACTAGATTTGGTAGGAAAGATAAATCTGTCTTCATCCAATGGACACAAGTTCATAATCATAGCAATGAAATACTCTAAACAATGGATAGAAGCAGTTCCTCTTACAACTATCACTAGAAAGTAGATCTCTTCGTTCATATTGAATTACATAATTTGTCAGTATGGCATACCTCAATCTATTATCACTGATAATGGACGACCATTTAAAAACCAAGATGTCCAAGAATTATGTAAGAAGTTTCATATCCAACATCATTTATCAACACCATACTATCCTCGGGGAAATCACCAAGCAGAGGCCTCTAACAAAACAATTCTGAAAATACTCAAGAAAATGGTTAACAATGTTGGGCATGATTGGCATGTTCAACTTAATCCTGCACTATGGGCCTACAAAACCAGTATCAGAACACCAACAAGAGCTACACCATATGCCTTGGTATATGGATCAAAGGCCATACTACCCATTGAAGTAGAGATTCCATCACTTTGTGTATCACTAATAGGAATCATTTTAGAGGACTATAGGGTATCTAGACTTCAAGAACTATAATTATTGGATGAGCATCATCAACAAGTTGTCAAGCATTAATGACATATCAACAGAGAATATCCAGGGGTTACAATCATAGGTTAAAACCTAGAGTCTTTCAGGTTGGCGATTTGGTTCTAAAAGAGAACCCTAGAAATTAGCAGGATAGGGAAAAGAAAGGGAAGTTTGAACCTAACTGGCTATGTCCTTTTATCATCATATCAGTGTATGGATCAGGAGCCTATCAGCTATCAACATCAGAGGGGGATTTTTTTGATGAACCTATCAACAATATCCATATCAAAAAGCTCTATACCTGAATTTCCTAGTGCATAGGTCAAAATTCTGGAAAATAGTTTCATTGATGAAAACTTGGCAAACAGGCATCTCGGTAACAAAAAATACAAAAAATAAAAAAATACAAAAATACAAAAACAAAGGGTGTAATCAAAACATATGGTGAAAACCTGGAAATAGGCATCGTACGTAATTCTAAACCAACTTTCCCATCTATTTTGATACATATCAGGATCATTAGTCTAGCAGTCATTACCATTTCATATCATTAGTCTTGTCATCATTGCATCCATTATCAAATCTGTTCACATGGTCATGTCTCACTCTAGCTTGGGGGCAACATCTGGATATCATTGGGGGAAACAAAAACATCAGTGTAATAACCCCTGATTTTGCTCTATTGTGCGAACAGTGTTGTTCTCCTTTGTTATGCTTTAGTTTTTTTTTGTACTTTGACTATGGTACTTGGTTACTGTTTGATCACTATTTTATCATGATGTGGTGAAGTATCTTAATGTGATGATATTGTATTCAGATGTTATTATGATGGCATGTTTTGGATTAGCTTAGTGGATATTCAAATTAATAATGTTTTATGCTTTTGATTAAAGTAATATGCTAGATACGTCAGTTAGTAATACTGTATTGGTGAAGGGGACGGTATCACATCACTCGCTTGCGAGCGCCCTACAATTTTTTGATTTCCTCTTCACGGTATGTTTTAATTATGACATATATATATGCATGTGGGTATACTCTTTGTTCGTAGGTTGACAGGTACAAGACATCGACTCCACCCGGTTTCATAGGTTTGAGCATGTCCATTGCCCAACGACATTTGATTGGGAGATAGTAGCTAGGTTTTCCATGCCAAGTCATCACCCTAGTCATAGTGTGTCATCGAGTCTTACTCGGGTTAAGTTGCATTGATATGTCCCTTCTCTTTGATTTTATTCATTTGTTATAAAGGAAAATAAATGCTTCTATAGTTAAATTGTGGATTAAAATTGATCTGGTATTATGTTAGTAGTGTAATTTACTTTATTAATTGATTAAATTGATGATGTTTAAATAAGTTAAGTTATTCTTTTTAAAGTTATGGATATATTGTTGAAATTAAAAATTAAAGAAAAGGTTTTAAATTGCATTTTTAGGAAATTTTGAATTCAAAAATTGAAAAATAAGAGATATTTGCTATTCTGTTTTTGAAAATTTATGAGGGTTGTTGCATGGATATTTTGAGAAATTTTCTTTATTATTTGAGTTTTCTTCATGAGTTTTTTTTTCAACAAGTATGAGAAATTGAAAATAGAGGAAAGGAAGGAATTTTTGCTATTTTGTGGGTTTTGATTTGAAACTATGGAAACTGCTGGGCTGAAGTTGGAAACAAAACAAAGACCTATGCACCAGCTAGATCTTCTTAAACTCTAGAATACCAAGTTCATGTTTTTAAATTTATTTGTTCTGAAAATATATTTATAAATGTTTTTTTGTTGAAAATCATGTTGGAAAATTCAAAACCTGAACTATGATGGAAACTTCATGTTGAAATTTGTAGCAAATTATAAACCTCTATTTTGTTTGAGTTTTCTCACCAAAAAAAAATGGTGTTCTTGGCTGAAAAATGTTATTTCATTTTTGTTTTCTCTATTAATCTTGCAAATCCATTTTGTGGTAATATAAATATATATACACATGTATATATGTGTATATATATTTTATATATTTTAATCCAGTGAAGTTATGTTGTCAATTTTTTCAAAAACCCCATGAGGAGGTGCGTGGATTTCAAAATCCACAGTAGTTTTATCATTAAAAATAAATAAAAAAATAAAAGTTAAATTTTTATTTTTGGGTTGTCAGGGCTCAACCCACAGCTGCCCCCATGGGAGGTGCGCTAGCCACCCCCACCATCCCTACGGTGGCTTGGCACCATCGACCACCACTTGGGTTTGCACAGCCGACGACCAACCAAGAAACTCGCTGCCGCCCATCTCTATGCACACGGCCCAAGGTAGTCGTGGCTCGAGGACAAAGTCAACTTTATTTGAAAAAATATATAAAATAAAAGATTTTTATTTTATTATTTTAATATATATATTAATATTATATTATATAATAATATGTATTATTAATATGTATTATAGTAATTATAATATTTATTAATGGTTAATGTTATACTATATACTAATATAATATTATAAATATATATATATATATATATTTAAGTTATGTTTTTTTCTTGAAGGCGTGATTTAAGTCAAATTGAGAAATTTGAAAACATGATAACTTTAGTAAATCATTGTTTTATTTTAAAATATTATTTTTTAAAGGAGAAGTGAATTTTGATTTATTTGATAAACTAGTTAATTTATCATTATTTAAATGCAAATAGGGAAATTAAATAATTAGTGTTAATTTCTCCCTTATCTGAAAAGACTTATTTTAATAAATTACTGAATTTTAATGAGGAAATGGATTTAGTAAATCCAAAGTAGATTTAATTCTTGTCTTCTTGTTCATCTTGATTGTGAAGTATTTCTGTTATCGTTTGGGAATTGAGTTAGAGAATGATAAGTCTTCGAGATGGGTTTGCATTTTGGTGGGTTGTCATGTTGTGTTAGTCAGCCTTATGATTGCCTTGGGTAGTGCATTTAACTATATCCAGTTTGTTACCCAGTTATCACGAACGAGAATGTGTTGACTATATGTCATGGATAGGGATTTGATATCCTTAGGTCGCACTTGTGTACCCTTGGGTTATGGAGTTGTTCCACATGTTTGTCTTAGAGGAGTGGCTTGCAACAAGGGTCGACACACAAAGTGGTGCTAGGATAACTCATTGCAAGTTAGATAATCCAGTGATAACGTAATTAATGGATTAGAGTATCACGTAGTATCAAACACTTAATAAGATAAATATGCCTCGCTCATGGATGCAAGGGCTTGTAAAAACTTGGGTTGAGACGAGAAGGCCTGGAATGGCAAGATCATTATCTTGTCTTTGTGAAAGATAACTAATTCCGCATTGGATTACATGAAGGGGTGGAAGTCATTAGAGGTTACCAGGATAAGCCGAGATGGGGGTCAGGGCCTAGGAAGACTCACCAGGATAACCCATGTAAAATTGTGATGACACTTCTCCTAAGTCAACCGTATGTTCGCATCAGTGATGCAATTGATTATGTAATTCTGGAAGCATTGTAAGCATTATGTTAAGTGATGTATATGTAATTGTTTTAGTCCAGTTGTGTTTTAGCCTGTGTCTAGAGGTAGATGGTTTTGGCTAGGAATCCTTGTTACTATCTCCTAGCATGGGGGGTGGACCTTTGGGTTTCACTTGGTTGGGTGGAACATGCACTTACTCTGTTGGGTTTTTTCTTCTTGATCGTGTGGATGAGATTTCTAGTTGGAGAGCTCATGGGATCTAGTCTCATTTCATGCCTCATTTATTTCCATTGATCTTTTGATTTATTACCCCTCATTTGTGATCGAGGTGGAAATTTGTAATTGTAACCATATTTATTGGACTTGCCTCATTCGGGAAATGAGAGATATAATCATATTGTTTAATTATGGATAAATTAAAATTGAAATTTATCTCTTATGCTATGATGTAATTTATCTTATTTGGAATGTATTTGTTTAATTTCTTAAGTAAATAAATGGCATGGTTTAGATTCATGTTTTTTTTTGAGGTTCTAAATAACCTTTGTCACAAAACCTTAGGGGTTGTTGGCATTGGGTAGTGAACTTGCATGTTAATTGTACTTAAACAAAAAAAATAGTTTGTTTAAGTAGTTAATTGCAACTTCCTCTAGGGTTGTGTGGCAGGGCGTTACACATGGTATCAGAGCCTAGGTTTAAACACTAGGTACTCTGGAATTATGATGGGTCCATTAAGCTTTTAGTTGATTAGGCTTTGAAGTTGTGTACCTTTCCTAATACCTTAATGTGTCTTGGCAAGATTATGCCTCCCAAATGCAGAAGAGGTAGAGGGCGTGGATGTGGCCATATAGGTGGTAGTGATGGGAGTCAACATGAATCTCCTCCTCTTGTTCCTCTAATTCCAAACCAAGAAGAACATCAGGCATCTTAGAATGTACCAGGGTTCGGTGATCGTCAACAGGATCCACTAGGTATTGAGGCTATGAGTAGAGCACTTGAGGAGGCTTTAGCACTCCTTGGTTAGAGACTGGTTGAGGTTCAACTTAATCTGATTGTGAGGGAAGTTTCACCCCAGTCTGAGTTGCATATGAGGGACCTACTCAGGGAATATCCTCCATTGTATGATGGATCAGGCACTGGTTTTGAGGCTGAGACTTGGCTTATAGACCTTGATAGGTGTTTTTCTATGCACCCCTATGGCAGTAATACCAAAGCATGTTACGTTATCATGCAGCTGAGAGGGTTCGCATCCACATGGTGGAGACTAGAGGATTAGAAGATCTGTATTGATATTCACTTAGTATCTTGGGAGATCTTCCTAGAGTGATTCAGAGCCTATTTCCTATCTGAGCATTTGCGTCAGCATCGAGGTGACGAGATTCACGCCTTGCACCAGATGGCCTTATTTGTTGATCAATATGAGTGATGCTTTTATGAGCTCAAACAGTTTGCAGGGATAGGTGACAATGCGAGTATGTTGGTGCACCATTTTGTCAGGGGCTTAAATGCTCCTCTTAGCAGAGGTGTGAGGGTTTTTGAACTGAAAACCATGGAGATAATAGTGGAGAAAGCACGTCTTGTTGAGGAGAATCTGACCATGGCACTAGGAGGTCACATGAGTGTATAGGTTGGTAGTAGTTCAACGACAAGGACTAGTGCTCAAGGAGGTCAGCCTCAGGGAGGTGTACCTTCTAGATCTCAGCAGGGGCCATCTCAAGGTGGTCAACAACAGCAGCAAGTATCACAAGGGAAACGCAAAGGTTTCTAGTAGAGGTAGGGGGACAAAAACTGGAGGCATGTGAAACACTTCAACTATGATCAACTAGCACAAAGTTCACAGTTTACCTTCACGGGTAGTGTGTAGCAGTCTAGCGCACCATTTGGAGGTAGAGGCTATGGCAGAGGTACGAGGTGTTTTGCTTGTGGCCAACAAGGTCACATGGCTAGAATGTGTCCCAACAGGGGCAAATCTGGATTCTCTCAGGGACTAGTGGCATGTGAGCCAAAATTTGATGATACAGGTAGAGGGCATCAAGTTTTTGCAGTGGTTGATAACCACCAAGTAGAGCATCAAGGCACAATGGTTGAGACATATGGTATGTTTTTGGGTAACCCAGTTACCATTTTGTTTGATTCTGAAGCGTTAGAATCCTTCATTTATTCTTCCGTCATGACATGATGTAGACTGGGTGTGGTAAGGCAAGTTGATAGGTGGTAGGTAGAGTTAGCCTCAGGTGCGAAAGTTGCATCACATTCCCTTGTGCTAGAGTGTAGATTGGAGGTTGGACCTTTGAGTTATTCCTTTGGGTTCTTATGAAATTGTCATAGGGATGGATTGGTTGGAGGCACATAGTGCGGTCATAGATTGTTGACATAAGTCAATTGCATCAAGGCATCTAGCAAAGAGGTAGAGATAGTGGGAGTCTAGAGGTTGATTTCTTTGAGGGTCATCTCTACCTTGTAGTTGAGAAGGTGTGTGTGTCAGGGTTGCCAATTGTTTGCTATTACAGTGGATAATTTGGATCTAGGAGGTGGAGAAGAGAAATTTTCTCTTGATAGTCACCCCATTTTTCAGGAGTATTCTGATATTTTTCTAGATGAGATTCCAAGGATGCCACCTCAGAGGGACATAGACTTCAAGATTGACCTTGTACTTGGATCAGAACCCATTTCTCGAGCTCCTTATTATATGACCACCTAGAAGCTGAAAGTGCTTCGCTTGCAGCTTGAGGAGTTGTTAGAGAGGGGATTCATTTGCCTTAGTGTTTCACCATGGGGAGCACCAGTTATCTCTGTGAAGAAGAAGGATGGTTCCCTTTGGTTATGTATTGATTACCGATAGTTGAACAAAGTGACCATTAGGAACCGATATCCGCTTCCTAGGATTGATGATCTATTTGATCAAATCAAGGGTGCCACCATATTTTCAAAGATTGATCTTAATTCAGGATATCATCAACTTCATATCTTTGACTTAGACATCCATAAGACAACATTTTGAATGCGATATGGACACTATGAGTTCATGGCAGTACCATTCGAGTTGACGAATGCACCCTCTGTGTTCATGAATCTGATGAATGGTGTATTTAGTACGTACCTAGATAGGTTTTTCCTTTTGTTCCTTGATGACATTCTGATATACTCCAGGACAATGATAGAGCATGAGGAACATTTGCGACAGTTATTGTAGTGCTTATGGGATAATCAACTATTTGCTAACCTGTTGAAGTGTAAGTTTTTCAAGATAGAGGTTTAGTATCTTGGGCATGTGATCTTAGGGGAAGGTATTTTAGTGGATCCTGCAAAGATCCAAGCACTCTCAAATTGGCCTGTGCCCATGAATGTTGTAGAGATACATAGCTTTATGGGGCTAGTGGTTTATTACAGGAGATTTGTGCAGGGCTTTTCGAGGATAAGTTATCCTATCACCACCCTTTAGAGAAGAGGGAAGAGGTTTGAGTGGTCAGAGAAGTGTGAGGCAGCATTTCAAAATCCTAAGGGGAAGCTGACTAGTGCACCAATACTTGTGATACCGGATCTAACTAGGGACTTTGTAGTTTGTACAGATGCATCCTTGGAGGGTTTAGGTGCAGTGTTGATGCAGGAAGGTTGAGTCATTGCATATGAGTCACAAAAACTTAAGGATCATGAGTTGAACTACCCCACACATGATCTTGATTTAGTGACAGTTGTTCATGTGTTGATGAGATGGAGGCATTTCCTTCTTGGCCATAGGTTTGAGTTGCACAACGATCATAGAAGTCTCTAATATATCTTCACGCAACCCAACCTTAATGCTAGGTAGAGGCGTTGGATGGAGTTTTTCTATGAATATAAATTTGAGGTGAAGTATATCTAGGGAAAGGAGAATGTTGTAGTGGATACACTCAGTAGATGGAGACATGAGATATCGGAGTTGACTCTTGTTGTGGATTTGCAAAGTTAAATTCTTTCTGCCCTTCTAGTGGATAGTTGGTATCAAGAGGTTAGGACCGAGATAGAGGCAAGAAAACCTCTTAAGGGTAGACATTCAAGATATTCTCTAGATCCAGATGAGATATTGAGACACATGGGACACATACATTCCTCCATCAGGTGATCTTTGCACCTTGGTCATGAGTGAGGCACATTGTGCACCTTATTCAACCCATCCTAGGGTGAAGAAGATGCATGCATATTTGTGTCAGTTGTATTTTTGGCCAAGAATGAAGTGCAATATCGCGGATTATGTGTCGTGATGTCTAGAGTGTCAGCGAGTTAAGGCTGAACACCAACATCCAGCAGGGCTTTTGCACCCACATTTAGTACCAGAGTGGAACTGGGATATAATCTCATTGGGTTTCATTTTTGGTTTATCCAACTCTTTGAGATGACATGATGCGATTATGGTGATAGTTGATAGGTTGACGAAGGTGGCACACTTCTCACTATGCACTCTTCCTATACTACATTGTCCATAGCTAGAGTGTTTATGGAGGACATAGTGAGGTTACATGGTATTCCACGTTGGATTATTTCTGATAGGGATCCAATGTTTACCTCAACTCTTTGGACTTCATTACAGCATGCGATGGGGATATAGTTGAACTTCAGTTTAGGTATCACCTAGAGATAGATGGACAGGATGCAAGGGTGAATCACATCCTTGAGGATATGTTACGTATGTATGTGATGGAATAGCAGAAATGATGGGAGGATTATCTCTATTTGGTAGAGTTCACTTATAACAATGGTTTCCAGAGTTCTATTGGCATGCCTCCATTCCAAGCATTGTATGGGAGACCATGTCACACTCCCTTGAGTTGGGATTGACTGGAGGAAAAAATAGTTTTGGGTCTTGAGATGTTGTAGGATATGGAGCAACAGGTGGATAGGATTAGAGAGCACTTGGTGGCAGTGCGGGATAGGAAGAAGAAGTATGCAGATGCACATAGAGTGGATCATCAGTTTGTTGTAGGCGATAGAGTCTTCTTGCGGGTGTGTCCGCGAAAGAATCCCATCTGTTATGGGAAGGGCTCTAAGTTGGAACCTCGCTTTGTCAGACCTTTCGAGATACTCAATAAGATTGGTCTAGTTGCTTACCATCTTGCTTTACTGTCCAATCTCTCATGCATTCACGATATTTTTCATGTTTCAGTTTTTCAGTCGTACCATCCAGATATTTCTCATGTCCTTGATTGGAATGCATTACAAGTAGAGGATGGGTAGTTGGCTTTGGAGCCCGTGGCCATAATGGAGCACATAACGATTTCTCTTCAAGGGCAATATATTGATTAGGTTAGGATCCAGTGGGATCCTAGGGATGACATGTCATCCACTTGGGAAGATGTAGCTAGAATGAGGGAGCTTTATCCCTATTTGTTCATAGGCTTCTAGGAGTAAGCCTGACCCTAGGGTGGGAGGATGTAATACCCCTCTATTTTGCTCCATTGTGGGAATAGTGTTGTTCTCCTTTGTTATGCTTTAGTTTTTGTTTGTACTTTGACTAAGGTACTTGGTTACTATTTGATCACTATTTTATTATGATGTGGTGAAGTATCTTGATGTGATGATACTATATTCTAATGTTATTATGATGACATTTTTTGGATTAGCTTAGTGGATATTCAAATTAATAATGTTTTATGCTTTTGAAGTAATATGTTAGATACGTCAGTTAGTAATACTGTATTGGTGAAGGGGACGGTATTGCATCACTCGCTTGTGAGCGCCCTGTGATTTCGTGATATCCTCTTCACGGTGTCTTTTATTTATGACATATATTTATGCATGTGGGTATACTCTTTGTTCCCAGGTTGACAGGTACAAGACATCGACTCCACTTGGTTTTTTACAGGTTTGAGCATGTCCATTGCCCAACGATATTCTATTGGGAGACAGTAGCTAGGTTTTCCATGCCAAGTCATCACCCTAGTCATAGTGTGTTGTCAGGTCTTAGTTGGGTTAAGTTGCGTTGATATGTCCCTTCTCTTTGATTTTAATCACTTGTTATAAAGGAAAATAAATGCTTTTATAGTTAAATTGTGGATTAAAATTGATCTGGTATTATGTTAGTAATGCAATTTACTTTATTAATTAATTTAATTTAATTAATAAATAGTTTAATCATGGATTAAATTTATTTTATTAATTAATTAAATTGATGATGTTTAAATAAGTTAAGTTATTCTTTTTAAAGTTATGGACATATTGTTGAAATTAAAAATTAAAGAAAAGGTTTTAAATTGCATTTTTAGGAAATTTTGAATTCAAAAATTGAAAAATAAGAGATATTTGCTATTCTGTTTTTGAAAATTTATGAGGGTTGTTGCATGGATATTTTTGAGAATTTTTTTTTATTATTTGAATTTTCTTCATGATTTTTTTTTTCAACAAGTATGAGAAATTGAAAATAGAGGAGAGGAAGAAATTTTTGCTATTTTGTGGAAACAAAGCAAAGACTTGTGCACCAGCTGGATCTTCTCAAACTCTAGAATACCAGGTTCATGTTTTTAAATTTATTTGTTCTGAAAGTATATTTATAAATGTTTTGTTTTTGAAAATCATGTTGAAAAATTCAAAACCCGAACTATGATGGAAGCTTCATGTTGAAATTTGTAGAAAATTATAAACCTCTGTTTTGTTTGAGTTTTCTCACCAAAAAAAAAATGGTGTTCTTGGCTGGAAAAAGTTATTTCATTTTTTTTTTCTCTATTAATCTTGCAAAGCCATTTTGTGGTAATATAAATATATATATACATGTATATATGTATATATGTGTATATATATTTTAATCCAATGAAGTTATGCTGTCAAAATTTTTCAAAAACCCCCTGAGGAGGTGCACAGATTTCAAAATCCGTAGTAGTTTTATCATTGAAAAAAATAAAAATAAAAGTTAGATTTTTATTTTGGGGCTACTAGGGCTCAACCCATAGCCGCTCCCATGGGAGGCACTGTGGGGAGCCGCGCTAGCCATCACCGCCACCAACGTGGTGGTCGACTATGCTAAGCACAACCGAGCCACCCCTATGGGGACGACTGTGCACAACTGCCAGACACCATCTGGGGCGGTTGTGCTTTGCACAGCTGACTCTCAACCAACAAACTTGGCATCACCTGCAAAATCCGCAACAGATGCCCAAAGTCGCCACCCATCTCTATGCATGTGGCCCAAGGCAGTTGCAGCTAAACCATAAAGGTTGGCACATGGCTCGAGGCTGAAGTCAACTATATTTAAAATATATATATATATAAAATAAAATATTTTTATTTTATTATTTTAATATATATATTAATATTATTTTATATTATAATATTAATTATTAATATGTATTATAGTAATTATAATATGTATTAATGGTTAATGCTATATTATATAATAATATAATATTATATATATATATATTTAAGTTATTTTTTTTTTTGAAGGCATGATTTAAGTCAATTTGAGAAATTTGAAAACATGATAACTTTAGTAAATCATTGTTTTATTTTAAAATATTATTTTTTAAAGGAGAAGTGAATTTTGATTTAAATAATATGTTTTTTTTAAGACAAGTTAATTGCTTTAAAATAGATATAAGGAAAGGAGGAAGCAATAATTATTTATATCAATGAATTTTGATTTATATGATAAAATGGTTAATTTATCATTATTTAAATGGAAGTAGGGAAATTAAATAATTAGTGTTAATTTCTGCCTTATCTGAAAAGATGTATTTTAATTCAATTTATTTTAATAAATTATTGAATTTTAATGAGGAAATGGATTTGGTAAATCCAAAGTAGATTTAATTCTTGTCTTCTTGCTCATCTTGATTGTGAACTGTTTTTGTTATCATTTGGGGGAAATTGAGTTAGAGAATGATAAGTCTTCCAAATGGGTTTGCATTTTGTTGGGTTGTCGTACTGTGTTAGTCAACCTTATGATTGCCTTGGGTAGTGTGTTTAACTGTATCTAGTTTGTTACTTGGTTATCACGAATGAGAATGTGTTGACTATATGTCATGGATAAGGATTTGATATCCTTAGGTCGCACTTGTGTACCCTTGGGTTGTGGAGTTGTTCCACATGTTTGTCTTAGAGGAGTGGCTTGCAACGAGGGCCGAAACACAAAGTGGTACTAGGATAATTCATTGCAAGTTAGTTAATTTAGTGATAATGTAATTAACTAATTAGAGTATCATGTAGTATCAAACACTTAATAAGATAATTATGCCTCGCTCATGGATGCAAGGGCTTGTAAAAACTTGGGTTGAGACGAGAAGGCCTGGATTGGCAAGATCGTTATCTTGTCTCTACGAAAGATAACTGATTCCACATTGGATTACATCAAGGGCCGGAAGTCGTTAGAAGTTACCAGGATAACCTAAGATGGGGGACGAGGCCTAGGAAGACTCACTAAGATAACCCATGTAACATTGTGATGACACTTCTCCTAATTCAACTATATGTTCGCATCAGTGATGCAATTGACTATGTAATTCTGGAAGCATTGTAACCATTGTGTTAAGTGATGTATCTATAATTGTTTCAGTTTGGTTGTGTTTTAGCCTATATTTCGAGGTAGATGGTTTTGGCTAGGAATCTATGTTACTATCTCCTAGCATGGGGGGTGGACCTTTGGGTTTCACTTGGTTGGGTGGAACGTGCACCTTACTCCATTGGGTTTTTTCTTCTTGATCATGTGGACGAGATTTCTAGTTGGAGGGATCGTGGGATCCATTTTTATTTCATGCCTTATTTATTTTCATTGATCTTGTGATTTATTACCCCTCATTTGTTATCGAGGTGGAAAGTTGTAATTGTAACCATATTTATTGGACTTGCCTCATTCAAGGAATGGGATATGTAAT
Source organism: Sequoiadendron giganteum (assembly GCA_007115665.2). Lineage (NCBI taxonomy): Eukaryota > Viridiplantae > Streptophyta > Pinopsida > Cupressales > Cupressaceae > Sequoiadendron > Sequoiadendron giganteum. Next base: position 385,465,764 of record CM021106.1, on the reverse strand, counting down.
CGTATTGTTTAATTATGGATAAATGAAATTGAAAGTTATCTCTTATGCTATGATGTAATTTATCTTATTTGGAATGCATTTTTTTAATTTCTTAAGTAAATAAATGACATGGTTTAGATTCATGTTTTTTGTTGAGGTTCTAAATAACCTATGTCACGTAACCTTAGGGGTTGTTGGCATTAGGTAGTGAACTTGCATGTTAATTGTACTTAAACAAAAAAAAAAATAGTTTGTTTAAGTAGTTAATTGCAACTTCCTCTAGGGTTGCATGGAGGGGTGTTACAATCGGCTTCACAAAATGTGCAAACAATAGTATGAAAAGTAAACAAAAACAATGATCAAAGCACAACATCAATAACTATCGAAAAGGCATCAAACATCTGTATCATATCAGAAAATCCAAAAACAATAAAAACATGAGTTTGTGTCAATTGAACTATGTTTGTAACGTAGGAAAGGCTAATATTTGATTAGCCCCCAAGACCCCTAGAATAAGTTAGTAGGTCAAGTCTTTGGTTGAAAATCTCTGAAAATTACCAAAAACATCACAAAATTAGGATGGATGATCTAATCTGAATAATGATTGAAACACACTAAGTAAAAGGTGGATAAATTATTATCTTTTGATTATTTATTATCATTTCTTTGGAGTAACTCGATGATGTAAATGAACTAGAGAAACAAGGAAGAAGAATGATATTTTTATTGTCTGTTGTCTATACGTTAATCATATAAATGTGTGAATTGTCAAGGGATGTGCTGTGCAGATTTATCATCGATGACATTCAAAATTCACACACTAAAATGATTAATCTCTACTTGTTTATGCAAGAAATGCTCAGGTCATCTCGGTTCAATTATACCTAGATGCTTGAGTTTTCTTGCAATATAAAAAAATCATTAAAGTAGTACTCAGGTCGTCATTGGTCTAACATATACCATTAAAGTTTTTACTCACTTTCAACATCCTTAAAAGCTCTATGATGATACCAAGCACAAAATTATTGTTAAAATGACAATGGTTTTGCATATAGTTGCATGATAAATTTAGACTGCATTCATAATAAATTCTACATCTATAGAGTGTTTGTTGCATAAAGGATTCCAATTAATGATTATCTTTTCTACAAATAAGACTGAGTATACTTGACATGAACCAAAAATCATCAAAAATATATAGGAGCATCATCTCATCATTGCAAAGCATTTATCATCTCATCATTCATGCATTTAACATCAAATAGTTGTGCATTTATTCTACCATATTTTGCATATCATATCATAAATAAATAAATCATGTTCATTACACCATATCACTCATTACATTATCATCCATCACAAACTATCATTTTTATAAATACATCATGTTCATTGCACCATATCGTTTATTACATTATCATCCATCCCAAAATCATCATCTTTATTTCATCACATTAAAATAACTGCATTCACCATACATCCATACATTTCATCACATCAAAATAAATGCAACTCATGTCATTATTATCCATATATCATTCATTGCAAAGATCATCATTTAGAACATCATACATCCATACATCATATATTATACATGAGCATTTAAGGAATCATCACATAAAATAAATGCATCCATCATAGAATCATAAACAATCATAGATCAATAGTAATCAACTGCATATCATATATATATCATCAATGTCAAGTATACAATGAAGTTTGAAATAAGAAAATATTCTTCGTCAAAAATGAACTGACTCGAAGTGTACATCATGTCTCAAAAGAATATCTCAAAATCACAAAATGGCGTCTAAGATTTGCTGCTACTAGAAGGTGCAGGCATAATAAGATAAGTACCAACACCACCCTGAGATGTACTAGGATCTCTGGGATCTCTCCATGAAGGCTACGTCACACCCTCGTTGACTGTTCAGGTACGTGTCCTACTAGATCTCAAGGGGGCATAACTGACTCTACAATCGGCCGGAACTGAATCATGATACCTACCCCTATAAAACTCTTCCTCTCAGCCAACCTACAAAACCTCCCTCATATAATCCACAATAGAAGTACCATCGACTACCCTCTGTAATGTCTCAGCAGTCTCCTATTCCCTCTCGACAATCTGTCTAGCACTATCCCTCTCATTTGTCAAAGTATCAACCTGTGTCTGAACAATTGCAAACTATCCCTGGACCTGTGCCAATGCCTGTGCCTGAGTCTGCATCTGTGTCTGCATCTACACGAGTAAACCTGTAATGCCCCGCCAAGTGACCTTAAAGGAAGTTGCAATTAATGTCATAAGCGAACCAATTTTTTTTTATAAGGTGCATTTAACATACACATTCACTTAATAATTAACAACAACCTCTAAGGCTACAAGGTTAGGATTACCTAAACCCACACATACACATTACATAAAACCATAGCCTTATGAATTTATGAAATAAATTTCATACATCATAAGAATACCACATAACATAATAAGATAATCAACCAAGATACAATCTCATAATCATTATCTTTATCCAATAGTTACATCACTCATTCCCAGAATAAGGCAATAGTACATAAGGTTACAATTACAGAATTCCACCTCATAAACATAAGAGGGATAAAATAACTTATACAAATTGAAATATTACAGAGCAAGAATAACACAAGAACTCGAGCCGTCCATCTGGATGTCTCGCCACCAAGTACTGAAGATAGATGAGGACCCAATGGTTTTGGTGCATGTTCCACCCAACCAAGTGGTACCCGAAGGCCCACCCCCCATGCTAGGAGATAGTAACAAAGTAACATGGACAAATATCTACAACCACTAACCAAAGACAAACTCATACTGACTCATACTGGTATAACCAAATATATGAACTAACAAGTACAACTCAATCACCATACAAGTACAAATCAAGTACAACTCCAACATCATTGACATAGGTCACATTGCTTCTAGACATAAAATAGATCAAGTATGTTCATAGAACCATACATATAAAACAATTAACAACAGTTGTCCTATATAGTTTGTCATCGCATAGTAGTCATGAGATCTCCTCTAAGCATCCTTCATAGGCTCTGGTAATCCTGGTGGCCTCAACCGAATCCCGACACTCATACTCACTCATGCGGCATCAAATACCTCTCGTACTGACAAGATAAATGACTATGCCATTCCACACCTTCTCACTCATCTCAAGTCTATATGAGCCCTTGTGTCTATGAGTGAGGATTAAATTATCTTGATTAGTGTGAACTACATCCTAATCATCTAAGTACATTAATTTAATTATCACTTGATTAACTCACTTCTGAAGGTTCCTAGTTGACCACTTTGGGCTCCGGCCCCTAACAAAAGCCACTCTTCTATTCAACAACACACACCCAAATAATCCACCAAGGAAAACACAAGTGCATATCAACTAGGCATCATAATCCACTCTAAAACAATGAGGAAACAAAAGATAGAACTCACTTCAAACATCTTGGTGGCAACAATCACATAGTTCACTCTTTTCACAGGAGGTACAAAAGATCCCTGTTCAAGGAAACTGAGTAAACTGAAAAGATGCCATGCACTACCCAAGGGAAAACAATTGTATGACATAAAGGTTCAACAACCCTCATCCTTTAAGTTCTCCTAGAAGACTTATAATTTAGGACTAACACTAAATCTCAAAACCAACAATGCAACTTGACGACATAACAACAAAAGCATTCAAGTCATTAATCAAATCTAATATTTGGATTTCCTAAATCCATACTCATTCAATAGGTAGTGTTGACAAAGTAAAAGACACGATAACTAGATCATCTAAAATAATCATAACCCCTATTTCCCCTTTCATTATTAGAAATCTAAAACAATTAAACTTACTTCCTTTTACTGAATACAGAGAATTAAATCCTTTAAGATAATCATGAGGAAGATACTACTTTTGGATATACTAAATCCATATCTCTTTCATAATCCAATCACAATGATTCAATTAATCTAAATAGAAATTAATAAATAAAATAATTGATTGCCTCATCAATAAAACAACTTCTTAATTTACTTTTAAATCGACACAAATCCATGCAAGTAAACTCTTTCCATTTCCTAACCAAATCTTACATTTCATTCAATTTCTTATTTAGAACATGCAATCTCTTTAATATAATAAAATATCATTTCTCTATCCACTTACCCATATACACTAATCAATCCATTTTAAATCTCTATTCAATAATATATTGCATACATCTTATTAAAATGAAATACGATAATGAATTTACCCTTAACATATTTTTATATGCTCCATATTATGTATACACCAAACATATATATTAATAAACTCAATTATATAGATTCTTTAATATTCCAATCACAACGATTAATTTGCTCTATGGAAATAAAACATAATAACTATTTCTCTTCCAAAATTAATTGAAAATAAACTAAATAAGTGCCTTTATAATAAAGGATAGACTAGTTCAAATAATTTAATTCGAATCCATTGTTTTCCTTTAAAATTAACATAAATCTTCTACAATAATTCTTTTTAATTTCCTAACCCAAACCTTATATTTCTTCTAGTTTTCCAACAACACCCTATGTTAATCTCATCTAAAAGTTTCCCTTTCCAAACTCTTATTACATACATCGATTTATTCAAACCATAAAATATACATTCTCAATAAATAAATTGTTCAAATAAAAAATGATTAAATTAAAATAATTAATTATCTCTTCATAATAATCAATTCCTGAATTTACTTTTAAAACAACATGATCCCATGCACTACCAAGAGAATTCACAACAGGTTGATATCACAACGACAACCCTCACAAACAACAGACCAGACTTATAAACTAACAGGTATTCAACCCATTCTCAAAGCATAAACATGAAAGACATAATTATTGAAGGCAATAGAAGAAACTATATTTGGATACTCTAAATCCATTTCTCATTTTATTACATAATTCATTATATCGATAAAACTGAATTAAGAATTCATCTTTTTAGATAGGGGAGAAATTACACTAATATTTTATTTTCTAATTGTTCTTAACAAAATAATTATTTTCAACTATAACTCAAAACATTTCGCTTTAAATTAAATAACCAATTGCCCTTGCAAATTAAATCATTATAAAATTAATCAAATTAACATTTGGTATCTTCCATAACTTATTATGTTAAAATAAGATCAATATTTGGACTATAACCCAATATCATATATATATATTTTCAATTAAATCAAATTAATAATTGGACCTTTTACACATGAATTTAAATTCCATAATTAAATTTTAAATTATGCATTATTTAAATCAAATATTTAACTCCTTTAACTAAACTTTAACATGTCATTTTAAGATAAACAATAATTTCCCCATATGTTTATAATTTTAATTCCACTAATCTAATATACAAATTTTATTTAAAATAATATAAATAAATATAATACTTTAATATTATAAATTATAATATAAAATATTATTAAATAATATTTTAATATTATAATAACAATACATAAAATATTGATATTTATAAATATCAATTTATTATTATTTTATTATCAAAGCAGCCATGGGAAAATAACTTAACAACAGTCTCGTGTTTCAAGCATAACTCAAAAACTACGATCTTGGTATTTGTGTTTTTTTGACAGGGATAAGAAAATTTCAAGATGCAGAAACCCTTTAAATTTCCTGACAACCCAGTTTGTGTAAGTGGAGTTTATGCGATGCAACCAAACCATTTTACCATGAAAAATATAACCACCATGCAGATTTTAAAATCTGTTTTTTAATAATAAATAAAGGGTTTCATTTTTTAAAAACATTCTAAATGCATTGTTCAATCTCTATGTTTAATTTCAAAAACAACATAATCGATTTCCTCAAATAATTTAAATTCAACTGAAGTTTTCACAATTTTCACTCTAGAATTTTCACAAGCAAAGACTGTAAATTTATTTAATTCTTTTCTTCTAATATCAAATTTGTTTTCTAAAACAGATTTAACAAAGAAATCTTTAATCACTACTATTTTAAAAAAAAACAATCAAGAACAATAAAACACAAGGAGGAAAACCTGGTACAAGAAGTTATAGGAAGAGATGAATTTCTCATGCAAGCCTCCTCCAATGAATCCAATCCAAAACCCAATAAATGTAAACAATCTTTCCTTCAATCAATTCTACAATCATAACTTTCTTCAAAACCTTCTTGTGCAATTTTCCAAAATTTCTTCTCTGCTGTAAAAATATATTTTTTTTCTAAAACTTTTTCCTTGCCCTAAAATTAAAACATGCATTCATTATAAAACAAAAATACCTAATACAACCCTAATTCACATTACATGCAAATTAGATATTTCAATTTCAATTTCAATTTTCGAAAACCCACTTTCAATTTAAAATGCAATTTCAAATAATAAATTAATTTCCAAAGTTGCAACTAATTTTCCAAATAAACATTTAATTACGATTTCTAATTTAATTCCTACACGTTGAAATTAAATTCCAAAATTAATTATAATTCTTTAATTTCCTTTCATTCTCTTGCATCACGTTTAATTAATTAATTTAATTATTTAATAACTAAATTCAACCCCCTTGGATTAAATTTAATTAATTAAATAATGTAAATATAATTAATTAATTTAAATATAATTTTTTATCCACATTGCATTATTTAAATTAAATAACCATCATCATGATTTAAATGCAATTATTCTAAATATCTATTTCCAAATCAAGAATTCCTTCAGAATTAAATAACATTAAAAATAAGACAGACAATGACTCGACACACACGATTGAAGACACACTAAGGCTAGGGTGTAAACTTGACACATGTTACCTAGCTACTATCTCCCGTTCAACTTAACCATTGGATCGACACACTCAAACCTATGAAACCAGGTGGAGTCGACGTCATGTACCTGTAATCCTAAAAAAATAAATAAACAACATCATACAATATATCCAGCATATAATACACATCATGAAGAAGAAATTACGGATTTGTAGGGTGCTCACAAGTGAGTGATGTGAAACCATCCTCTTCACCAATACACTCATCGAAACTGACACTTCCATCATAATCCAGTAATCTCATAATAACATCTCATGTTATGTAATGCCCCGCCAAGTAACCCTAAAGGAAGTTGCAATTAACATCTTAAGCGAACCAATTTTTTTTTTTATAAAGTGCATTTAACATACACATTCACTTACTAATTAACAACAACCTCTAAGGCTACAAGGTTATGATTACTTAAACCCACAAATACATATCACATATAACCATAGCATTATAAACTTTATGAAATAAACATCATACATCATAAGAATACCACATAACATAGTAAGATAATCAACCAAGATACAATCTCATAAACATTATCTTAAACCAATAGTTACATCACTCATTCCCAGAATGAGACAGTAATACAAATGTATTACAATTACATAATTCCACCTCATAACAAAAAAGGGATAAAATAGATTATACAAGTTAAAATATTACAACGCAAGTATTTACAACAAGAACCATGAGTTGTCCATTTGGATGTCTCGCCACCAAGTACTGAAGATCAATGGAGACCCAATGGTTTTGGTGCATGTTCCACCCTACCAATGTGGTACTGGAAGGCCCACCCCCAATGCTAGGAGATAGTAACAAAGTAACATGGACAAAGATTCTACTACCTCTAATCAAAGGCAGACTCAAACTGACTCATACTGTTATAACCAACCAAATGAATTAACAAGTATAACTCATTCACCATACAAGTACGAATCAAGTACAACTCAAGTACAATACAAGTACAAATCTAGCTCAACTCAAATACATCACAAGTACAAGTCAAGTACAACATTCACATCACTGACATAGGTCACATTGCTTCTAGACATAAAGTAGATCAAGTATGTTCAAATAACCATACACATAAAACAATTAACAATAGTTGTCCTAGATAGAGTGTCATCGCAAGGTTTGTCATGAGATCTCCTCTGGGCATTTTTCATAGGCTCTGGCACAAGTAATCCTGGTGGCCTCAACTGAATCCCGGCACTCATACTCACTCATGCGGAATCAACTACCTCTCGCAAGAACAAGATAGTTGATCTTGCCATTCCAGGCCTTCTCACTCATCCCAAGTCTAAACAAGCCCTTGTGTCTATGAGTGAGGATTAAATTATCTTGATTAGTGTGAACTGCATCCTAATTATCTAAGTACATTAATTTAGTTATCACTTGATTAACTCACTTCTGAAGGTTACCCGGTTTACCACTTTGGGCTTCAGCCCCTATCAAAAGCCACTCTTCTAATAGACAACGCACACCCAAACAATCCACCAAGGGAAACACAAGTGCATACCAACTAGGCATCATAATCCACTCCAACACAAGGAGGATACAAATAATAGAACTCACTCCAAACATCTTGGAGGCAACAAACACATAGTCCACTCCTTCATATGAGGTACAAAAGATCTCACTCCAAACATCTTGGAGGCAACAACACATAGTCCACTCCTTTCACAAGAGGCAACAAGATGAAACCACATAACAAGGTCACTCCATACAAGGAGACACGGATCCCATAATCCAGTCCTAAACCAAAGAGGTGCAAACATCCCCGTTCATGAAAATCAGGTAAAACTGAAAAGACGCCATGCACTACCCAAGGGAAAACAATTGGATGGCATAAAGATTCAACAACCCTTATCATCTAAGTTCTTCTGGAAGACTTATAATTTAGGACTAACACTAAATCCCAAAACCCACAATGCAAATTGACGATATAGCAACAAAAGCATTCAAGTCATCAATCAAATCTAATATTTGGATTTCCTAAATCCATACTCATTCAATAAGTAGTGTTGACAAGTCAAAAATGCGATAACTAGATCATCTAAAATAATCATAACCCCTATTTCCCTTTTCATTATTGGAAATCTAAAACAATTAAACTTACTTCATTTTACTGAATACAGAGAATTAAATCCTTTAAGATAATCATGAGGAAGATACTACTTTTGGATATACTAAATCCATATCTTTTTCATAATCCAATCACAATGATTCAACTAATCTAAATAGAAATTAATAAATAACATAATTGATTGCCTCATCAATAAAACAACTTCTTAATTTACTTTTAAATCGACACAAATCCATGCAAGTAAACTCTTTCCATTTCCTAACCAAATCTTACATCTCATTCACTTTTCTATTTAAAACATTCAATCACTTTAATATAATAACATATTGTTTCTCTATCCATTTAAAAACATGCAATTTCATCAATGTATAAAAAATATCTTTTGGCTTATCTATTTGACCACGCATTCATATTGTTTTTAATTAAATCTCATTAATTAAAACAAACATTTAAATATAAATATTTTTATAATTCTTCAATATATTTAAATATTTTTTTTCTTATCAATTTTGACCATACATTCAAAACTTATCTTTTAAATTCTTCATGCAAAGCTAAATTACACACACTTAAATAAAACAAGGTAAATACTGATTGAAAATACTCATGGATATATATATACATCTCAATATATTTTCTTCAATCATATTAACAAAATAAATATTTCTTTTTAAGTCAAGTAATTACTTCTATAAAAAAAATATCTTTCTCTATACATTTTCTACACCTACTAATCATTTCTTTTATAACACTAGTAATACCCAATTTGCAAACAACAAAATAAAATAATATAAAATATTATTTATTCTCTCAAATAGATATATACCTTCAATATATATATATATATATATATACTAAATATAAATTAATATATTTAAATATATTTAATCATTAACATATCTTCTATTCTTTACAGAATATCAAATTATTTAATTCAAAATAAAATATCCCTTATCACCAATTTTCCAAAATATAAATATATTTTTTCAATTAAATCAAATTAATAATTGGACCTTTTTTCATATGAATTTAAATTCTACAGTTAAATTTTAAATTATGCATTCTTTAATCAAATATTTAACTCCTTCAATTAAACTGTAACATGTCATTTTAAAATAGACAATAATTTCCCATACGTTTATAATTTTAATTCCACTAATCTAATATACAAATTTTATTTAAAATAATATAAATAAATATAATACTTTAGTATTATAATTTATAATATAAAATATTATTAAATAATATTTTAATATTATAATAACAATACATAAAATATTAATATTTATAAATATCAATTTATTATTATTTTATTTTCAAAGCAGTCATGGGAAAATAACTTAACAATAGTCTCATGTTTCAAGCATAACTCAAAATCTACGATCTAGGTATTTACGATTTTTTAACAAGGATAAGAAAATTTCAAAATGCAAAAACCCTTTAAATTTTCTAACAACTCAGTTTGTGTAAGTGGAGTTATAGGCGACGCGACCAGACCATTTTACCATGAAAAATATAACTATACTGCAGAATTTAAAATCCGATTTTTAATAATAAACAGAAGGTTTTATTTTCTAAAATCATTCTAAATGCATTGTTCAATCTCTATGTTTGATTTCAAAAACAACAAAATCAATTTTCCCAAATAATTTAAATTCAACAAAGGTTTTCACAATTTTCACTCAAAAATTTTCACAAGCAAAGGCTATAAATTTGTTTAATTTTTTTGTTCTAATATCAAATTTATTTTCTAAAACAGATTTAACAAACAAATCTTTAATCATTACTATTTTAAAGAAAAACAATCAAGAACAATAAAACACAAAGAGGAAAACCTAGTACAAGAAGCTACAGGAAGAGGTGAATTTATGATGCAAACCTCCTCCAAGGATTTCCTGAATTTTCTTCAATCCTTCAATGAATCCAATCCAAAATCCAACAAATGCAAACAATATTTCCTTCAATCAATTCTATAATCAAACTTTCTTGAAACTCTTGTGCAAATTTTCCAAAAAATGTATTTTTTTCTAAATCTCTTTTTTTGCTGCCCTAAAATTAAAACATGTATTCTTTATAAATAAAAAATACCTAATACAACCCTAATTCACATTACATGCAAATTAGATATTAATTTCAATTTCAATTTTTAAAATGCAATTTCAAATAATAAATTAATTGTTAAAGTTGCAACCAATTTCCCAAATAAACATTTAATTACAATTTCTAATTTAATTCCCACATGTTGAAATTAAATTCCAAAATTAATTTTAATTCTTTTATTCCCTTTCATTCTCTTGTATCACGTTTAATTAATTAATTTAATTATTTAATAACTAAATTCAACCCTTTGGATTAAATTTAATTAATTAAATAAACTAAATATAATTAATTAATTTAAATATAAACTTTTATCCACATTGCATTATTTAAATTAAATAACCATCAACATGATTTAAATGCAATTATTCTCAATATCTATTTCCAAATCAAGAATTCTTCAGAATTAAATAACATCAAAGCAAGACAAACAATGACTCGACACATACAACTGATGACACACTAAGGCTAGGGTGTAAACTTGACACATGTTACCTAGCTACTATCTCCCGTTTAACTTAACCATTGGATCGACACGCTCAAACCTGTGAAACCAGGTGGAGTCGGTGTCATGTACCTGCAATCCTACAACCAAGTAAACAACATCATATAATATATCCAGCATATAATACACATCGTGAAGAAGGAATTACGGATTCGCAGGGCGCTCGCAAGCAAGTGATGCGAACTCGTCCTCTTCACCCATACACTCATCAAAACTGACACTTCCATCATAATTCTAATAATCTCATAATAACATCTCATGTTAATTCTACAACATCATTAATCCATAATGCATGTGAAACAATAATCAAATAACTACATCCCACAATAATAGTTGTCACTCAATAGTAATGATCAAAACATCATAACAAAATGTATCCAGTATCAAAGTGACTACAATCAAACATAGCATAAAGCATCTTGAACAAGAAGCAAAACGGAGGGGTATTACATGTTAACTCTACAACATCATTAATCCATAATGCATGTGAAACAATAATCAGATAACTACATCCCACAATAATAGTTGTTGCTCAATAGTAGCAATCAAAACATCATAAAAAAATGTGTCCAATAACAAAATAACTACAACCAAACATAGCATAAAGCAACTTGAACAAGAAACAAAATGGAGGGGTATTACAAAACCCTGTGCTTGCACTAACTATCCCTACAAAGTCTGTACCTGCACCTGTAGACTGGAAATCTATCTATGTTGATCCATTGAAGGCACCTCCATTTTGTGCCTCTTGCAAGGCCTACTCAATGATGGACCGACACTGTGTAGCCCAACCCCTCTACCATCTCCACCACCACCATCCCCATCATCGTCACTGTTGCTATCCCCACTGCTTCTCTCAACACTACTGCTTGACTCAGTGTCATCCCCATTATCCTCCTCACCCTCAATAGCTACTACAGGATCCTCGACAACATCCTCCTCTACAGGTAATGGTTTTGCCTCATCAAGAATGGCAATCCGAGGACATAGATGAAAATCCAAAAATGCATCATAATCCCCTGTCACCACTACCTCTACAATATCCCTGCGCATATCCCAAAATGATGGTTGCAGAGTCATGTATCCCTCCACTAATGTCTCATAAGACAAGCATGGATCCCAATCTGCTATATCACTCTATCGCTAGGCATAATGAGCAACCCCCTGAGGCATACATTGCACAATACCATACTGCCTGTAAACCTGCCGAAATAAAAATTTCTCAAGAACAAAAGGAGTCTTGTCGATCAAATACATAGAGTCACATAAATACTCGAGAACTGCATCATCATCCTCCCACTACTCACAATCCACATAAGGCCACCAAATGACACTCTCTAAGTCATTCAAAACCCATCTCCAATGCTCCAACTTACCCATTCAAGACTAGGTAAGTCCACCTCTATATCGAAAAACATAGGGTCTGCTTGTAGGTCTATCAAGTATCGAAAATGGTCACGCAATGCCAAAATGCTCCCATGCCCACTTGTAATAGAGTCATCCCTATTGATAGGCTGTGTGCTCCCAAGTACACCACTTATTGTAAATCGTGATAAAGGTGGGCTTGTAGTGAACCTTCAAATGACACTTTTATTTTAGTTGTCTTGTTACTCAGTTAGCTGATTGACCTTTGATATTATGTTGTTCGATGTTTTATGTCATGACTTACATGAATGGTTGTGAAACTTATTTGATGATACACTATATTATTTGATGCAATGATTACATTCATGAGATGACATTATCATGATTATCTATGTTTTTATATTTTACACATTTTGATATGTTAGTTAGATGTTACGCCAATCGCTGAAGAAGACAATTTAGTAGTACTTAGCAGTGAGTGCCCTTCTATGTCACGATTCTTCTTCATGGTGTGTTTTCATATATGTACATGTTGGACTAATCGTGTAGTGTTACAGAGCTTGCAGGTACAGGCATCAAATCCACCTACTTGTCAGGTCTGAGCATGTTAAGACCCAATGGAAATATCAATGGGATATAGACTTGTCCTCTATCCTTAGCCTTCGTTCTGAAAAGAAGGAGCATCCGTCGTCACCCTTTTGTTGTCTTGTCACCTGTTCATCACATGTTTGTAGCCGGTTATTTATAATTAAGTTTGCAATTTTTATATTATGTTAAATTGAATTATTATAATGCTTTAATTTATAATTAGTGTTTCTTTAATGGATTTAATGATGTAACTAAATTAAATAATTTATTCTCGATTCATTATGTGATAAAATAAAAATATTAAATTATCTTGTTTCGAAAAGAGTAATGAATTATAAATTATTTCTTTATTCAAAGTTATGTTTCGAAAATAGAACATGAGTTATGATCTTAAGTTGAATGTCTTGTTAACTTGTTGTGTCAATTGAGTTAATGCATGTGTTGCATGCTAAAACAAAAGTGGAAGTTGGAATTTAAAAATATTTATAAAATGATATAATCTGGAAAACACAGGGGGTTTTTCATATAGATAGATGTCAGATTTAGAAGAATATGAAGGATATAGATTATTTTTCGAAAGTTATTTTTTGGAATTGTTGGATTTGTGGATTGATCAACAAATCTGCAAATTTTATTCAATTTTGTGTATCTGCTCGTGGCAGAGGAAATTTTGAATCTTCGGGTTTTGCTGAGTTTTCATCTCTGTTCAACAAGGATATGTGTTCAGGTTCTTTTCTTATGATTTTCAAAGTTGTTGTGATAATCATGTTAGATTCTGCTATGAAAACCTTTCCTTCAAACCTGCATGCACAAATAAAAAATGGAAACATTAGTAAACAATCTTATTTGTGTTAATATGAAAATAGTAATTGTGATAATGTAGAAGAAATTGGTTTTGATTGTCTCTATCCCTGGATTTACCATCTTGTTGTATGCAAAGGGTGCCATCGGGGTTGTATGATTTACTGTTATCTCTGTTTATTTTATTTCTTGTTTAGGTGTGTTAGGCATGATTTTGGTAAGAACGACCTTGGGTCTATTTGATGAGTTCATATACTTGGTGCTCTGGCTTGGCATTGGGTATATTTGTTTCCCTTGTTGTATCCTTTTTTCTCCTTGGATCTCTTTCGGGTCAACTTGGTCATGTTTTTGTTCTTTTATTCCCTTGTCTTCGTTTGTATTGTTCTTCTTTTTGCTTGGCTAGTTCCCTGTTTGAGACCATGTGCTTCCTGTTATTATATTAGCTATCTAACCATAACTTTATATCATGTTGTATTCTGATTATTTTCTATGAGATATAGTTTATTTTGTTATGAATGTGCTTAAAGCAGATTTCTTTGAAATTGCAGACTATCCCCCTATGCATGTTTGTCTTGGCTAAGATATGGTTTATTTCTCTTGTTCTTTGTGAATTTGGAAACCATCTCCTGCGTAGTATTGCCTTTCATGAGATATGGTTAATATTTTATGATTATATTTGAAGATGATTTCTTTGAAATTGCAGACCGATCCCTGCACATTTTTTCCTTAGATGTGATATAGTTTATTTCTCTTTGTATGTGGTTGCAGTTCCTCTGTCTGCTTTTCCTTTTTGATCAAATTCATCTTAAATTCCGTTAGAAGAGATTTATTTAAAAAATATGGCAGTGATTGTTATATTTATTTTGGTAACCATTTACAAAGTTTTCATTTATGAAACATGATATCATCGCCAACTTGGTCAACCAACCTCTTACTTCATTAGGACACCGATGGTAGGAACCATTGTGGTGATGTGTTTCTATGGCTCTATAAAATCCATTTGTATCTATACCACATGTTTTGTAATTCCTTATTCTTAGTAAGGTTTAGGTTTGTTTCCTTGGCGGTGGTTGCATACCATTTGAAAGTCAGATCTTTCCTTTGCCTCTATCTTTGGAGTTAACTTGACCCAACTATTATATTCCTGTTGTTGACTCATTGTTGACAGGGTGTATGGAGTGTGAGTCATTTGTATATCTTTAGTTGTTCATTCTTTGATTGTTATCAGTTGTCGAACTTGAGTTTTGGATATAATATTTGTAAAATTATGTATTTATTAATCTCTTTGTGAATTCATAATCAGAATTATTATTGTTATTAATAAGTTATATTATTAAAACTAATACTTGGGAATTCATAATTATTGTGTCTTAAATTAAATTGCATTATTCTTGATTTAGTGGTATCTCGTTAGAATGGTGGGATTGTAGTAATTATGTTGATCATGGAATTTATTAAGTTTTGCATGAAATATATTAAATCATAGACGTATCGTTTAGTTTAAAAAGTTAGAACAAGATTATGGTTGATGATATAATCAGTTATTATTTTCGAATTATAGAATATCAATAGAAATTTATGTATGTTTGTTCAATTTTTTGGAATTTTGAGAGCGTTTTTTTTCTATAGGAATCTCATTTAGAACTTGTTAATTTCCAATTGCGATGCATTTC
The DNA here is from genome assembly GCA_007115665.2 of Sequoiadendron giganteum. Classification (NCBI taxonomy): domain Eukaryota; kingdom Viridiplantae; phylum Streptophyta; class Pinopsida; order Cupressales; family Cupressaceae; genus Sequoiadendron; species Sequoiadendron giganteum. Next base: position 385,449,805 of record CM021106.1, on the reverse strand, counting down.
CGATGCTGTGTTATTTAAATTGATTATGGTAGGGTCTTGTTTTGTGGATTCCCAGAGGCTTCATTTTGTTTCTAAGTTATGGCATGTTGTTTCTTTATCTATTGGTAATTTGAATTATGCTCAATTTACTATTTGGGTAGATGTTGTATCATATTATGTTGGATACGTGTTTGTGGTGGTGGTTAAAATATCTTGTCACTTTATTTATTTTTTGGATCAACTGGTTATAGGTCCTTGATTAAAGATCATGTCCATGTAGTATTGCCTCCTTGATGTATTCCATTTGTGGAGTTGTACCTTAGGAAGAGTGGCTTTCATTAGGGGCCGAACCCAGAAGAGGTTGCAGGGGTAACCTATCGAAAGTTTGTAAACAAGTGATAATTAAAACATGTTGTAGGGGTTGGGTAGTATAATAAACCTTGCAAGATAATGTTTACCTCAACTTGGCTTTTAATGCTTGTTTAGGTTACAAAAATTTGAGAAGGTCTGGAATGGTAACTTGAACACTTCATCTTCTTGAGAAGTGCTTCGAGGCCACATGGTACGTATAAGGTTTGGGAGTCGTTAGAGGTTGCTAGGGTAACTCCAGTAGAGGGTTGGTAACCTAGGAAGGCTACCCAAGGTAACTTATTTTGTACATGCATGATGAAACTCTTATCCTAGTACACCTTGTGAGTTGCCTTTGGGGTTTTGTATAGTTTTCAATATGGAGTTATGTATATGTAGTTTATTGTACCAGTGTATTGTTGTCTTTGATTGGTTCTTGAGTTTTCATGTGAGTCAACCTTTTAACTGTGTTTTGATTTCTTGAGAGGTCAGTTTGACATGAGGATTTGTTCTATCTCCGAGCACGAGGGTTGGGCTTTCGAGCACCACACAGTTGGGAGGAATGTGCCACTACTTCATTAGGTCCCCATCAGGTATTTTATTTTAGACAGGTTTTCTTAGCTGGATCCAGATTGCACATTGGTTGCGGAGTTGAGTTCCTTTGGCGAATTCATGGTGTGGACGTCTTCCTTTTCCTCATCTCATTCTTCTTTGTATCACACTCATTATGTACATGTTTTGCCTTGTATATATATTGTTTCAATCAGAGATTTGTTATAATCTCGATTGATGTATTTAACTCTTATTATTATATTATGTGCGCATGACTTCTCCTGTGGTTATTATTACTTGTTTATGGTATTGTATTGTATTGTTGTTATCCATAGTAGCATAGTTGTGGATCCTTGGAACGTTTATGGATGTGGTTGTCACACGTTATCTCTTTTAAAAAAAGATTATTCTATTGTTTATGTGATTGTCATAACATTTTTCGAGTTCCACGGCGGAGCGTTATAGTTTGGTATTAGAGCCAAGGATCTAACATTGGGTGCTTTGGTTCATGCGAGCCCACTAGGTTGTCCTAGGTGTTAGATTCTTGTGTGTGTTATTTGGTTTTTCTTGTCGTCAAAATAAGGCTCAACTTTGTCCTTGTGTAGGATCATGCCACCAAGGCGAGGATGTTTTAGAGGCCGTGGATGGGGCCAAGGCGGTGGCCATGGGGCCGGTTGTTAGAATACCCCACTTCAGGGTTCAAATGGAAGTGAAAATGGAGAGCAACCTAGTCCTCCAGCTAATGATAATGTGGCTCTGAATAAGCCTATTGCAGGAGATCTTCTTCATCCATTACTCGAGCAGGCTCTTGCACATCTTGGGACTAGATAGGAAATTGAGGAGGGAGTGGAGAGGGAGAGAGATAGGACACCACCCAAGAGGATAGTTTTGACTATAGAACAAGATGTCTTAGCTACAAGTCACATGAAGGACTTGTTGAGAGAATGACCCCCTATGTTACATGGTATAGGTGGAGACATGGTTACTAGATATAGGATGATGTTTTTCCATGCACCCGTATGGCAGTAACACTCAAGTGAGATGCACAATTATGCATCTTAGAGGATTTGCCTCTACTTGGTGGCAGTTGGAGGAGCAGAAGCTCCATTTGGAGATAGGGTCAGTATCTTGGGAGATGTTATTGGAGCAATTCAGAGCGTGCTTCTTATCTAATCACTGGAGGCAGCACCAAGCAGATGAATTTCATGACCTACGATAGATGACTATGTCAGTGGAGTAGTTTGAGCATAGATTCTACAAACTCAAATAGTATGTGGGCATTGTAGATGATGAGGCAATGCTTGTTCAACATTTTATCTAGGGATTAAATGCTTGCATCAGTGGCAGAGTTAGAGTCTTCGAGCTGAAGATAATGGAGGTAGTTGTAGAGAAAGCTCATATTATTGAGAAGAATTTTTCCATGGCATTAGGAGGACACACTGGCACTTTGATCGGTACTGCATCTACTACTAGATTTTTCCCACGCGGTGGTCAGGTTCAGACAGGTGGTTCCTCTCGGAACCAACAGGCACCCTTTAAGGGTGGACAATAGCAGTAGCAACAGAATTATTCTCAGAAGAATAGAGGATTTCAATATCTGGCAAGTAACGGTTCTTAGCTTGGGAAGAATCATAATTATATGCGCAACAAGCGTAATCGCCAGGATCAACCTACTCAGAGTGCATAGTCGACAATTAGCAGAGGCAGTTTCCAACAGTTGAATGCACCATCGGGTGGCCAAGGATTTGGCAGAGGTTTTGGTAGGGGCACTGGGTGCTTTACATGTGGTCAATAGGGCCATATAGTGAGGTACTTCTAGGTTTGGCCAACAACCGGTAGCCTTCGAGCCAATGGTTGGAGATCCAAGACACTCTCATAGAGTCTTTGCTATAGTAGACAATCATCGGGCAGATTACCAGAACACTGTGGTTGAGTCTTCAGGTTAGTTACATGGTAGTAGATTGTATGTCTTGTTTGATTTTGGTACTTATGATTCTTTTATATCTCCTTTTGTTGTTGAGCGATGTGGACTTGTGGCAGTTAAGCAAGGCGTTAGGTGGCAGGTAGAATTAGATTCTAGGGCTAAGGTAGCAATTGAATCCCTCATTCATGACTATGGATTTAGGATTGGATCATTACTCACCTCAGTTGATCTTCAAGTTACACCTCTCGGATCAGACGACATTGTTCTAGGAATGGATTATTGGAGTCTCATCATGTTGTGATTGATTTTCGATGGAAGATCGTGAGTTGCTTAGATAACTCTGGTAAAGAGAATGAGATAGTTGGTGTGTAGAAACCCTTCTCTTTTCAGATTATTTCCACTATGTAGTTAAAAAGGTGTATGCAACAGGGTTGTCAGTTGTACACAGCCACTGTTAGTGATTTGGAGGTAGGGGATAGTTGAGAGACATCTCTTGATGATCACCCTATTGTCGGAGAATTTGTGGATGTGTTCCCTAGTGACATTTTGGGTATGTCATCCAAACAGGATATTTATTTTCATATTGACCTTGTACCTTGAGTTGATCCTATATCTCAGGTTCCATACAGAATGACCACTCAAGAGTTGGAAGAACTTCGTTTGTAGTTAGAGGAGCTTTTGGCGAAAGGTTTCATTTGATCAAGTGTTTCAACTTGGGGAGCACCAATCATCTTTATGAAGAAGAAGGAAAATCACTTGGATTATGCATTGATTACTGTCAATTGAATAAGGTGATGGTCAAGAACTGATATCCTTTGCCTAGAATTGATGACTTATTTGATCAGGTTAAGGGAGCAAAGGTGTTCTCTAAGATCAATTTAAAATTTGGTTATCATCAATTGTGTATTTTTGAAGCAAATATACACAAGACTACATTCTGAACTCATTACGGGCACTATGAATTCATAGTGGTACCATTCGGGTTGATGAATGCACCATAATTTTTCATGAGTCTGATGAATGGTGTCTTCCGCACGTACCTAGACCAGTTTGTCTTAGTGTTTCTCGATGATATATTGATTTATTCTAGAAATATGAAGGAGCATGAGGAACACATGAGATAGGTATTGTAGTGTTTGAGGGAGAACTAGTTGTTTGTGAACCTTTCAAAGTGTGAATTCTTCCAAACTAAGGTGAAATACATTGGTCATGTTATCTCTGGAGAGGGAATTGCAGTGGATCCTTCAAAGATCCAAGTCATCATGGATTGGCCCGTTCCTACCAATGTTTCTGAGGTTCACAGTTTTATGGGTTTGGTAGGATATTACGGGTGATTCATCAAAGGGTTCTCTAGGATTTCTCACCCTATCACTTTGCTTTAGAGAAAAGGGAATAATTTTATTTGTTTAGATTGTTGTTAGTTAGCCTTTCAGAAACTCAAGGATAAGTTGATGAGTGCACCGATATTAGTTGTTCCTAATCCCACCAAGGATTTCATAGTACGTACAGATGCATCCTTGGAAGGTCTAGGAGTTGTTCTGATGCACGAAGGTCATGTGATAGCTTATGAGTCTTGCAAGCTCAAAGATCACAAACTAAACTATCCCACACATGATCTAGAGTTAGCATCTATCATTCATGCTTTGGTTCGATGGTGACATTTTCTATTGGGACATCATTTTGAGTTACACAACAATCACCATAGTCTGCATTACATATTTACTTAGCCTAATCTGAATGCAGGTAGAGATGGTGGATGGAATTCTTGTGCGAATATGACTTTGAGGTCAAGTATATTCAAGGGAAAAAGAATGTGATGGAAGATGCGCTTTGTCGGAATAGACATGAGATATTTGCAGTGACTCTAGTAGTTAAGTTGAGGAGTCGGATAGTGGTAGCACTTCCTACCGATAGATTATGTCAGGAGGTGAAGGTAGAGTTGGATTCAAGTAGACCTTTGGAGGGTAGATTTTCTAGTTTTATGGGTTGTTGCGACATCTTGGCCATATTTATGTGTCACTTGTTGATGGATTTTGTACCTTGGTTTTTTCTAAGGCATATCGAGCACCATATTCAGCTCACCCTTCTGTTAAGAAGATGCATGCGAATCTTCGTCAATTGTACTTTTGTCCGGGGATGAAACATGATATTGTTGAATTCATTGTGAGATGTCTTGAGTGCCAGAGGGTCAAGGCCTAGCATCAACATCCTACAAGTTTATTGCAGCCTCATCTTGTTCTGAAATGGAAATGGGATATCATTTCAATTGATTTCATTATTGGGTTGCCTATGTCCTACCATCAACATGATGCCATCATGGTAAGTGTTGACCGATTGACAAGGTAGCTCATTTTTATCTGGTTTGTTCATCTTATAATGCCTCTTCTGTGGAAAATACCTTCATGGAGGATATTGTACGCTTGCACAGAATCCCACAAAAAATCATATCTGATAGAGATCCTATTTTTACTTCAGCCTTGTGGACTTCACTTCAGCATGCCTTAGGTACACAATTGAACTTTAGTTCATCTTACCATCCCAAGATAGATGGTTAGACTAAGAGGGTTAATCAGGTGCTTGAGGATATGCTTAGGATGTATGCCATGGATCAATAGTCACGATGGGAAGAGTATCTCTACTTGGTGGAGTTTGCGTACAGTAATGGGTATCATAGCTCCATAGGTATGCCTCCCTTTTAGGCATTGTTTGGATGCCCATGCAGGACTCCGTTGAGTTGAGATAGACTCGAGGATAGGGTACTTCTTGGACCTGACATGTTGTGAGATATGGAGCAGTAGGTAGATTGTATCAGAGAGCATTTAGTTGTGGGACATGATAGATAGAAGAAGTATGTCGATGCTCATCATGTTGATCGCTAGTTCTCTGTTGGTGATAGAGTGTTTCTTCGTGTGTGACCTTGAAAGAGTCTGATCTGATATGGAAAAGGCTCTAAGCTCACACCCCATTTTGTTGGGTCATTTGAGATTCTTGAGAGGATTGGTCCTATAGCTTATTGACTTGCCTTGCCGCTGAGTTTGTCACACATCCACGATGTTTTTCATCTATCTGTACTTAGACCTTATCATCCTCATGTTACTCATGTGCTTGATTGGAATGCTCTATAGGTCAAGGATGGGCAGTTAGCTTTAGAGCCCGTGGGCGTTCTTCAGCGCAAGACACTTGCCCTTAGGGGTCAAAACATTGATCAGGTGAGGGTTCAATGGGACCCTAGTGATGAGGCTTCAACTAATTGGGAGGATGCAACACGTATGAGGGAATTGTATCCCTATGTTTTTACAGGATTTCAGGAGTAAGCCTCACCCTAGGGGGGAGGATGTAGTGACCCTCTGGATGAAACTTTTATTTTAGTTGTTTTGTTACTCAGTTAGCTGATTGACCTTTGGTATTATGTTGTTCGATGTTTTATGTCATGACTTACATGACTAGTTGTGAAACTCATTTGATGATACACTATATTATTTGATGTGATGATTACTTTCATGAGATGATATTATCATGATTATCTATGTTGTTATGTTTTACACATTATGATGTTATGTTAGTTAGATGTTACGCTAGTCGGCGAAGAAGATGATTTATCAGTACTCAGTAGTGAGTTCCCTGCTATGTCATGATTCTTCTTCATGGTGTGCTTTCATATATGTACATGTTGGATTAATTATGTAGTGTTATGCAGCTTGCAGGTATAGGCATTGACTCCACCTGCTTGTCAGGTTTGAGCATGCCAAGACCCAATGGAAATATCGATGGGAGATAGACTTTTCCTTTGTCCTTAGCCTTCATTCTGAAAAGAACGAGTATTCGTCGTCACCCTTTTTTTTTCTTGTCACATGTTCATCGCGTGTTTGCAGGTGGTTGTTTATAATTAAGCTTGCAATGTTTATATTATGTTAAATTGAATTATTATAATTTTTTAATTTATAATTAGTGTTGCTTTAATGGATTTAATGATGTAACTAAATTAAATAAGTTATTCTTGATTCATTATGTGATTAAATTAAAATATTAAATTATCTTGTTTCGAAAAGAGTAATGAATTATAAATTGATTTCTTTATTCAAATTTATGTTTCAAAAATAAAACATGAGTTATGATCTTAAGTTGAATGTCTTATTAAACTGTTGTGTCAATTGAGTTAATGCATGCATTGCATGTTGAAACAAAAGTGGAAGTTGGAATTTGAGAATATTTATAAAATGATATAATCTGGAAAACACAAGGGTTTTTTCATATAGATAGATGTTGGATTTAGAAGAATAGGAAGGATAAAGATTATTTTTTTAAGTTATTTTTTGGAATTGTTGGATTTGTGGATTGATCAACAAAGCTACAAATTTCATTCAAGTCCGTGTATCTGTTCATGGGAGAGGAAAAATTGAATCTTCAATTTTTTCTGAATTTTTGTCTCCTTTCTACAAGGATACATGTTCAGGTTCTTTTCTTGTGATTTTCAAAGTTGTTGTGATAATCATGTTAGATTCTACTGTGAAAACCTTGTCTTCAAACCTGCTTGCACAAATTGAAAATGGAAACATTAGTAAACAATATTATTTGTGTTAATCTGAAAATAGTAATTGTGATAACGTAGATGAAATTGGTTTTGATTGTCTCTATCCTTGGATTTACTAGCTTGTTGCATACGAAGGGTGCCATTGGGGTTGTATGAGTTATTGTTATCTATGTTTATTTTATTTCTTGTTTAGCTATGTTAGGCATGATTTTGGTAAGAATGACCTTGGGTCGGTTTGATGAATTCATATACCTAGTGTTCTGGATTGGCATCGGTATATCCGTTTCCCTTGTTGTTTCCTTTTTTTTCCTCGGATCTCTTTCGAATCAACTTGGTCATGTTTTTGTTATTTTATTTCCTTGTCTTCATTTGTATTGTTCTTCTTTTTGCTTGGCTAGTTCCCTGTCTGAGGCCGCATGCTTCCTGTTATTCTATTAGCTATCTAGCCATAAATTTATGTCATGTTTTATTCTGATTATTTGATATGAGATACAGTTTATTTCATTATGAATGTGCTTAAAGTAGATTTCTTTGAAATTGCAGATTGTCCCCCTATGCATTTTTGTCTTGGCTGAGATATGGTTTATTTCTCTTGTTCTCTTTGAATTTTGAAACCATCCCCTGCGTAGTATTTCCTTTGCTAAGATACAGTTAATTATTTATGATTACGTGTGAAGATGATTTATTTAAAATTGTAGACTAATCCCTGTGCATGTTTGCCTTAGTTGTGATATAGTTTATTTCTCTCTGTATACGGTTGCGGTTCCTCTGTCTTCTTTTCCTTTTTGATCAAATTCATTTTATATTCTGTTAGAAGATATTTATTTAACAAATATGGCATTGACTGTTATATTTATTTTGGTAACCATTTACAAAGTTTTCATTTATGAAACATGATGTCATCACCGACTTGGTCACTCGGCCTCTTACTTCATTAGGACACTGATGGTAGGAACCTTTGTAGTGATGTGTCTCTGTAGCTTTGGAAAAGCCTTCTGTATCTATACCACATGCTATGTAACTCCTTATTCTTAGTAAGGTTTAGGTTCCTTGCCTTGGTGGTGGTTGCATGACATTCGAAAGTCAGATCTTTCCTATGTATTTGTCTTTGGAGTTAACTTGACCCAACTATTATATTCCTTCTGCTGAATCATTGTCAACAGGGTGTATGGAATGTGAGTCATTTTCATTTCTTTAGTTGTTCATTCTTTGATTGTTATCAGTTGTCGAACTTGAGTTTTGGATATGATATTTGTAAAATTATGTATTTATTAATCTTTTTGTGAATTTGTAATCAGAATTATTATTGTTATTAATAAGTTATATTATTAAAACTAATACTTGGGAATTCATAATTATTGTGTCTTAAATTAAATTGCATTATTCTTGATTTAGTGGTATCTCGTTAGAATGGTGGGATTGTAGTAATTATGTTGATCATGGAATTTATTAAGTATTGCACAGAAAAATATTAAATCATAGATGTATCGTTTAGTTTCAAAAGTTAGAACAAGATTATGGTTGATGATATAATCAGTTATTGTTTTCGAATTATAGAATATCAATATGAATTTATGTATGTTTTTTTAATGTTTCAGAACTTTGAGAGCATTTTGTTTGAATAGGAATCACATTTAGAACTTGTTAATTTCCAATTGCGATGCCTTTCTGATGTTGTGTTATTTAAATTTATTATGGCAGGGTCTTATTTTGTGGCTTCCCAGAGGCTTCGTTTTGTTGCCAAGTTATGGCATGTTGTTTGTTTATCTATTGGTAATTTGAATTATGCTCAATTTACTGTGTGGGAAAATGTTGTATCATATTATGTTGGATACGTGTTTGTGGAGATGGTTGCAATATCTTGTCACTTTGTTTATTTCTTGGATCAATTGGTTATAGGTCCTTGATTAAAGATCATGTTCATGTAGTATTGCCTTCTTGATGTATTCCTTTTGTGGAGTTGTACCTTAGGAAGAGTGGCTTCTATTAGGGGCCGACCCATAAGAGGTTGCAGGGGTAACCTATCGAAATTTTGTAAACAAGTGATAATTAAAATATGTTGTAGGGGTTTGGTAGTATAATAAACTTTGCAAGATAATGTTTACCTCAACTTGGCTTTTAACGCTCGTTTAGGTTAAAGAAATTTGAGAAGGCCTAGAATGCTAACTTGAACACTTCATCTTCTTGAGAAGTGCTTCGAGGCCACATGGTATGTATAAGGACTGGGAGTGTTTAGAGGTTTCCAGGGTAACTCTAGTAGAGGGATGGTAACCTAGGAAGGCTACCCAAGGTAACTTATTTTGTACATGTGATGGCACTCTTATCCTATTACACCTTGTGATTTTTTTATTGTGCGTCGCCTCTTGGGTTTTCTGTAGTTTTCAATATGGAGTTATGTATATGTAGTTTATTGTACCAGTGTATTGTTGTCTTTGACTGGTTCTTGACTTGTCATGTGAGTCATCCTTGTAACTATGTTTGATTTCTTGAGAGGTTAGTTTGACATGAGGACTAATTCTATCTCCTAGCACGAGGTTGGACTTTCTAGCACCACACGATCGTGAGGAACGTGCCACTTCTTCATCAAAGTCAAGAGATAAATTATTTCTTCATCAAATCATCTTCAAATCATCAAATCATCATAAAATTTTCTAAAAAATAAAAAATTATAAAATTATAAAATCATTAATTTATCTCCCGAGGGGATCATCATCTAAAAATCAATATCTGGGGTATGTCTAGGGTATACTAAAATTTTCATCGATACTAGTAGTAGCAACAAAATTTTCTTTGAAGCAATGCATAAACACATAACTTCAAAGAAGGGAAAAATGTATACACCTTAAATTGCTTTGGAGAATCCGATTAATAAAATACGAATTATTTGATTAATTATTCTAAATGTCCTCTACTATTGAATAAATAGAAATATTTATTTATATAGTTCACGTTCGCATTCACATTTACATTTACATTCTTCTAATTTTTCTATTATCTCATCTTAATTAAACTAAAAAAATACTTTATCTGATTTAATTATCATTTCCCCTACTTTATTCTATCACATCAATCTTAAATTAATTTAATAAAGATTAAACACTTTATTGATTAATTACCATATTCTTCTATTTTAATTTAATAAACAAATTATATAGTTTGTTCCATTAAATTGTTTATCCCTCTTTTGCTAGTTTAAATAAATAGAAAATATTTAAATAAAGGCATAAAGAATATTCCTCTATATTTCTTCAAAATCAAATTAGATATCCTATGTCTAATTTATGTCAAAATATGTCAAAATTAATGCTTTCAAACTTCACAAGAAGATTTGGAGACAAATTGGAGATAAATTGCAAATTCATCTCTCAATCCTCTTCCATCAATCCTTCCTTTTCTCTTGCCTAGTATTTTCATGGGTATTGACAATCCCCAAAATATTTTCAATCTCCTTCATATCTCACCATTCAATCCTCCAGATTGAATCTAAGCCTCTCTTTGCTATCCCTATGCATTTCTACAGCCAGAAAATCTATAAATAAAGCTTCATTCAACCAAGAAGAGGATCCAGATTATCAAGCTTATGCACTCTTACTCTGTAAGAATTAAAGCATCAAGCCTCAAGAATTTCAAGCATCCCGCATTCTAGAATCATATCATGGCTACCTCTTGTAGCTTCATCTATCAATTTTCATGTCAATCCATGTTATAGTAGTTTCTTTTATCATTTAGTATTATCACTTAGCTTCACATCATTGCATCAACATCATTCCATTCTTTAGATTGTTATTTTAACAGTTATAGTGTTATTTAAATATGAGAGCACAATAGCTTAATAAATCTTTGAAGGTAGTAAACAATGAGACGCTTTTAGTAGATTATTTGCTTAATCTTTGATACAATATTTCATTAAGAAGTGTTTTATTCCGTTTTCTACTTATTCACACTTACACTAATAAATTAAACCATGCATATAAATCATTCCTTTTTAAATCTTCAATTGTACACAATTGCATGCAATCAAATACATAAAATAAAACATTAAATATACATTTAAATATATATACCCATGCCATATATATGTCACATATAAACCCATATATTTAAATATATATATAAACTTGCATATATACATTAAATATATGCTAATATATTTTAAGAATACATTTTTTTTTATAAAACATATTAAAACCTTTAATATACAAATAACATATAATATATATATATATATTAAAACCAAACCTTATCAAATAAATCTGAAATAATAAAATAAACTCGAGTCTTATTGTTATTGGTGGACGAATCCCAAGTATGGTTCGTTGTTTGTATTTATTTAAATAAAAAAATAAAAGAACTTCAATATTTATGAGGAGGGGCAGTTGTCACAACCGACCCTCTCCCATACCATGGCATGACCATATAAGAAAGGGGAGAGGTTGTGGGGGGGAAATCCCTCCACACAGCTGCTCCCATATGGGAGCGGTTGTGGAGAGGTAGATCCTCCCCAGCCCCCCAAACTTTAATAAGCAAAATTCCTTAAAATGTGTGATTTTAAAAACATTGACATTTCCAGCAATATAATATTTCCATTTCACTGTACGACGGGTATACTCACCACCAAAAATTGATAATTTTTACATAATATACAATATATAAATGTATATATATATTTAAATATATATATATTAAAACAAAATTGAATATTTAAATATTAAAATAGGAATTTTTTTTCCAAAACATAACTCTATAGGTAAAATTATGCAAATTTCCAAAAAGTCTCAAATTCCATAGAAGATATCCAATATCTCATTTCCTCTAGAAGATTTATAATATCTTGTTCCTTCAGAATATTTCTATTGTATAAAAATGATCTCCCTACAAAGGTTTTCTACAATTTACACAAAGGTTTTAAAATAAAATTTCTTAATTTTTCATATTGTTTTCCTCTAGGTTTTTCCACGACAAATCTACAAATATAGAAGCCTTACAATTTTTCCCAAAACAACTAAAAACTTCTACTAAAAAATATTCAAATCTTCAAGCAATCTTTCTATTTCATTTTAAATCAATTTAAACAAAGCTTCTACCAAATCAAGTTTTGTACAAACAATATTTTAAAAATCAACTAAATAACTTAAACAATAAAGGAATATGTTTTCTTGAAGCTTGAAGAAATGAAGGTTGGAGCAGAGCAGAGCCTTCAGAATTCAATTTCCAAAACCTTTTCCAAAATCACTACTTCCAAAAAATGCAAAATTACAGAACCCACACTAATTCTCGAAAAATATTTTCATAATTTCCAAGCAAACAAATCCTCTTTTTTCAAAATTTCAACATCCCAAAAATATCTTAACCTTTGTCATGAAGAATATTTCTGCTTCCTCACCCAAAAGTCAAGATTCCCTCCGAGAATTAATTTTCCCAACAACCCCAAATTAATTAACTCAAACTTTTTAGCAAATAAAAAATATCTTTTAACAACCCACATTTATTTTCACAAAGTAATTCAATAATTCCAAAACATAATTTAATTTCCAAATTAAAAGTAATTCCATTAAACTACTTGTTTAATAAACAATTTAATTAATTAATTTAATTACTTAATAAATAAATTTAACCACAAGGATTAAATTTGATTTACTAAATAAGTTAAATTTAATTAATTAATTTAAATAGAAATCTTCCATCATATTATTTAAAATTAATTAAATAAATACTAGCATCATTTAATGCATAATTTAAAATTTATTTTCATAACATAAACCTTGCAGAATTAAATAGCAATATCCAAGGAAAATGAAGACACACCAAACATGGACTGATGACACACTGTGGCTAGAGTGTAGACCTAATATAGGTAACCTAACTACTATCTCCCAATCAACATACCATTGGGTCGACTCGCTCAAACCTGTGAAGCTAGGTCGAGTCGATGTCATTTACCTACAAACCTGTATCCAAGGCATTAATAAGACATGTATATAAATCATCATAAAACACACCATGAAGAGGAAATCGTGAAATCTTGTCCCCTTCACCAATAAACTTATCATGAACTGAAAGTTATCATCATAAATAAAATTCTCATGTGCAATAATCATGTTATAATAAACCAACATTATTCTAATCAAAGCATGTCAAGTATAGCATCATGGAAAATACATCTCATCACACATATAGTCCATGTATCTCTATAAGAAATGATAGAATAATAAAGCATCATAATCTAACATAAGAGCAAAACAAAGAGGTGTTACACAAAAAATACAACACAATCTAAGTCAAAAACTCTCAGCAATATATTTAGATAGCTAAGAGAGGTTAATGCTATCACGGTTTTTTTATAAACTTGCATTGAAAGATGTGCAAATGAGATGAGGAGCACAGACAAAAATATGAAGAAATTTATAAACAAGACGACAAGGAACCCAACCAACAAGCAATCCTTGTCGTCTTGTTTTATTTTGATTTTAATGTCATTGGTTGTTTTTGTATGTCATATTTTTATTCATTTTATTTTTATTTTTATTATCTTATATATTTTCTAGGTTTTCAATATAAGCCTAACTTTATATATATATATATAAACTTATATTGAAAAAATGTCAAGATTTAATCTTTTACCTTTGTACTTACTTATTTCTATAAGTTTGTTTTTTTTCTTTCAATTTTTTGTTTTCTTCATTATTTTTTTGCTCTTATACATACTTACATACATAAATACATACATATATAAATATAGACATTTAGATATAAGTTTATTTATCTATATTCTATACTTATCTTCTTACTTATATATTTATCTTCTCACTTACATACATTTATATTAGATATTAGTTTTTTTTATTTATACTCTATATTTATGTTATGTTTGTTTTTTAAATGTTTTTCTTTTTTATTTAAATTATAAGTTTTTATATATACATTTTATATCTATATAAACTTATATGAAAATCAATATATCTATTTTTATGTTTATTATATTGACTTTTATTCTCTATATTTATATACCAGAATCTTATATACAAGAAAATTTTATACTCTATATGTATACATGAAAATTTTATACTCTATTTTTATTTATCAAGAAACTTATATATATATATATATATATAGATATAAGTTTTTTATTTATACTATATATTTTTGTTTTGTTTAATTGTTTTTGTTCTCTTTTATTTTTAAGTTCTATATATTTTGTTTTTAAATGTTTCTCCTTGATTTACATTATAAGTTTTTATATATACATAATTATATATATTTAAACTTATATAAAAATCATTATATCTAGGCTTATGTTTTTATCGACTTTTATATTATTGTTTAATATATATATAGTTAGTTTATTTATTATTTTTATGCTCTTATGCATTATATATATATATGTACATATATAAGTTTATATATTTGTATTCGATATGCATAGTTATGGTTAATTCTTTTTTGTTTCATTTTTTATATATCGACTTTTATTTAAATGTTTATTTCTTTTGGTTTCTTCATAAGTTTTTATATATATGTATACATAATTAAACTTATATGAAAATCATTAAGATTTAAACATTTATTTATAAGTTTTTTATTTTTTGTATTTTTACTTGCATTTTTTCTTTTTATTCTTTAGTTCCTACATATATATTAAGTGATTTATATATATTAAATCTGGTTTAATAAAATCAAATTGTTTATTTTAAGTTTTAATAAAATTTCTATCTTTTTGTTTTTAAATGTTTATGTATATACATAAAAATAACAAAGATTAAATATAAATATATTTCCCTATATATATTTACATGGTTTTTGTGTCTATCTTACCCCTCCCCCCATCCTCCCTCTCTCCTTTTTATTCATCTCTTGGTTTGCAAATTTTCATTTTACTCCTTATGCTCTCTTACATCTCAATGATGGATCATGGAGTGTTATCTGAAACGTTGATGCAAAAAATACAACACAATCTAAGCCAGAAAATCTCAGCAATATATTTAGATAGTTAAGAGAGAGGTTAACTCTATTGCAATTTTTTTATAAACTTGCATTGAAAGATGTGCAAATGAGATGAGGAAATTTGGCACTCTTTCAAAAAATCACGTCTTTTTCATGAAATGGTTGTCCAAACCTTTGGGTCGGATGCCCAATGAAAAATCCAACCCATTGGGTTGGTATTTCCCAATGCAACCTATTTGGCACATGCCAAATATCATTTATGACTTTTGGAATGCATTTTTCTGAACTCTTTGATTTTCTTTTTCTCTATCATAGAAACTATATAGATGAAATTTACATATGGATATTTAATTTCTTATAATTTAAGTTATATTTCATGTATATAGGTAGGATGTTTGAGAGTGGGTTCAAATATCTAGGAGTTATAATGCAAATTCTAGTTTTTGGAAGATCTCAAAAATTTCAAACTTAGGCAAATTTTAGTAATCAGCATGTCAAATTTTAGTAATCAAGAGGTCAAATTTTAGTAATCAGGAGGTCAAATTTTATCTTTCTCTCTCTATCTCACTCATTTTCATCTCTTATTCTCTCTCTCTCACTATCTCCATCCCTTTATCTGGCAATCCCTCCCTTGAGCTCAAGAACTATGTCTCTACATGTCTATCTCTTTCTCCTTCCCTCTCCAATATCTATCTCCCTCCCTCCTTCCCTCTCTACATTTCTCTATCTCCCCTCCCTCTCTATTTATCTTTATATCTCTCTCTCTACTCTCTATATCACCTCTCTCTATACCTACCTATCCCTCTCTCCCTCTCTCCTTCTCTCTCCCCTCTTTCTCTCTCACTCTCTCCTTCCCTCTCTAATCTTTATCTCGCCATTCTCTCTCTCCTTCCCTCTCTAGTTATCTCTATCTCACTTATCTCTCCTTCCCTCACTCCCTCTCTAATTTTCTCTATCTCCCCCTCTCTCCTTCCCTTTCTACTTCTCTCTATCTCACCTCTCTTTCTCCCCTCTCTCTCTCCCTCTCTCTTGCTTTCACCCACCTTTACTCTCTACTTCTCGCTATCTAACCTATCCCTCTATACATCTTTCTCTCTCCCCCTCCTTTCCTCTCAATCTCTCCACCTTACTCCTTACCTCTCTACCTTTCTCTCCATCACACATCTCTATCACCTATATCACTTCTCTCTCTATCTCACCTTTATCTCCCTACTATCCCTCCCTCCTCTTTGCTATCTCTCTCACCTCTCTCTCTCCATCCCTACCTCTTTCCCCCTCTCTCCTTTCCTATATACTTCTCTTTATCTCCTCCTCCCTCTATCTATCTAGACCTCTTTCTTTTTTTGTCTCACCTCTCTTTCCATCCCTACCTCTCCCTATTTCTCTCCTTTCATATCTACTTCTCTCTACCTAGCTTTCCCTCTATATCTATTTCTCTCTCCCTCCTTGCCTCCTCTCTCTCAATATCTCCACCTTCTTTCCTAATCTACTTCTCTCTATCACCTCTCTACATATGTCTCCTCCCTTTCTACTCTCTCTATCTCTCCCTCCCTCGCCCTCTTCCTATCTCTCCTCTCTCCCTCTCCCTCTTTATATCTCTCATTTCCCTCTCTCTACCTATCTCTCACTCTCCTATCTATCTCAACTATCCATATTTACCTATCCCTCCATCCTCTCTCTCTTCCACCAAACTTCACTCTACATCTCTCTATCTAACCTACCCCTATATACCTCTTTCTCTCTCCCTCTCTCTTTCCCTCTCTCAATCTCTCTACCTTCCTCCTTATGTCTCTACTTCTTTCTATCACCTCTCTCTCTCCTCCCTTCCCTCTTTACTTTCTTTCTCTCTATCTTGCCTCTCTCCCCCTAAATATCCCTCCCTCCTTCCTCTCTCTCTATCTCACCTATCTCTCCCTCCCTCCCTACCTCTTCTTCCATCTCTCTTCCCCTCTCTACTTCCCTTTATCTCCCCCTCCCTCTCTTTATTTAACTCTCTCACCTCTCTCTCTAAATCCTTATCTCTCCCTTGATCCCTACCTCCCCATCCATCTCTCCTTCCCTCTCTACTTCTCTATATCTCCCCTTCCTCTCTCTACATACCCCTCTCTCTCTCTCTCCATCCCTACCTCTCCTTCCATATCTCCTTCCCTCTCTACTTCTCTCTACCTACCTATCCCTCTATACCTCATTATCTCTCTCTCCCTCTCTCCCTCCTTCCCTCTCTCAACATCTCCACCTTGCTTATTCTCTCTCTAAATTATCCCTCCCTTCCCCTCTCTCCTTACCTCTCTATTCTATCTATATCTCAACTCTCTCTACCTACACATCTATCCCTCCCTCATCTTTCTATCTCTCATCTCCCTCTCTCTCTCTCTATCCTACCCACTCTCTCTCACTCCATATATCTCTCTCCCCTTTACCCTTAACCCTTAAAACCCTTTACTCTCTATCTCTCTCCCTCTCCCTCTCTCTCTTTCTCTTTCTCTCAAGTCTCTCCCTCCTACCCCCTCTCCCTCTCTCAAGTCTCTCTCTCTCACTCACTCCTATGTCTCTCCACTCTACCCTTAGCCCTCTACCCTCTATCTCTCTCCCACTCTCTCCCTCTCTCTCTCTCTTAAGACTCTCCCTCCTACCCCCTCTCCCTCTCTCCGGTTTCTCTCTCACTCACTCCCTCTATCTCTCTCCCCTCAACCCTTAAACCCTAATCCCTCAACCCCTATACATTGGACCCTCAACCTTAATCCCTCAACCCTATACCATCAACCCTCTACCCTCTACCCTCAACCCTTAAACCCTAAAAACTTAAACCCTCTATCCTATACATTAAACCCTCAACCCTCAATTGTCAACACTTAACCATTAATCCCTCAACCCTAGGTAGGTAGGAAAACATAGGTGAGATACAGAGTGATGAAGGGAGAGGTAGGTTAAAAAAGGGATAGGTGAGATAAATATAGGTAGAGAGGGAAGGAAACATAGAGAGAGGAGAGATAAAGAGTAGAGATGGGAGGGAGGGACAGGTAGGGAGGAGATAGAGGTGAGTGTGTGTGTTCAAGAGAGAGAGAGGAGAGATAGAGAGTAGAGAGGGAAAGAGGTAGGGAGGAGACACAATTGAGATATAGAGTGATGGAGGGAGAGGTGGGTAAAGAGAGGGAGAGGGGAGATAAAGATAAATAGAGAGGGAAGGAGATGAAGAGAGAGATGATAGATAGATGTAAGTAGAGAGTGGAGGGATGGTGGGAGAGGAAAGGAGGAGATAGAGGTGAGTGTGTGTAAGAGGGAGAGAGAGTGACAGGAGAGAAAATGAGGGGAGAGAGGAAGGGGGGAACAGAAAGAGAGTTGAGAGGGAAGAGGGGAGAGACAGACAGTAGAGAGGGAAGGAGAGAGTGGAGGGTAGTGGAGGGAGAGGTAGGCAGAGAGGGAAGGAGAGAAGTGTTGATGGTCAAAATAACACGACGTTAAATAAAATATTTCTATTCTATTTCTCCTAAAAAAGGATAATTGATCTAAAACCACCTATCTTCCAAGGTCTCTATAGTTGGTTCTCAACTGTAATGTTTTGTTCAGTAGTCCATGCAACCATAATGCTCAAGGGGCCTTCTAGTAAAAGATACAAACTACATGTTACAAATTACTCTAACTTTTGAGGGTGTAAAATAAATAGACAAAGATAGATCAGTGTGTAATACAATAGAGCATAAATGTAATTCCCTTTTCAATTCAGACTTATGAATTTCACAATGAGAATTCCTTTTAAAAAACTAAAACCATTAAACGATACAATCCATGTGCTATTTTGTACCATTGCATTCACTCATGGGGCTAATTTAAAACGTACAACCATCAAACCTCAAAATCAGACAACATATCACTAGCTCATCATTAATTCATAGATTGACAAACATAAAAGAATCCCATTAATAGATAATTTAATAAAATAGCTTTAAATTTGGAATCTTCTACTACTTTGCATCAAGTAAGAAACACTTATGCACAACATTCATTGGCATACGAATGGCTATGATTCATCAATATTATCATTAACTAATTTAGAAAATAACGCATTTTTATTGAAAACTTGTAAATAAAATGTATCCAAGTGTCTTTGTATCAAACTGTAAAAATATTTTGAAAACTATAAACTATTCTATATCTCCTTTAGGTGGCTAATCTTGCTTCAATGATCCGAACTTTACAAAATGGAGAGAAATTATATATACAAACTTGTGTAGCACTAATTTATCTCATCGAAATCTAGATCCACAAATTATGAGGTGACTGGGAAATGTAGAATGGGTATCCATTTTGATCTTCAGTTATTGATTGAAGACTTCTTGTCAAAAGTTGTGTTCCAAAAGGAGGAGGATAGACATGCTAAGATCTTTAGTTGAAATTATATCACCTCCCTACAAAATAGGAAATTGATATATCTCCAAAAAACCACGCCTTCTTAATATTGATATGGACAAGGAAAAGATGTATGGGTGCCTTAGTCTTGCATTTTTTGCTCCAGCATATACTCATCATAACTAGTGATCACCTGTTCAAGCACTTTTGTATCTGACCCATCTACTCAAATATCTTCAAATTTTATTCTTGTTAACTCAGCTGAAGAAAACTCTTTCATATCTCTCAGTTTAATGAGTTCCCTTTTGGCAACCTTGACCTCTTCCTTAACATCCATTAGCATATCCATCAAGAGATCATCGCCATCATCCCCCTTTTGCATCACCTCTTCAAATCTGCTACTCCATTTTTCCTTGAGTTTATCCAGGATGAGGCCCAAGGAAAACTTCAATGGTGAATCTTCACCAATTGGTGAATATTTGAAATCGGGACCTCCAAAAATGGTGAATAATGCAAGCTAGAAAGGATGCCGAATTGCCAGGTTTTTACAAAAAAATAATTTTGTTTCGATTAATTCGCCAATGCATTTATTTTTAAACAACGTGTCATCGGAACTGATTCGCTAGTAGTTTATACTATAAATACAAATATTACTTATATTCGCCAGTAATTTATATTCTTACAATTAATTTTTGGGAAATATCGCCACTAATAATAGTTTACCATTTCATTTTAGGGATATTTTAGCCTTGAATAGGTTTATTATTTATTGCCATTGATTATCTTTTTAATTGAATGGCTGCAAGTGAATTCTATGACTTTATTTGCACATGCCTTTTAAAAAGGTTGTTGAGGCCCAAAATTTCTTTTGAGCCACACGATTAGATTTAATCATGTGGCCTAGAATAAATTTTGAGACTCAACAACCTTTTAAAAAGGCACGTGCATATAAATTCACAGACTTCACTAAGTCGTGGAATTCACTAAGTGCATATAAAATCATTGTATTGGAAGGACATCCCTAAGTGTCTCACCAATGATGTTCACTCACACCAATATTCACTCATGGAATGAACTTGCACTGCAGCTATCTTAATTTTCAAGTGAGATTTTTTTAAAACACTTCATTTGTGTGTGCTCCAATGCATTTTCAATAATGAATTTATGATTGGAGCACGTCGGGGCCACTGTCCCCAGACCCCGTGAGGGGGGTGTTTCCCCCTTGATCCCGCCGGTGGCTGCTGCCCCCAGGCTCCTACTTCAATATTAAAAAAAATAAAAAAATATGGGGGAACTACACCGGCCAACTATGCAAATTTTTAAAGGAGAGATTCACCATTGTAATTAATCATTTTATTGATTATTCACTAGGATTCGCTAGTGTGATTATTTTCTTTTACCAATTATTCATTAAGATTCGCCAAGATTTTACAAATTTTTGAATAATGTGCATAAGATTCGCCAACAATTTTTTTTTTTTTTAATGTTCCTTCATGAGCCTTGCAAATTTCCACAAGAAACTCCTCCACTTCTTGGTTTAGTTTATTAATCCATCTATCCATCATCCCTACCTTATTCTTCATTTCAATAAAGTTATCAACATCTTTCTTTCTTAGCAGAATAGGTGTCTCAGGAGCAGCAGACTGTGAAGAGATAGGTGAAGAGAGATCATTCGAAAAATTATGTAATTTATCCACTTGTGACTTAAGCTCATCTTTCATTTGCTTGTCCTGGATCATTCTTGACTTGGTAGAAGAAGCTACAATATCAATTAATTTCATCTGCTGATTTCTTGTGGGTCTTCCTAGATTAAAAATGCTCAATTGGTAATCACTTAATTGCATATCCTGCTTATCCTTGTCAACCATGGGGATAGCACATTCAATGACAATTTCCCCAACATCTATTAGCCTCATAGAATCAAGAGCCCTGGCTCTCTTCTTTGGCCTCTCTTTTTCTATTTCCTTTGTGACATCATCCCAATTAAGAGGTTGTGGTTGCACTACCTATTTCTTTTCCATGTTATGTTTGAGCCATGTTGAGGCACCAAGGGGAGTTATCATCTGAGTGGAAGAAGATGTGGCAGGAGAGAGAGGTTTCCAAAGTGTTGCCTTGAGTTGAGATTCAACCTCTTGTTGTTTCTCCTTCTCTGCTTTGTCCTTGGAAAATTTGTCAGCTTCAGCTTTGGCTTTCATTTCTTGTTCAACTTTGGTCAATCGTTCTTCTTCTAGTCTCCTCTCCTCCAATAGTTGATTCCTTTTTTCTTATAATTCCTACACCCTTACCTATGCCTTGGTTTCCATTTGGAATGTTTCTCCTCCTCTATTCTCTTTAACTCCAATTCCTCTTCTTCTTTCTTCCTCCTAGCCTCTTCTACTAAGTTAACTTGTCCCTTTCTTCCTTAGCTTTCTACTCTCTCTCTCTTTTTTGCTGCAGAAGATCCTCTTTTTCCTTTTGTTGCCTTGCCACTTCTTCAACCTTTGCTTTAGCTTTTGACTCCTATTTCTTGGAAAGCATATCAGCTTTGGCCTTGGATTTTGCTTCTTGTTGTTTTGATAGTGTTTTAGTCTCTACTTTTGCATATGCCTCTTTCTTAGCATTCTCAAATAATTTCCATTGATCTTTTGGAGTTAACATGTTCTTCTCCAACATTTACAACAGACATGTCTTTACCATTCTCATCATCAGAATGTGTCTCTAAATCAAGGTCTATGTCATGAATTTCAACTTCATGATCTTTTCCTTTCAAATTTTATGCTTGTTCATGAAGGCTACCTATAGGTATTTCCTTGCTAGGTTCTTGAATGAGGGAAGGTTGAGAAGAAGAATCTTCTCCAACAATTATAGCTTCCATACCCTATATTTCTTGAACTTCCCGAATTGGTATTTTTGGAATAGTATCTCCTCTAGAGATAGGAGGAAGACATTCTAATTTCTCTTTAGGAGGTTCTCTCCTCTTAGTCATTTGATAGCCTTTAGTTTCTCCTACCTTTCTTTTCTTTGAAACCTGAGCCTGTGGCTCCTTGATTCTCAGAACCACCCATTGGATACTCCTATCCATTACTGTCCTATAAATCTACTTAATGTTAATAGATTCATCTTCATCCCAATTGATAGGAGCTAGGTCTTTGGTACCAATCATCTCTACTTCATATCCTAGATCTAGAGTTACATCATCATCTGACAGTGTGTCAGGGATATCTTATTTTACACCATACTCAATCATTTGAGGAATAGCCAATCTTTCATAATTCCTCCTCCTAGCTTCATAATCATCTTGAAATTCAATCCAAAAGTCCTCTAATAAATTATAATTCTTATAAAAAATAATAGGATTTATAGCATTCATCTTATTCTCTAGGTCCAATATCCTAAGTTTTCATATTATCAAGACAACAATATTCCCCCAACGTCATAGGGAACTTATGAAATTCAGGCTTATGTTTGATGGTAATTTTTGCATTGACTCCTAAGGCTTGTTATATAAACTCCATAAGAACTATCCTATCACTACAACACCATGGGAGTGGATGGAGATGACCATCAAATATTGCAAGCTTGAAATATGCAAACTTAGGATATTGGATATACCAATGTCCCCATTGAGATATGAAGTCCATTGTATCTCTTCTTAACCTAAATCTAGCATCCCCTGTTAACCGATTGATGATAACATAAAGGAATGCATAATTAAATCTCTTGTGATGTAACTCTGATTTTTGCAAAGTTAATTAATCATAATGGTTCCAAAACTTTTGTTGTCCTAGAGCCTCTCCCAACACCCCCACTCTATTAAACCCAAGAAACATGCCCATCCTTGTAAAAACATATATGACATAAGAAGTCATGAAGAAGGTCTTTGTTTCCCTTACATTCAACATTTAATTGTGAAAATTTACAGATAGGATCATGCACCAATCAAATTGTTGCCTTCCATCAAATATAGCTTCAAAATATGGGAACATCCATTCTTTGAAGTATGAAGGGTCACTTTTACCAAATACCCTGGAAAGAATTAGAATCAAATCATCCACCTCCTTCTTGAAGTCACCTCTCTTAGGTTGTTCAGGCATCTTAGCTAAAGAATTCTTCTCAGTCCTTAACCATTTCTTGTTTATGTGGGATCTGTTGAATTATTTGTTCTTGTTGAATATGTGTAATGCCTCCACTTCAGTCAGTTGTCTGGGGTTCCTTGGAGTAGGTGCATTAAAAATGAATCTCATCATTTGTGGTGACAAATCAATGATGGAATTCCCTTGTTGGTTCATGCATTGCCTTGACACTAAATTATAAGCCCCTGGTACAGCCAAAATGAGCTCTGGGCATTGCACTAATAGAGGGAAAAATGCAGCATGTGTTATCCCAGACTAGACTGTCCTTTTTGTTCTTCTAGTTACTTCTTCTACAAAGGTCTCTAGAACCGACTCATCACAATTGTAGGATCCCAAGTTGTTGTTTCTGATATCTGACCATATCGAATCCAACTTGCTAGCTGTGGGAGTAGCATGTTGATGCTTGTACATCAAATTATAAGGTAGTTGTTCCACCTTTATCCTATTTGGCTTCACCTGCCTTAAAATTTTTGTAGCTTGGCCCTCCATTTTTGAGACTTCAACGGATGCTCTTGAAATTAACTATTCCTATAGGATAACCTTGGATTAGATCAACATAAAATATATAATCATCAGCATTACAGGACTTACCCTTTACATTACCCTATCTTTCACAAGGTAAAATTTTGCACTTAGTACAATTTGAAGGTTATTAGAAGAAGAACCAAAATAGAATCAACATTAGAAATCCTTTTAGTATGGTGGGATCGAGGTCAAGGCCACCATCGAAACCGAGACCACAATTGGAATAGGTGTTGAGATTGGGACCGGGATCGAAAAGAAAAATGAACGCGATACATCACTAAGTTCCAAATCTCACCTCCATTTTGGTTTCAATTTCGCTGCAGTAGAGGAGGTTTAATAGCTAGACGCTCATCGAGAGCAGGCTCGAGATTAGACTAAATGTTGAAAAGACCATCTATGATTTGAACCCACTCTTTGGCTCCCTGTTTGCCCATTATTATTAAGCATACCATAATTTGATCAAACACTCTCAATATTCTAAAATAGGGTCCTATGATAAGCTAAGGAGGCTTAAAATAACAAGTTTCATCAATCCATCATGCGACCAAGGGAAGACCACTAGCTACGACATGATTTTCAAATTGAAAGAGCGCACACAAAACCCTAGTTTTATAACCGGTTGATTCATGAACTTTAGGGCATAACATCCAACATGGAATAATTGAATCGACATCCCAAAGACATCAAACAAACCCTTCAATAGATTTGAGACCCTTAAAATCCCTCAAAACCCCATCGAAGATGAAACCCTAAAGCTAGGGCATGGAAAAAAAAAAACCACCCAACATGAAAGTGATAGGAACAAACAAAACAAACAAGGAAAGGGACAAAATGAAACAAAAGGGAAACAAAAGAAAAATAAACACAAACACAAAAATGAGTGAAGATTCATGAGGAAATCTCATGAACGTGCAAAGAACACTAGACATGAACAAAAGAAATGAAAAATGACAAACAAACAAAGTGGGAGAAAATCCAAGCTACCTTGAACACTACCCAATAGGTTGAAACTTGATCCAATCCACACGCAAATTCTTGCTTCTTGACTAAATCTCAATCATCCTTCTCTACCTTGGCTCTGGTTTGTTATTATAGTTTAACCAACAATAATAGTGAATAAATTAGCCTTAATTAAGGTTATGAATTTGATTTTGCATGTGTGAAGTGTCTGAAATTTATGCCATTAATATGGTTGGTCAGATGCAGAATCACGACAGCAAAAATCACACAAACTACTGCGTAACTAAAGTAAAGTGGAGAAAAATAAAAGAGCAGGGGTGAGATAGGGATTGGAACGAAAAATCGAGCAGGGAAATTTTGACAAGTTTTCGAGTTGGTTCTAGTTCCGCCAAAGACAAAGAAACAAAAAGGAAACAAATGGGGAAACAAAGGAAAGGAATTAGAACCAAAGGGACCAAGGCCAAACAAAAAATGCAAGCTAAACACAAAGGTGGAAGCAGGATTAGAATGGGAACAAAATTGGAAATTTTGCAAAGTTCCAAGTTCGGTTCTGATTCCAGTTCCAGTTCCACCAAAAACAAAGAATAAGATAAAAAAAAAAAGGGCAGGACCAAGATCGAGCTTGTCCAAAAATGAAGCAATGAGAAATGAAAAAGAAGAAGGAAAAAAAATGAAAGTGGAGTGAGAATGAAACCAGGACATGAAACCTATGCAAGTTCCAATTTCAAGTTTTGTTCCAGTTCCAATTCTGCTAGAACAAAAGAAAAGACAATAGACTTAGGAGAAAATAACAACTCCTAAGTCCCAAACAAAAACACCAAGGGCAAGAAACAAAGGGGGACCCATTTTTACCAAAAAAAAGATGGGGTGGTTATGCAAGGCATAACAAGAGGGAGGGATAGGAGGGAGAGTGAGATGGAGAGAGTGGTGAGATAGAGAGTAGAGAGGTAAGGATAGAATGATAAATAGAGATAAAGAGAGAGAGAGGGAGGTTGGAGGGAGGGAGAGGTAGAAAGGGATAAGTAAGACACAGAGAAGGAAGGAGGTAAAGTGGGATAGAGAGAGAATGGTGATTTAGAGAGGGGGAGTGAGATGGAAGGATGGAAAGTGGGAGAGAGAGAATGGTGATTTAGAGAGGAGAGGGTGATAGGTAGGGATAGAGATAATGGTGAGATAGAGAGGAGAGAGTGAGAGACAAAGAGAGGGATGGAGATACAAAGAGAGGAGAGATGGAGAGTAGAGAGGGGATGAGGTAGGGAAGGATACATAAGTGAGATAGAGATGGATGGAGAGAGAGAGTGATGGAGGGATAGGTAGGTATAGAGAGGGAAAGTGAAAGGAGAGATATAGATTAGAGAGGGGAGGGAGGGAGGGAGAGGTAGGGAGGGAGATAGAGGTGTGAGTGTGAGTGAGAGAGATAATGGTGAGATAGAGAAAAGGAGAAATTGAGAGAGAAATAAGGGGGAGGGAGGGAGGGAGGGAAAATAGTGAGAGAGATTGGGAAGAGATACGAGAAGAAGGTTAGGGAGGGTGAGGTCAAGAGAGGGAGGGAGAGGAGAGATAGAGAGAAGTAGAGAGGGAAGGATGGAAGGAGGGATTTTTAGCGAGGGAGATAGAGGCTTGTGTGAGAGAGAGATAGAGAGGGGAGAGTGAGAGGGAGGGAGAGAGAATTATGAGATAGAGAAGAGAGAGTTAGACAGAAAGAGGGGGAAGAGAGGGATAGAGAGTCAAAGAGAGAGAGTTGTAGGTAGAGGGAGGGAGAGGAGAGATAGAGAGTAGAGAGGGAAAGAGGTAGGGAGGGAGACATAAGTGAGATACAAAGTGATGGAGGGAGAGGTAGGTAAAGAGAGAGAGAGGGGAGATAAAGATAAGTAGAGAGGGAAGGAGATACAAAGAGAGAAGAGATAGAAAGAAGTAGAGAGGGGATGGATGGAGGCAAATGTAAGGAGGAGATAGAGGGTTGTGTGTGAGAGAGAGGGGAGAGAGGGAGTGGAGAGATAGAGAGTATAGAGAAGGAGAGAGTGAGAAAGAAAGATGATACAACTTGTTGACTATTAAAATTTGACCTCCTGATTACTGAAATTTGAATTGTTGATTACTGAAATTTGACTAAGTCTAAAATTTTTAAGATCTTCCAAAAAATTAGAATTTTCATTATAACTCCTAGAGATCTGAAACCACTCTAAAAAATCCAGCCTATATTCATGTATATAGTTTCCCTAGCATAGAAAAATAAAATGAAATAGTTTAGAAAAATACATTCTAAAATTCATTGCAAAAATAAAGATAATCACACTTGTTCATTCATTGCAAAATTCAAGCCATTTGGCGAGCACAATATGGCCTATTATAGGGTTTTTTTGCAATTTGGAACCGAAATTGTGTCACAAATCCATGCACTTACCCTAGACGTCCTTCATCCAAAGGGCTACCTGCATGTCAATATTAGTGGAATCGAGATTATGTAATTCTCCCATTATAAATAAAATTTTGACTATTATAAGCTATATGGTTGTCTTTTACTATTAACTAGGATTTAACATTTTGTATATAATATTTTATAGAGTTCTAGAAATCCAATATGGTGTTTCAATGTTTAATTCTCTAAGATATAAGATTACAATTCTACAATAAGTCAAGTTACTTCCAATGTAGATTAAATTTAACTAGGATAAATAGGTAATAGCTCAAAGTATGGTTGGCTAATGAATTTTTGGAACAATAAGTTTTATTAGAATAAGAACACCATTTTCATAATTATAAAATATGGATTGTAAAATGGGGTAATGCAATTTACAAGAGAACCACGAGAAAAATTAATCCCTCAAATAAAAAATAATCTCTAGGTGACATCATTAACACCAAAGACCGAAAAATATCTACAATATGTAATAGACATAAACAATCATAATAAGGCCTCTCTTCTAAAACCCTTATCAATTTCTAGGGTAAAATGCCCATATTATGTAACAGCCATTGCTTTTAACTCCAAATAATGAATATTTTTTCTTCATGGATCTCTTTCATTGTAATAAACCTTATTATATGTTCTTGTCCCTCTCCATTTATTGATTAATCTAATTTTAAATTTAAGTTACACAAACATAGCAATTTTAATCAAGTTTGCAATACTTTGTTTAAATTTTACTATAGATGTTAATCTTATAAAATAACTTGGTTCGATTTCAAACACACATGTACAAATCCTTATATTTTTTAAATTTTGTATTCTCATATAATATATATAAAATATATTCTTATAAATTATTATATTTCAAAAATAAAATATAGTTTTCATTTAAGTTCATTTGAAATGAAAATTCCCTATGTAAAGGATTGCAATCCATATACAAGTTGTGTTCTTTATAAACAAGTTTTCACCTTAACCCAACCTTTATATATGATCTTACCCAATACATAGGGTTTTACCCTGCATTATCATGAATTTGTACCTCTAGTGCAAATCCGCTTTTTTCCCTTTAACACCTTAGAAAATCAAAAGAGGAGGTTTAATTCAACTTAAGCTCGTTGCTTGTAGTCCACTTGGTGCCTTGGTTGTGTGTCGATGGGGGATTTTTTGTCAGAGACGCTCGCATGGCATGAAGACGACTATGCAGTGCACTTGCATCCTTGGTAGATAACTATGGCTAAGACTGTAGAGGCATTACATTTCTGATTGGAAGTCAAAGATTAACGCCCCTCTTCAGCTGGCCAACCCGAATATGGCCATTTTTCACCTTCTCCTTCATATTCTTGACCATTCCATCCATTCTTAAGTTTTTGCAAGTTTTGCTAGACCGTTTGAGCACTCTTTGAGCATTCACTTCCAAGCTTTGTAGTATCATCCTTCACTCCATTGCAGCAACTCAATGCTCCATCACTCTGACAAGGTGAGTAGAGGACATATACCATGGGAACAAAGGCTTGAGTTCCTCTTGTTCGCTCCTCCACAAGCCTTGAGCGCTTTGGGCAGAGGAGATAAGCTCCTCACTTCTCTCCTTTTACTTTTGATTGGGTAAGAGATTACTATTTTGTAGTGTTTCTTGCATTCACAGCTTGTAGTACTTTTCCTTTATCATTATTTCTATCATTCCATACTTGGTTGTTCATGGAGGTGGAAACACCATGATAGGGGTTTGACTGAGGTAGGCCCCTATACAACCCCAACAATTTCTCCCTTCCTTGTGTGCAAGTGAAGAGAGCTTAGAGCAAGCTAGCGAGGAGAGCATTCTATGAAGTTGTCTTCATCACCTTGGTGGTAATACATTTCTTTTATCGCATTCATATTTGTGTTTCATTCATCTTAATCCATTCTATTGCTTTAAACATCTCTAGACTAGGTTGATAGTCTACTTTCTTGAGTTAGAATCTGGTCTTTTTGGTTCTCTGGTTGTACGGACACAAGTGCACCTACGAGACGCTAGTGCACCATATTGTCATCCCAGAACCACGCTTCCATCTTTAGACAAAGAGCTTCCTAAGACATGAGTCTGACTCTAGAGGCCGAATTGCTTAGCCTCCTACCAAATTTTGGGATTGCAGGGTGATTGAAGGACATATAGTCCTCATCATTCTCATCCTCTTCATCCTAACTACCCTTTAAGCTTATGTGGGTTAGGGAAGCCTTTCCACTCTTGGCCTTTTGTTACTTGGGGTCTTGCAATGGGTGGTCCCCCTCTCTCACATTTTGGTGAACCCAACATCAACCAATGCCTATCCTTTTGTTGGTGTTCTGAAATTATTCTCTTATACCCCTTGGTCATTGTACCCTCGTGAGTTGTGAAATTTTATGAGCTTCACAACCCAGTCTACGAACTCTGGATATATTGTTAGAATAATTCTGTGACACCTTTTGATGGACAAGACAAAGGTCTCCTCTAGCTTCACTACCGACCTTTTCTCCGGTTCTACAGTTGGTCTATCCACATAGGAGCAAGTATCGTGAGGCAAAATTACGTTTCTTGATGAAACCGATCACATCCCTACTCCTCCTACACTGTCAACCTCTTCATTTGTAGACGAGCATGAGGCTGCCCATTTCCCTTTCAAGTATGTTGTTAGTCTTGGTAAAGGGTTAGGTGCATTAGAAAATCACCTGGAAGGCAACCCGAAGTTGGCTCAGGTTGGTAAAAAGATAAGTGAAATAAGATACATGGTGGAAAAGGACCAAACAGGTAAAGAACTCTTGGCTAGTCTCATCGGTCTGGCCGAAGCATGTGCCCCCTCAAGTCTTGGTCGCACAATATGAGGTGGCCTCTTCGAGGAATGTGAGAGGCAGCTAGAGATGTCAATGCCTCCTATATCCGTGTACATGACAAACAAAGTCCCTTTGGTCAATATACCTTCTACTTCTGAAATTTTTGATACCGTCAAAGTAAACAAGAACCCTTTGGGTTTCCAGTTCACCCCTTCTATTGCCTTCGATAGTGGAGGATTTGGTGGAATGATGGGCAGAGGCTTTGGTGGTGGAAAATTTGAAAGTAGAGGTGGCATTGGCAGACGTGGTGGCTTCGACGGAAGTCACACTATTGCTGGTGGCATTGGTGGTGGCACTAGCGATGGTCATGGTGGTGGCGCCGAAAAAGGCCACACCGGTGGTAGCGGTAGTGGTGGAAATTTGACGGTGGCTATGGTAATGGTTCTGGTGGCCCTTTGTCTTCTAACAACTCTATCCTAAATACTCCTTCAGAATATGGGGAAGGTGCAAAACCAGCTAGTGAACCTGTCCTAGGCCTTAGCTCAACCTATATTTCAACCTTTCTCCCAACATATCTTGTTATTGATTGCTATTCTAGATACTCCATTCCCGCTAGGGATAGGGATTCCCAAATTTGAGAAATACAGTGGTAAAGTGGACCCGCAAACACATGTATTTGCCTTTAACACCCTGTGCACATATTTCTTCCATCATGATGCATTGATGGCTAAACTATTTTCCTGATCCCTCAAAGATACAAGACTGGATTGGTATTGTTTTGATAACTCCATCTTCACATTTGATCAGCTTGTGAACAAGTTCTTGCAAAAGTTCCAAGCCAATATTGGACCGAAGAGGACCTTCTCATACCTTGTTCGGTGCAAGCAAGGGGACAATGAAAATTTTGCAAACTTTATAGCATGCTACCAAGCACTCTTCTCATAGATCTTGTATCTATTACTTGACTCCGATGTATAGAAGGTCTTCATAGGGAATTTACAAAGACACTGGCAAGAGAAATTCACCCTCATGAAGTATCCCTATTTTGCACATTTTTGTGTAGCTCTACGAGAATACCAATAGGTGGTGGTTTAGTTTGGGGGTTCTTCCTCACGCTCCCATTCTGAAGGAAGATCTATCGTATCAATTTTTGGGAAAGGGAAAGTTTTCATGAATGTAGTAGCCATTGTAGATAACAACAGCCTTAGACACAACCATACATTTATGAAACTATCAAAATCCTATTCTTCCATCTTGCAGAAGCTAGTGAAGGATAAGATCCTTACCCTGCCACCTCCTAAACTGGTTAGAGAACTATACCCTAGTTGGTATGAGGAAAACACATATTGTCATTACCATCAAGTTAATGGACACAATATTGAACGTTGCATGCACCTGCGTCATGAGATATAGGACCACACCAAGGATGGTACTATCCTCTTTGATGGGAGTAAACACAATATGAACAAATTAGTGGAGAAATCTAATAGTGATTTGCAGATATACACAGATCCATTTCCATCACATTCAACTAACATGATTATTGATCCCACTAATTTGACTTCTCACTCGGAGGCATATGTTAATGTGGTTACCATTACTCCCTCTCCTCGTCTTGTGACCAGCTCACCAGATGTTACATTTACCTTGCAATACATTCCAACAAACAATAAACCTTCTTCATTGTATATTCCCACTCACCTCAATGGCAACATTGTGATAGGGGTCTTAGTCGACCCCATGAGTAGAGTGAATGTCTTAAGAGAGGAGACCAAATACATCATTCATACACATGATGGAATTTCTCTTAAACCTTATGGATGGCTAACGTTTTCCATCCTAGTTGGACCTAGGACTGTAGACATGGTCTTTGATTTCATTCCCGAGTTAGACCTATTTAGAGTGAAGCTAGGCATACCTTGGTTGTCTTCCATTAATGGGATTGCCTTCATGGTTCATAAGTGTTAAGTTTTCCCACAAAGGTGTCTTACATATAGTGCATGACACTAGATATCAGCCTATGGTATCTCATGGAGGATATTTGTTGGATCACTTTTGGACCACTCTAGTCAGTCCACTCCCATAGAGGATGAACCTACTTTACAAGAACTATGTGAAGTACAAGAATAGAAGTAAGGGACAACCAAAGTTGACTCTTCCTATAGTTGAGCAATCTATTGCCTCCTCCTCTTGGAAGGGGAAGGCGAAGCCTGCTCCTTACCGAGTTGATTCGTCCACTCCCCTATCTTGGGAGGAGTATTGGATGAACAAGCTCAGGCTCTACTTGCTAAGTCTGATGATGCCTCCTTGGCTAAGGCCCAAGATTAGGATATCGGATCTCCCTAATGGCCCCCCAGGGCCCTAGTATTATTTTTATGGTAGAATGAAATTCTTAGGGAGAGAGTTTGCCCCTTGACCTATTCTTGTTCCCTCGAACAGAAAAGGGCCCACCTCTAAGGTGGTAGAGTCAACTTCTCCCACCATTTTTGAACCTACCTCTTCTAATCCCATTCAGGATTCTTACCTTCCACTGGAAATAGCCGCATAGGACACTCCCATGGCTGAGAAGGATCCTTCCATCCCTTCAATATTCCCAACTTCTTGTTTTAAGAGCCCTAGGAACAGCATTACGTGAGAGCATAAGCTTCGGTGAAAGGCTCTCCTAGGTGAGCAAGCCTCCTTATAGAAGAAGGAGGAGGAGAAGGTTGCACCTCCTATGGTGTCTTCCTCTCTCCCCCCATTTTGTCCTTATTCAACCTAGTTTTGTACCTCTTTCGACTCTCGCTATGAGCGCACCTCCACATGGAAGGGTGCAATTGTTTATTGCTCCTTT
Organism: Sequoiadendron giganteum; assembly: GCA_007115665.2. Classification (NCBI taxonomy): domain Eukaryota; kingdom Viridiplantae; phylum Streptophyta; class Pinopsida; order Cupressales; family Cupressaceae; genus Sequoiadendron; species Sequoiadendron giganteum. The sequence continues at coordinate 385,416,556 of CM021106.1, read as the reverse complement.
TGTGGAGCCACCCCTACTAACTTTTTTTTCGGATGTCCTACCTCTCCTAAAGCCCGTGGACATGGTGAACACTTCAGTTGTGACTGTTGTGGTTCTTTCCTCTTCTCCCTCGATCCTTGTTTTGTCTATGGGGATTTCACCTCCTCCGATGAAGAAAAAGGTAGGGTGTGGTCCATCTAGCAATGGAGGATGTAAGAAAATCCCACCTTCCCTGAAAGGTGGCCCCAAACTGACTTGTTATGTCTTAGTCATGGAACCAATCCTAGTCTCCCTCAAGTTTGTCACTGTTCTCGAGTCTCTCAATGAGCTTAGTAGTGAAACTCAATTGTAGAATCCTCCATCCACTAAGGTAAAACATGGCACTCCTGTTAAGTGCATGTTTAACTCACTGGATGAAGTTCTAACCCTATCAGTGATCTTCGCTAGGTCATTGACCTTGGACCCACAAGAGCTGAGCGATGAAGACCTTACAGGTCCCTCTACCTTAGCCCTTGTTGTGGGAGGATTGAAATCTCCTCCTCTAAACATTACCCCATTGTAGGCTCTTCATCCATTCTACGATGATCTAGAGTGGGAAGTTGTCGACCTCTTGGTTGACCAGTGTTAGGGGGAGACCCTCTTCTTGATATTTAGATTAGATATGTGTGCATGGCATGACATGTGTTCCCCCATGATCATGCTCTATGTGCCTGTATGACCCTTGTCACCCTTTTTGGTGCGTGGATATAGGAGTGGTGTTTGTGTTGTACACCTTCCTCTATACGTATCTAAATTCTTCCATGTTTGTGACTGACTTTCGATAAATTAGGGATGATGCAAAGCATCAAAAGCATTTAGACCTCCTTCCATGTTGACTCAATTTTTTATTTTAATTTGTCTTCTCGTGCATTCCTCACATGGCCTAATATAGTAGGGGGTTGATGAAATTTCATTTATATACTATTATTATACTTATATATATTTATGAAGCAGTTCCGACCTTGAAGTATCAAGCTACCCCTATGTCCTTTGTGTGCGTTCTCTTTTACTTGGCTCTCCTCTTTCCCTCTTCTTTACTTGAGTTTTCCCTTTCATGTGTGACAATGTTGCTTCTACATTTTACAGTCTTTAGAAAATGCATTTGTGGCAAACAAATCTTTCCTCAAACACCTTCCACACAATTCTTTGTTGAAGTCGCATTCTCAGCTTAAAACACTAGAGAAATGTGTTTCCTGCATCATGGGTTCATAAAGAAAGTACATGGGAATCCTCCTTTGAAGTAGCAATGGTCTTAATATTCCCCTCACACGAGAACATCTCCTTCCTTTATAATTTCTTGATGAAGTAAACATATCTCCTTCCTTTATATTACCTTTTGAATAGTGAATCCCTTGAGTGGACCCCTCTTTTTCACATTGGGTCCCTTAAAAAATATTCAACAAGTTTTATGGCATCCAGCTCAGGGGCAGTCCGACTATATCAGTCTTACATATTCACGTCTGGTCTAAAGGCAATCTGACTAGACCGGCTTCACATTTTCATGTTTGGTCCTGGGGCAACTCGACTAGACTTTACCTTTCAATCAAAAATTCCCTTAAGTGGACCCTCCTTCCTTTTGAGGGTTCCCAAGGGACGCCTTTAAAAGTCTTACAACTTTAGGTTTGTGGTTTCGCGGAACTATGAAGTCCTCTCCTGTACTTCCGAGTTTGCCAGACCATGCTTTTCTTCCTCGTCGGTTCAGGTATACATCTATTACTCTGCTACTTCCTTACTACTCTACTTTACCAAAGCACTCATCAGTAATCGTGCTCACTAAAGTGGGGGAAGAATGTATTAATTTGAATTTGCACCCCTAGTGCAAATCCCCTTCTTTCCCTTTAACACCTTATAAAATCAAAAGCAGAGGTTTAATTCCACTTAAGCCTGCTACTTGCAGTCCACTTGGTGCCTTGTTTGTGTGTCATTTTTTTTGGAGATGATCACGTAGCACGAAGATGACTATACGATGCACAAACGTACCCGTGGTGTGCTTGCATCCCTAGTAGATTCTTGTGGCTGAGACTGCAAAGGCGTTACATTTCCGATTGGAAGTCAAATATTAACGCCCCTCTTCGGGTGGCCGACCCGAATATGGTCGTTTTTCACCTTCTCCTTCATATTCTTGACCATTCCATCTATTCTTAAGTTTTTGCAATTTTTTCTAGACCATTTGAGCATTCAATTCCAAGCTTTATATCAACATCCTTCACTCCATTACAGCAACTCAATACTCCATCACTCTGAATAGGCGACTATAGGACATACACCATGGCAACAAAGGCTTGATTCTATCTCGTTCGCTCCTCCACAAGATTTGAGCACTTTGGGCAGAGGCAGTAATCTCCTCCCTTCTCTCCTTTTCATTTTGATTAGGTAAGCACTTATTATTTTGTAGTGTTTCTTGCATACATAGCTTGTAGTTCTTTTCCTTTATCATTATTTATATCATTCCATAATTGGTTGTCCATGGAGGTGGAAGCACCAAGATGGGGGTCTGACTGAGGCAAGCCCCTAGACAACCCCAACAACTTCTCTCATCCTTGTGTGCAGGTGAAGAGAGCTTAGAGAAAGCTAGTGAGGAGAGCATTTTACTCTCATTATATTTCTTTAAACATCTCTAGACTAGGCTGATTGTTCCCTTTCTTGAGTTATAATCTTGTCTTCTTGGTTCTCTAGCCATATAGATGCCAGTGCACTTGTGAGACGCCAATGCACCATGTTTTCATCCTAGAACCACACTTCTATCTTTAGATAGAGAGCTACCTAAGACACAAGTCTAACTCTAAAGGTCGGCTTGCTTAGCCTCCTACCAGCTTTCGAGATTGCAGCGTGATCAAAGGACATATAGTCCTCATCATTCTCATCCTCTTCATCCTAACTACCCTTTAAACTAAGGTGGGTTAGGGCATCCTTTCTACTCTTGGCCTTTTGTGACCTAGGGTCTTGCAGTAGGTGGTCTCCCTCTCTCACATACCCTAATTATAAGGACACACCCTTGTAGATAATTTGTTTTTTTTCAAGGGCCTTAGCTAATGGATGTGTAGCTAAGGACACTTGTCATGAGATTGTCTTGTCCTATCTCTCAACCTTGCCAATACAAGTTAAGCCTCATGTACATTATGTATCATCTTGCATCATTGGTCCATTATTGATCAAGTTGTATTATTATTGCATCCATGTCAATAAATTCATCATTTTTTTCTACTCTCTTATGGAAGGTTATATTTGGTTTTATAGGTGATCTTGGGGTATGTGAGCTCACTATTAGTTCCTGAATGGTATCAAAGCTCTAGATATGAAAAACCCTTCTTAGATAAGAGGATGATTTGAGCATGATATTTTTTTGGTGCACTTTGGAGAAAAAAGGACCTCATCATTGAGTCATAAGGCCCAAAAACCCATTTTTTATATATAAAATTTAATATTTGGGAAATAAAAATTATTTGACCATTTTTTGGGGTTTCAAAATTTTGAAAAAATGATTCCATACATTCATATGGAATCATCTATATGATCCCTATATATCCATATTGTATAGTGTAGTCAAAATTATTGAGTACACTAATAGGAAATGAATCAACATACATAATTGAAGATTCTTCTATATCATCATTTGCATTTGTTTGTGATTAAAAAGGTACAATTTTGTAGAATTTAATATTTAAATTTTTTTGTGTTGTTTTAACCTTGATGGGTTTAGTGCCTAGTTTTGATTGGAGCAAAGACCTTGATGATATGTTTTCAATTTTATGGCTCTTAATTTTCTTTTAGCTCTTGGTCCTTAAATGATATTTATCTTTGCTAGGGTTTACTGATGTAATTCCTCTCCAAATCTTAAACCCTAGAAAAACCCTAATTTTGAGTGATGTTGTAGCACTTTAATTCTAATCCTACGTTGACCACTTGCTTTGGCAGCCAAATATTTAATGGAAGGCTCTAAATTTTCATGGAAGACCTAAGGAAAAAGGTAAGAAGAATGAGAAGTGTTATAAATCCAAGTCCGGGAGATCCAAATATCCTAGAAAACCCAAATTCATTTTGTTGGAATTGTAGTAAGCCTAGACATATTCGTAAGGACTGCAAAGAAGAAAAGAAGAATAAAATGAAGAGATTTGATTCTAATTTTGAGTTCAAGAAGGAAGGTGGTGATACATTCATTCCAGCTTTGGTAGCTTTTGTATGTAATGATGCATGGTTAATTAACTCAAGTGCATCTTTCCACATGACCTTTAATAGATATTGGTTTTTTGAATATGAAGAATTTGATAGAGGTAAGGTGTACTTGGGTGATGATTCTTATTTAAATATTGTTGGTCATGGTAAATTTAGAATCAAGTTTCCTAATGGTAGAATAAAAAGGATTAATGGTGTGTTGCATATCCCTAGATTAACATGAAATATATTATCTAAGAAAACTAATAGATGTAGGTGTGTAGGTAGTATTTTCTAATACAGGATACAAGATGGTTAGAAGTGTTATGGTGATTGCTAGATGTATCAGATATGACACATTGTATTTATTTAAGTCATATAGGTCACCTAAATATACAAATCATAATAGGAAAATAGTGCCTAAAATAGCACCATATTTCAACGTATTTTAGTTCATGAATTGTGTGATTTGGCTAGCGCTAAACTCAACACAAACATGCATGGTCATCTCGGTACCGACTTTGGTGCTAGATGTTGCGCCAGACTTAGCATCGTAAAATCACAGTGCCCCCATTAGCACCTAAAATAACGTCGAGAAATAGCACCGAAAATAACACCAAAAGAAATGTCAAAAATAGCGCCCAATTTGGCTTCCAGTTTTTCTTCAATGTCTACTCCCATTTTTGCTTCTAGTTTTGTTTCCAGGTTTTCTTGCAATTTTGCTTCTGGTTTTACTTCCAATTTTTCTTTTGATTTTGCTTCCATTTTTGCTTCTGATTTTGCTTCCAGTTTTGCTTCTAGTTTTGCTTCCAATTTTGCTTCCAGTTGTTCTTCCATGTTTGCTTCCAATTTTTCTTCCAAGTTTGCTTCTAATTTTTCTTTCAATTTTGCTTTCAGGTTTTCTTCCGGTTTTGCTTCTAGTTTTGCTTCCATTTTTGCTTCCAGTTTTGCTTCTTTTTTTGCTTCCAATTTTACCTCCAATTTTGCTTCTAGTTTTGCTTCTAGTTTTGCTTCCATTTTTTCTTCCAATTTTGCTTCCAATTTTTCTTCCAAGATTTCTTATGGTTTTCTTCTAGTTTGGCTTCCATTGTTGCTTCCTTTTTTTCTTCTAAAAATGCTTCTTGTTTTGCATCCATTTATTAATTTAATATGTTTTATTTCAATTTAATTAGTTAAATATATCATGCCTCTTAAAAAACTCATATTATTATAGAGTAAGTAATTTAATTATTTAACTCATATGATTAAATAACAAGATAATTATTTTTTGGGTCAGTAACACAAAAAAATTGTATTGCTTGTAAAGATAAAAAAGTACATCTATTTTTCAGTGTCACTACCCACCAAAATTCCAAAACAAACGATAAAAACTAGAGGCACCTTAACGTGCATAGTAAAACATTAAATAAAGCCTGTAACCCTTGTAACTATTTACCAACAAAATCCTTACTCCCAGAAACTATAAACATTAAATAAACCCTCTAACCCCTTTAACGGTTTACCAGTAAAGTTTGTTGCAGAGTTTTTCTTGACCCTTTTCAAATGCAATTAACACATCTTAATCAATGGCATGCATTTAACACCATCTTGGATTTCCCACACTTCTATTAATGTAGTACTACTTCACCACTGCCTGCCACCCTTGCCTTCGCTTGTCATTGAAGGTGTTGTCATCTCCTGTGTTTTCACCTAAGTATGCTAACTTAACACTTCTAAAATCCTCCAACCTGAATTCCCCCATTTCACCAAAATTTAAATCCCATTTAGATAAGACATCCACTTCCACATTACCACCTCTTTTAATGTGGCTCACCGCAAAAATTTCAAAGGATCTTAACACTTATCTAATTTTTTCAATTACATTTTGGAGGTGCCAAGCATTAATTTTACCTTTCATCACTGCCTGACCTATTATTGTAACATGATCATCATCTATCATTAAAAAAAGTGATTCAAATATCTATAATTTAATTGAATTTGACAAAATCCATCCTGAGTAGTAAATTAAAATCATCATATGTAATAAATATCCATCCAAAAATCATCAACCACTTTTAATATATATAAATTGACAAGTTAATACTGACAAGATCATAATCATATATAACTAAAAAAAGTGAAATTCAAATATTCCAATACATCAAAAACATGTCAAAATGATACATTTGCAACAATTGACATAAGTGAAAATGATACATGTACAAATGATCTAAATAAAATTAATAAATTATGTAACCCAAACTGATACAAGTCAAGATGATACATTTCCAAATGATATAGTGAAAATGATAATGTCAATATTATACAACTCAATAAATAGTACTATAGGCCGTGAAAATGATACATATGATAGTAACCATGAAAAGAGTTATCATAATGATATATCAAAAATGATCCACGATGCAGTCTATATGATCATGAATGTCACTAGTTACTACCACCAACTGTCTCATCATCATCATCACCATCATCAAATTCATCATAATGATATATCAACAATGATCCATGATGCATTCTATATGATCATGAATGTCACTAGTTACTACCACCAACTGTCTCATCATCATCATCATCATCATCATCATCACCATCATCATCATCATCATCATCATCATCATCATCATCATCATCATCATCATCATCATCATCATCGTCGTCGTCGTCATCATCGTCGTCATCGTCATCGTCATCATCGTCATCATTGTCGTCATCGTTGTCGTCATCATCATTGTTGTTGTCATCGTCATCGTCATTGTCGCCATAACCATCATCATCATCATCATCATCATTTTCATTGAACTTGGTGTCTTTCGTATTTTTTTCATCATCATCCTCTACCATGTGATTTGTATTGGAAGAACCAATATTTTGTGGATCTATCTCATGTTGAGGATCATCTTGATCTTCTGGAAGACCCGTGTTCTGCAAAAAAAAACATGTAGAATGAAAATTAATTATTTATTTCATGCAATGATTTTTTTTTTATTATATATCTAATATTACAACATATGAGACAAATTCATAATCATATTACATCATATCAAAGTGCACATACCATAATAAAATTTCAAAAAAATTACAACTAATACTGGTGAGTTAGGAGAAACTTCAGCTTTCAAAGACAAATCCAATTAGGCTGCTAGACTTGTGGACCAATCCAACATTTGGTGGAAGAGGAAGAAAGATGACTGGAACTTTGGAGGCCCACCATAATGGATTTTAGTATCCAACCATGAGATCAGAAGAGAGATCTGATATCATGTATCAAAACATTAAGCATGCATTCTTCCAGCCAACAGAGAAGGAGATGATTACTTTGCTTCATTTTAATTTGCATAACCATATCACAGCGTGGGAACCAAGAAGACCGAGGATTTATAGTTTTATGTGGAGGTAATGGATGTGGTCCAAAATTTAGGAGGGGCAAGAAGGTCAATGTATGATCCTAATGAAATTGAGGAAGAACAACAAGAGAGGGATAGGAAAAATAAAATCAATACAGAGTTTCAAGGATTTGTCAAAATGGTAAGAGAGCTATGGGAGCAACATCATCTAAAATATTTTGAGCTAGATTTTGATATACCATTTAGAGAGCTTGGTTTTCATGGAGTTCCTTTCAAAGCCTCTTCTTTTATTGTTCCTACAGTAAACTATTTGGTAGAGTTAGTGGAATTACCTTTCTTAGTAATCGCTATTAGTGAGATTGAGATTGTTAACCTTGAGAGAGTAGGACTTTGGAAAAAAAGAATTTTATATGGCTATTGTTTTCAAAGAATTCAAGCGGGATGTACTTTGCATGTACGCCATTCCTCAATTTTCACTTGATGGCATCAAGGAATGGTTGAACTCCATGGATATAAAGTATTATGAAAGAAATATGAACTTGAACTGGCGGCCAATTTTGGAGAGTATTGCAGATGATCCAGATAAATTTATTGAAGATGGTGGTTGGGAATTTTTTAATATGGAAGCAAGTGATTCTGATTCTGATAATTCAAAAGAGTGAGATCAAGGATATGAACCCTCTAATGTAAAAGAGGAATCAGAATCATATTTCATGTAGCCACCATCAAGAGTGTTACAATCCAACAAGATAGAGGGAATTATTATATAAGGATAATTTTCAATGTTGCAGGTACCAACTTTAATGCCAACTACAATGGAAACATTGAAATTCTCTAGCAGTATTTATGTTAAGGAAATTTCCTTTAGATGCAAGGATTCAAAGCAAATCAATCATGTGGTACAAATGATTAAATCCCATAGATTATTTGTAGTAATGAAAGAGTTTAAAAAGGCAGGAAGAGCTACACTGGTGACTCAAGAGAAAATTCAGCTTTCAAAAACAAACTCAATTAGGTTGGCAGACATGTGGATCAAGCCAACATTTGGTGTAGAGGCCAAAAGATGATTGGAACTCTGGAGGCCCACCATAATGGATTTTAGTATTCAACCATGAGAGAATAATAGAGAGTTGATATCATGTATCAAAACATTAAGCATGCATTCTTCCAGCCAACGAAGAAGGATATGATTACTTTGCTTTATTTTCATTTGCATAACCATATCACAGAGTGGGAACCAAGAAGACCAAGGATGGGAATTTTTATGTGGAGGTAATGGATGTGGTCCAAACTTTAGGAGGGTCAAGAAGGTCAATGTATGATCCTGATGAAATTGAGGAAGAACAACAAGAGAGGGACAAGAAAAATAAAATCAATACAGAGTTTCAAGGATCTATCAAGCGAGTAAGAGAGATATGGGAGCAACCTCATATAAAATATTTTGAACTAGAGTTTGATATACCATTTAGAGAGCTTGGTTTTCATGGAGTTCCTTTCAAAGCCTCTTCTTTTATTGTTCCTATGGTAAAATTTTTGGTAGATTTGGTGGAATTACCTTTCTTAGTAATCACTATTAGTGAGATTGAGATTGTTAACCTTGAGAGATTATGACTTGGGCAAAAGGCAATTGATATGGCTATTATTTTCAAAGACTTCAAGTGGGATGTACTCCGCATTGATGCAATTCCTCAATCTTCCCTTGATGGCATCAAGGAATGGTTGAAATCCATGGATAAAAAGTATTATGAAAGCACAATGAACTTGAATTGGAGGCCAATTTTGAAGACTATTACTAATGATCCAAATAAATTTATTGAATATATTGGTTGGGAATTTTTAAATATGAAAGCTAGTGATTCTGATTCTGATAATTTAGAAGAGTCAGACCAAGGATGCAAACCCTCTGATGTAGAAGAGGAATCTGAATCATATTTCATGTAGCCACCATCAAGAGTGTTACAAGACAATTAACAAGATGGAGGGAATTCTTATATAAGGATATTTTTTAATGTTACAGGTATTGGTTTTAATGCCAACTACAATGGAAACACTAAAATTCTCTAGTAGTATTAATGCTAAGGAAATTTCCTTTAGATGCAAGGATTCAAAGCACATCAACCATGTGGTACAAATTATTAAATCCCAAAGATGATCTATAGCAATGAAAGAGTCTAAAAAGGCAGAGATAGCTACACTTGTGAGTCAAGAGAAACTTTACCTTTCAAAAAAAAAGTCAATTCGGTTGGCATATATGTGGATCATGCCAGCATTTGGTGGAAGAGGAAGAAAGATGACTGGAACTCTGAAGGCCCACCATACTAGATTTTGGTATTCAACCATGAGATCAGAAGAGAGAGCTGATATCATGTATCAAAACATTAAGCATGTATTCTTCTAGCTAGCATAGAAGGAGATGATTACTTTGCTTCATTTTCATTTGCATAACCATATCATGGCATGGGAACCAAGAAGACCATGAATGTCTAGTTTTATATGGAGGTAATGGATGTGGTCCAAACTTTAGGAGGGCAAGAAGGTCAATGTATGATCCTGATGAAATTGAGGAAGAACAACAAGAGAGGGACAAGAAAAATAAAATCAATACAGAGTTTCAAGGATTTGTCAAGCGAGTAAGAGAGTTATGGGAGAAACATCATCTAAAATATTTTGAACTAGAGTTTGATATACCATTTAGAGAGCTTGGTTTTCATGGTGTTCCTTTCAAAGCCTCTGATTTTATTGTTCCTATGGTAAATTGTTTGGTAAAGTTGGTGGAATTACCTTTCTTAGTAATCACTATTAGTGAGATTGAGATTGTTAACCTTGAGAGAGTAGGAGTTGGGAAAAAGGCATTTGATATGGCTATTGTTTTCAAAGACTTCAAGCGGAATGTACTCCGCATGTACGCCATTCCTCAATATTCGCTTGATGGTATCAAGGAATGGATGAACTCCATGGATATAAAGTATTATGAAAGAAGAATGAACTTGAATTGGCAGCCAATTTTGAAGACTATTACTGATGATCCAGATAAATTTATTGAAGATATTTGTTGGGAATTTTTTAATACATAAGCTAGTGATTTTGATTATGATAATTCAGAAGAGTGAAATCAAGGATATGAACCCTCTAATGTAGAAGAGGGATTAGAATCAGATGAGGAAGGTTTGGAAGATGAATCTCTTGTGGAGTTAGAGGAGGACGAAGAAGAAGAAGATTATAAAGAGGAGTAAAGTAAAATATGGGATGAATTAGAAGCCGAAGCCATAAATGCAGATAAGGAAAAAGGAGACGAGTCTAATAGTGAAGAGGAAAGGCATCAACAAAAGGTAAAAGCTACAAGGAAGTCTCAGGCACCTGATATTAGAGATTCAAGAGGAATGTTTGCCAAGAGGCATAAAGTCAGATGAATTGAGTTCATCTACATCCTTCTACTATTTATTCATGCACATAAATGGTCATCTTGTAATCATAAGATTTGAGCTCTATTTACTCATCCTATGCATCAATAAACAACTCAACACAAGAGATGCAAATTGACATATTAACACAACAATATCCAACTAAGTTATTGAAACTCAACTATAGATACCTTGTTCTCCAACCATATTACAAAATTGTTCCACTTTTTGTTTTGTAACATATTCTTTTCAAATTGCTTTGGATGGCGACCATATTTCTCCTCCTATCAAAACATGGCACATGGAATAGTTAAACTAATTAATATGAAATCATTTACTTTTTCCAAGGAAATAAAAATAATAATTTAACATATTAAATATAATTACAAATTTATAGATCAAGGCTTGTAAACCTTTTTGGCCACTGCAATGCATGGGAAAAAGTTTCTCAAGCCTAGCCTTGGAGGCCTTGTCCCGAAACATATACTAATTCAATTTAACTATGCACAAATAAAATCTAAATATCGTTTAATAAATTTGATATAATCTTATGAGAAAATTCAAATACCTGTGTACTCTCCTCACTGGACTTCCTTTGTGCATCAGACTTCTCATATTCTTTTACAAGCTCTTCCTATACTTTCACACTTACATCAATTGGCCTTTTTTTCTACCTTAGCTCGGGAGGGATTTTTTTAATCTTATTTGTTTGGTTGCATCAAAATCTCTTGCAGTTTGCAGACATTTGTAGCTTTATCTTCTTTACCAAATTCATTCTCCATGTCATGGATAACTGGTTTTTTTAGGTGCATGGGTATCTCTGAGAATGGAAAATGTAGATAGTCTTTGAACCATTGAAGGCATGATTCTTTCAACCTATTCACAAACATTTTGCCAACATTTGTGATTCAGACTTCCCCTGAAACCACCTCATATTCTATCTTCGTATTGTAGCTACCAATGCAAGATTGAAAACATGGCATGGTGGAAGAAGTCTATGTCCTAGGAGTGGAAGCCTCTACTCCCTGTTACAAATTCTTAGATATTATTGTCACTGGTTTCCTCCTAGATATTTTTCTTGATCCAGGACTGGTTGGGGAATAAATTGATTCCCTTTGACATAATTTATTTGTTTTGAATGTTTGAGGGGCATTACCAGGTTGTTTTTCTATGTATCTGGAAAGTGTTGTCCATCCCACATTAATCAATTTGTTCACTACCTCTACTGCCAATATGGAAGCCAATTCCCCTTTATCTTTGTCAGTCTCATGTCCCTATATATATTTTTAAATTATATTTATTCTTAAAAATCTAGAAATAAAAAACTAAAAAGTAAAATTCAAAGAAACAATGGAAACATTTACAAATCTATAAATTGATAATGAATTACCTCATTGTGCCCAGAGTTTGTTGGCAATGCTCGCTTCCCTCCATTGCTTGAAATTTTGAGGAGACCTCAGGCAAATTATTTTTCTCTAGACTATGGAGGAAAATGAAGTACACACTGTCAGGTATGAAATATTTCATCCAGTTTTTGGAATGAAAGTTTTATTTTGTGGGCAAATATGTTCGTTGGGTTTGCTTAGTGTTGATAACCTAGGTAAAATATGTTCTCAGTTTTCTTAGTGTTGATAACCTTATCATGAAAACTCTTTCACAATGCAATCTTGCACGAATTTGTCATGGCATCGGTGACTATGGCATGACTGGGCAAAACCAAGCAGTTTCTGTGTTTATTTTCAATAGTTGTTGAACAGTGACCAACCCAATTCCCATATTTGCCAAGTAGTTCACTATTTCCTTGATACCCAGGTTAGGGAAAGAATACAGAGGCATCCTCACTTCATGCTATAATATGTTGAGACAAAGCTCAAATGGGTAGGGTAATATTTTATGTTGGTTTCTCAAAGGTTCTACAACTTATAATGATGTGACAATTTAGAGGTTGCTGGATTGGTTAGGCCACGAACTAGTAAACAATCATGAATTCAACCCAAAAAAAAATTGTAACTTTACCTATGGTATCGCAAATTAAATTGAATTTCTCATCAATTGTTGGTAGCACCCTACTCTCTTCCTTCGCGTGATGTTTTTTCCCTTTTTTGTCATCTGATTTCTTCCTTCACACGGGAAAGTTATAAATTTTAAATTTTAATTCATTAGTCGATGCTTTAGTCAATGTTAGTTAATGCCAACTTTAGCATTGAATTTTGGCCATTAATGTAATATGTTTGGGATGTATATGGCAGCATCAAGTGCACCTAATTTAGCACCTATCATTTTTGTGTATCACAAGATCCAAAGTGTTGGAAATAATTCCAACTCTTGCCTTGTTTTAATGACCACCGTTGTCACATGGCTCCTTTATTAGCTCGATGTGGTAGAGCAGTTTTTATCGCAGTCTCACAAGGTGCTTCATCCTTCTTGATGGTAGTGCAATGAAATATTCTATGGCAGCATGCAAGTATTCCTTTCTTTCCTATTAGTGTTGCAGTGACTCCTGCAATCCTGAAAGTATTCTACCATTGGCATGCGGTAGTGTGGTGACCACCGTTGTCTTGCGGCTCCTTCATTAGCTAGGTGCGATAGAGAAATTTTTACCGTGGTCCTGCAAGTTGCTTTTTCCTTCTCGACGGTAGTGCGATGAAAGATTTTGTAGTAGAATTTTATTCATAGAGGAGGCCATGGAGATAGGATGTGGATGACGTAGAAATACTAAATTGCTGAGAGGAAAGTGGGTGGAAATAGATGAGACAACAAAATCTACAAATACAATAGAGGTAAGAAGAGAAAGCAACCTCAACCAAATGAGGAAGGTGTTTATGAATTCACAAATGCTACAACATAGAGGAGATAAAGTCATTTTTTTGTCTATGAGGCCTTTGAGGTCAAACTTATTGGTTGAAAATGCATAGGAATGGTGATTAAATGTGATTCTATGATCAAGGGAAAAGTTTGAAAATTAGGATAGCAAAAACATGATATCAATATGTCAAATATATGACTAAAGTGAGGTTTTGTGTTGGATAGCATATTCATTGAAATGATATAATTGGTGTACTAAACATTATTTACTATGTTGTGTATTATAGGGGTGAGATGAGGCCATGGCAATAGATCATGTCATATCAAATGAGGACACAACAGATGAAGCGGGACATCAAGTACTCAAATTTTGACTTAACTTAGGAAAAAATGATTTGATGGAATTTTGTGATACTTCCATATTTTTTCATAGTATTAATGAAATTTATAATATATTATCCAATCTTAACATAAATTAATGCATGTTGTTGATTATTTTAGATGGAGATTGGAGCAAATGCAAAGCCTAAGCGTTCAACTAGAAAAAGAACAAGATATGTACGTGGACGTGGAATTAAAACTATTAAATCACATAGACGAAAGTGGATGGAAAAGGATATGACAATGGATATTGTAGACACAATAACTGATTGCATTGAAGAAGAGGTAGGTCAGGACTATAGTACATGGGATGAATACTTTGAGAAAATTGTTGTTTGTGGATGTTTTGTATGTCATGGAAATAAACAATTCAAACAAGTGATTGTACAAAGACATTACATATATGATGAGATTCTAGTCAGTAGTATGCCTCCTATAAGGAATTCAAATCCAATAGGAATTGTGGTGAGGAATTTTCCAATTTGATACAAATAACATGTATACTTTGTTTAAACATTTTTTTATATTATTTAAATAACTATTTTTTTCTTAATGGATACTTGCAGGATAAAGTTCTTGGTTTAAAGTTTCCTAGATCACCGACTTCCAGCCTAGAGGGTAATGATCATTTATCAAATGATACATCTAACAGAATAATGTGTCAATATACCAGCTTAGAAGATGAGGAATTGATGAGAACAAGTAACAAAACAAGAATCGGTGTGAAGGTGCATAATTTTCTTAAAGACAAGGGGAAGGTGGACTACATACTCTATGAGAATGAGTGTGATGGATATTGTGACTTTCCCTTGAGTTTGAGATAAATTTAAAAAGATAAATTTGATCAACAACTACCTAGAGTGTACGAGGTGTTTCAATTATGGGGATACAGCTACATGATACGACCCTCCAATATTCATGGAGCGAATCTAGGGCTCTTTATTGTCCAAAATGTACATGTGGGATCTAAACATAGAAATAATTTAGAAGAAACCACTAGGAGATTAATTCCATATTATGGCCCATCATATTACAGTGGTGAATGGAGAAGGCTAGCAAAATATAAGCCTAGCATGTCAGCATATGGTCTAAATTTGAACATGTATACAAATCATCTCCAATTGGAAAGTGGAAAATAAATGATTAGAGGTCATATTATGTATATAGATGGACATGCATACACACACAAAAATATTACAAGATTTATAAAGTTGTAAGGGAAGGGACCCTAATGTAAGACCGAATTGTCAATTTGTTGAGGTTATAAATGATAAAGATGGAGATATGGAAAGAGAGGTTGATAGATTGATAATAGTTGAGGCTATTATGGACCTTACCATTGGGGGTGAGTTATTGATTGATTACCCCTTCTTAAAACACACTCCTGCATGAAAGAAGAGGGAAGAACAAGGTCTCCCTAAGGATGTTCTTAAGGGCAGAAAACCAAAGAATAATAAATGAGTGTGGACTGATGTTTTATAAACTATGTTTTCAAAATTGTGTTTTATAGAGATTATTTCATAAAAAACGCAGTCTATAAAATAATGTTCCATTATTCAATTGATGTATATATTTTCATACAATTTATATAATGTCTAATATGTGTATGTCGTTCATGTGCATGTATTTTTCTATGAAGATATTTTGGACCTGAAATGGATATTTGTCATACATTATGATCCAAGATTAAGACATGTATTTGATGATACATTAGTGGATACTGAGCAAAACAATGATGGCCAGCAAAATGAGAGAAAGGGATTAGAGAACATCGAAGAAATCAGCATCCATGATGATGTTGAAGATGGTTATGTTCAGGCACAAGAAGACAACAATCCAAAGTTAGATGATGTTACAAAAGACAACAATATGGATGGTATAGAAAATGATGATTCAAATATATCTGGTAACAATATAGATGGTCTACAGTAAAGTTTTAATGATGATGAAGATGTGCAGGTCAAGATGAGGCTGATGATAATATTAAATACTTGAAAGAACATATGAACATTGACAATGATACACTGGATGAAATTGTAGCAGATAATAATGTTAATGACCAAGACTTATAAATTTTCAGAATTATTTGAAATCCATGTTTGAAAAAGGATGGTTCTTATGGCCTAAATTTGAAATGCTTCAGTAATATTATGTTGTACTTGGACAATTGAAAACCTGTTTTATTCTCCTAGCAAGATTTTTTATTTTCCATTATAATTCTAGACCAAACAACATTTGTGAGGATGAAATTTTTATGAAATGGTAAGGGGAATCCAAACTAACACAAATTCAATGAAATTTTCAAGACCAAACCTCTAACACTTCAAAAAAAAAAAAAATTATAATCTTCCACTATGCTTTTATGAGAGCAGAAAATAAGGTATTTTTGACATAAATTTCAAATAACAAATCCAATATACAACATAAAACCTGTTTTCGGTACCCATTTGGCCCTTATATAACATATATTTCATGTAGGTAAGGTTACTTTGTAACATATCCCTCAAAAACTTTCTGCTACACTAACCCAAGGGCCCAAATCTGCAAACCTGTCTTATGTAAAATGGCAATAAAACACTCAAAACTCAATGAAATTAGATGAGAAAAAAATAAAAAATGAAGTATAATCATAGGTGAATCAATAAAAATTACTTCCCCTCAAAAAATCACATTGTAAATGGCTGTACATCAACCTGCAAACACGTTTTACCAGTCTGAAATACAAAAAAAAAAGCAAAGTTAAAGCATGCAAAGGGGTTTCTAAATAAATTTTTTCTTATTCAAAATTCCCCCTCTACTTGAAAATGAAGTAAAATTCCTTTTAAAATTATTTTCAACTTCCCAAATTGACTAAACCTTCTATTTTCCCACTTGACTCTTCATATTCCACTTTCTTGCACTTTTCCCAATTTGCAAATTTTGCAAATTTTGCAAGTTTTACATTTTTCATCATTTTGACCACCTAGAGACCTATAAAGGACTTTTTTACATTAATTATGACCTTCAAATGACCTTGTTACATTGTTTTCCATTTTAAAATTGAAATTTTATAATTTTTCTTTTTGAAGGTATTCAGTGAACAAGGTGCTCCTGCACCACCTTTTACACCAATCTTAATTTGTATGAAGTTCACGAGCTTGTTTTCAAGTAGTAGATTCCTTTCATAGAATGGAAATGTAAAGAATTGATTTAAGAAAAGATAAGTAGACTCTTTCTAAGGGTAATCCACATGCAAAAAGTAAAAAGCACGTAAAAAACAATTGTACAATAAAAAATCAAATTCAATCAGTTATGTCTTATTTTGCTCGCACACTTATTTGAAAGACATAGGGTATTCACCATACATTTCCCTTGACAAGGAAAAAAAACATTCATTTATTTTTACTATATATCTCAGAAGTGAAATTGTTGTTACATAATGATGCACTGAGAAAATAATATATACAAAAAAATGCAAAGATAATGTTTGAAATTTAACATGCAACCTACTGTGTTGTGCTAAAAGGAATCAAGATTAACTAGGACAAGAAATAAAAATAGAATTTTGATGATTGTACTTAAAATTGAATAGGATATGAAAAGTGTGGACAATGATGGTGCTGAAATTGAAAACCTTGATTCTAATAATATTACTATTTTATGTCATTCGAGATAAAGAGAACATACAATTTTATATACATAGCAAATGAAGATTTGAAACTAGTAAAATGAAAATGTAAACACTGTAAGATTTTTCCTTAGACAATAATTCACATACTCACTTACAAAAAAGGGTGAATCATTTTTTATTCAAACTCCATTTTATTTAATAAACATAACAGTAAAAGAATATTTTCAAGTACAAGAATATACCATCGTCATCATATCCTTAATTACCTATTGCAATATCCTTAAATTGTTCAATCTTTGGTATGTATTGTTGGTAAAAAAAAATAGGATTACTTGGATGCTTCTTCCATTCATTTTGTATCAAAATATGTTCGCGAAGAAACAAAAGTTAATAAAATATTAATGCACGTAACTCACAATTATTTAAATAAGAAACTTTGTTAACTTTATTATTTTTAAATAGTTTCCATTTTTATGTTGAACATGTAACAAGGCAAAATAAGCTCAAATTTTCAAAAAAAAATAGCAGCTCTACCAACATCCACAATAATTTTTTTATTGTATCAGCATATTCATTCACATAAGCACAGTATTGAGGCTCAATAACTAATATTCATTCAAATATAAGAAGAAATAAGTATGAAAAACATAAGAAAAATACATAATGATAACATAGTCATGAAGAATCTTTGATAATAAGATGTTCGCCATTATATTGCTTCAATTGATATATATTAATAACATGTCTTTAAAATGGAAATGATATACGATGATGATAATTTAAAACTAGGCCTTGGTTTCCTATTTATATAGGAAGCAACAAGCTACAGGCCTTTTACAAAAAGAAAAGACCTTTCATAACTACTTCTTTTAGTAACAACTATTTAATTGGCATAATTAAGGAAATAACAAGACTTAAGACATTTTGACATAGGGTTTCATTATTCAACATAGAAGACCTATGATCATTGATCTAGCAAAGTATTCCTCTCCATGATGAACATCCAAATGCTCTCGCCTCAGTATCCTATTCTTCGGACATCAACAACTATTTAATTAAGATAATTCATGAAATAACAAGACTTAAGACATTTTGACATATGGCTCCATTATTCAATGTAGAAGACTTATGATCATTGATCCAGAAAAGTATTCCTCTCCATGATGAACGTCCAAATTATCTCACCTCAGTGTCCTATTATTTTGTAACCAAATAACTTTTCCTCCCACTGATACACTGTAAAATCTGATGGCCACTTATATTCCTAGACCTTTTGCATGTTTGCAAGATAAGTTTTCCATCGACTATCTAGTAATTCCTTTGTATCATTGACAAAATTTAGGTATCCCACATCAAGAACAATCAACCCATCCATGATATAATTTAGTCTAGGAAGACTAGTATCATCATCCTCCTGTATATGAGTTACACACTTATGAACAACCTGATTGAATTCTTTCTTCCACTTATCCAAGTCCTTCATCTGATCACCATCTCTCACAATTTCAGGTATATACCATTGTTTCCAGGTATGGAATAAATCCATTCATGTTATAATATTTTTATTAAACCCTTTTACATACTAAAACTCATCAATAATCATCTTCACAATTTGTTCAATTGGCTTTAATGTTGTGGGTGCATCGGGACTTCTTTGTAGAACTTTGCATAACTTAGCCAAAGTGTGGTGAATAGGCTACCACCTTTTGAACAAACAATCTAATACAAGCATATGTGTCTTTATTTGATCCATTTCCTACTGAAGTGTTTTATAACTATCATGCACATTCTCCAGTTTATCCATAACTAATTGTATCTTGTGCTCAAGAATCTTTTCCACAAATTTACAAATTCATCTTTTCACTTTATCCTGGATCTGATTGTTGGCCTTCTTTACATCATCCACTTCCTTCTCTGGAGTTTTTACCTGTTCTATAGAAATTTTCTTCACAATATCCATTGGGGAAATAGGAGGCCTGTATAACACCATATCCTTGCTTTGTGATGGTCCTACTTGTTATGCCTTGCATAACCACCCCATCTTTTTCCTTGGTCAAAATGGGTCCCCCTTTGTTGTTTTTGTACTTAGTTGTTTTTGGAAACAAGGTTTGGAGTCTTGTTTTGGTTAATGCTTTGTTTTTCTTTGGTTTCTCTATCGGAATCGGAACCAGAACAGAATCAGGTTCTGAAAGTTCCTTTGAAACTTGTTTTGGTTTCCATCCCGATAGTCTTTTTGTTTGTATCTTTTGTTTTGTCTTCAGCAGAACCAGAACCAGAGTGGGTGCTAACTTAGTCTTTACCAAAAATTGAAAAATCATGATCAACTACGCCCCCGCCTCCGCTATTTTGACTTTTGGTTTTGGTCTTTTCTTTTTGTTTAGTTTTGTTATGTCGGTCTTTGGTTTTACTTTTTCTATTTTGTTTTGTTTTATGTTTAGTTGGCGGACCCAAAACCGGAATGGGAATGAAGTTTGGAAATTTCACAAAAGGTTAGAACTTTAGTTTCTATTTTAGTTTCGTCCCCGCCATTTTTCTAGATCGTTGACCTTTTTGATCGAAGTCGCACTGTTGTGAAGTGTTGATTCACTTTCAGTTCCGACTCCACCTTAACTACGTGTTAATGCATTAATGACAACTACTCGTGTAGGTAGAAATCTTCAATTTTACATTCATATAAGGATTAAACGAGTCATTATTATCGTTATTAAGAGATTGAAGAGCATGAAAGAGCAGCAATAGAGTTCGTTTGAGCAAAAGGATTGAAGGAGGAGAAGATTGTTGTGATCAGATTAGTTCAAAAGGTTAGTTGCATTCTTATGTATTCGAGGTAGGTTTTCTTATTATTGTTCTTCATTTTATTTACTGTTGCGTGTTTTGTATATATATTTACCCATGTCTGGAATCATGTTGTTTTCAAATGATTTTATTTTTCTTGGTGTGTTTGTTTGAATGGTTGTTTTATTTTGTTGATCTGATTGTTTCCTTGTTTATGTTTGTTTTATTTTTAGTTCTTTTTATTTTAGGGCATGATCACTTTCACGCTTTAGTCGTGATTGTGTCGTGTTGATTTGGGTTTACAGTGAGTTGATTTAAGATTAGGTTTTTAAATGGTGGTTAGTTAGATTAGAAATCTACAGTGAGGTGGATTAGAGATTTTACAATGAGTTAGGGTAAATTGATTTATCATTTTTACTTAGGGTTTGGTTGCGTTTGGCATTTTGGTAAATGGCAAGGTTTAAAATCCGTGCCCTAGTTTTTATCGTGTTTATTAGATTAGGGTTTCGTTGGTCTCTGTAATCACTTTAAAAATGATTACAATATGATATCTTAGGATTCAGTCGTTCCCCATGGTCATATGAATGTAGTGTTAAGCCCCTTTTTCATTTTGAATGACCTAGGTTAAATCATGAAGTTGTCGGCTGATGATGATGTCATGGTCAATCTAGGCGAAGATGGGATCGAAATCGATTTGGAACTTGAGAATTTTGTTTTGTAAAGATATTGATTCCATTTTCATCCCGTGTCTGGCTCTGCATACAATAGAAAATCTTCCTTCAAGTTAACGATGACTAAATCGGAAGCGGAGGCAGAATGGAAATATAATATGAAAGAATGAAAATTTGAAGAAAACCAAATCCATTTTCCATTCCGGTCTCGGTTCTGATAACCTCCCTGATTCCGACTCTGAGCCCGTTCATTATTAGAGAAATTTCTATATCAATTTTGGTTTCGAGTCTGGTAGTGTTGTAAAAGGGGACTATTTTAGGTTGTGTTTCTGCTTGGTTCCGCCTCCGGTGCATATATGAAAGGGATGGTTTTAAAGTATGTTTGGTGTTGATATATAAAGATCTAATTAGAGGTTTTGCTTGTAGGAGAGTTGAAAGATGTCAGGAACATCAGGGGAAGCTGCTCTGAGAAACCAACCTACAGAAACATCAAAGGCAACACAAAAACCAAAGAAGTTAAAGCCAGAACAATTGCCTTATACCTTGAGGTATAATCATTCAAGGCCGGTTGTGAAGATGAGCAAGGTGGAATCAGATTGGTCGGATATCACTGACACTAATTTAGGTCAAT
Source organism: Sequoiadendron giganteum (assembly GCA_007115665.2). Classification (NCBI taxonomy): domain Eukaryota; kingdom Viridiplantae; phylum Streptophyta; class Pinopsida; order Cupressales; family Cupressaceae; genus Sequoiadendron; species Sequoiadendron giganteum. The sequence continues at coordinate 385,394,768 of CM021106.1, read as the reverse complement.
ACAATTTTGAAGAGTGGTATTCGGAAGCATTTGACAAGGATATTACATTGACTATGGAAAGAATTGCCAGTTCTAGGTTAGCTCATATCACTTTGTTTCCTATATCTATCCAGTGCCTGGAGTTAATCATGACAGTAGCTAGTGCTTACAATCCTGCTACAAGACTATGCATGGATTCACAAGGCAATGTGATTATTAATCTCACTCCTCAAGCATTTTAGAGTATATTTGATGTTCCAGATCCGAAGAACTTACTGCAATTGAATGAGGCAGAGGCCTTAGAGAATTACAATAAGTATAAGCAGTCAAATAAATCTCACTTGAACAAGAAGTGGCTGACAACAGAAAAGAAATCTCTATCCAAACTTACAGACCAGCCAAAGAGGGCAGATTTCTATGAAGAGATATCAAGGTTGATCGTGATGTTGTCTAGGTGTTTGGGAAGAGGGATGCATTTTACTTCAAGGAGTGGATGTTTCCTTTATTCAGATTATTTTGAAAGGAGAACAATAGTTTGATTGGTCAATGATTGTCTCGAATGCCATATATGATCAGTTAACAAGGATCAGAGAAACCAAGTGCTTCTTTATGACCTCTTACATTGTTTATGCAGCAACAAGAGTGGGTGTTTTTCCAAGTTTAAACAGAGTTGGTATAATGGGATCCTTGGATGGGCAGAAGAAGGTGTGGGAGCGCTATGATCAATTATCTCTTCAGGTTGCTGAGACTCATTTCAGAAGATTCAATGATGCATTTTTATATGTGATCATCAATCAATTGGATGGAGATGCCGAATACCGGTTGAGCCAAGAAGCTATGGATTTCACTGAATGGGGATGTTGGTATATCCAATACCCTAAATTTACATACTTCAGGTTATATGGTTTTGAAGGTCACCCACACTTGCTTCCAAGGTGCTGCAGTAACAGAATAGTGCTTATGGAATTTGTGTATCAAGCTATCGGAGTTAATGCCAGGTTTGGGATCAAGCATAAAACTGGATGTCATAAATTTCCTATGAAATTGGGTGAATATAGCTGTCAACACTTGAAGGGAGCAAAGGTGGTTTGTAATGATTTGATACAGTTGAAATTGGGATTGTATACAGTTCGTAAGTATTTTGATCCAAAGAAGAGGATGTATGCTTTATTACCTTCAGTTTTCACTAGAAATTTTAATTTGTTAGAAGACTTTTGGAGTGATCGGCAGGATGAGTATGATTTGAGAAAGAAGAACTATGAAAGATTGTCGGTTGCACTCATGGCAGAGTTAGGTATCAAAGAAAACATTCCTGACACTTTGGTGGATGATGGAATTGTATTGGATCCATCATATGAAGCTTTGAACATTGGCACCAAGAGTCTGGATCTGATTGACTGGGATACTGAGGAGACCATTGATATCAAGAAGATAGGAAGGCAAGTATTGGATAGGAGTGTGCAATGGTTGGTATTAAGAACCCAAACTCCTCAAGAACTAGCTCCTAAGAAGGGTAAAGGGTAGAAGAGGATTAAAAGGAAGACACCTCCCAAAGAGCCATTGGAATTCTTTCCTCCAGACATTGAAGAAATAGAACTTGAGGTGGTAGATGATGAAGAAGAAACACAAGAAGGAGATGTTCCAATTGGAGGATTTGCTGCTACATTAGGTGAATCATCCGCTCAAGCCCCAATTACAAGGAAGAAAAGTAAAGAAATTCAAGAAGGAGCCCTTCATAGCATGGCTAAAACGGCTAAGGGAAAAGAAGCGGAGGAAGAAGTTCTTGAGGTTGAGATAGATTCAGATGAGACTCTATCTGAAAAAGATTTGCAAGAAAACATACCTTTGGAGGAGGGTATTGAGCATATTTTGACACAAGAGGAACAATGGAAGATTTTTGAGGAGGAAAAGAGAAAGTCTGATGCAGGGGTTGCAACGGAGAAGCGAAAGCAAATGGATGCTAAGATGCAAGCTGATGCTATACTTCACCAACAGCAATTAAAGGCAAAACAAATTGAAACAAGGGTAGAATCTGATGAAGTAGAGGAGCAAATGAGGCAACAAGAGCATGAGCTCAAGGTCAAAGCAGAAAATGATAAGTTAGAATTGATACAAAAGATCCATGATCTTGAGGAGGAGAAAGCCAGAAACCAGAGGGAAAAGGAAATTATGGTTGCTAGGTTGCTAGGTTGAAACTTGCAGAAGAAGCTCGACAAAAAGAGGAAGGAGCAGAAAAGATAAGAAAGGAAAAAGAGGCCGAAGAGCTGATTAGGAAACAACAAGAAGAAAAATCCGAAGCTGAAAAACTTAAGACTTTGGAGGCAGAAAGGTTAGAAAGGGAAAGACTAGAGACTTTAGAAAAAGAAAAATTGGAAGGGGAAGCTCTAGAAAGAGAAAGAATAGAAAAGGAAGAATTAGAAAAGGAAAGGTTGGAAAAGGAAAGAGTAGAGAGAAATCAGTTGGAGGAAGAGAGGTTGAGGAAAGAAGAGGAAGATAAGAAAATACAAGAACAGAAGGATAGAGAAGAGGCTGAAAAGCTTGTACAAATGCATATACTACAAGAACAACAAGAGAAAGCAAGGGTTGAATCCCAATCTCAAGAGAGTATGCAACTACCTTCTACAGTTATTGCTCCCTCTTCCTCTATGATGACTACCACTCCAAGTGCTCCTACATGGTTAAAATTGGACATGCAGAAAAAGGGCAAGAACACCTCCACAACCTCTCAAATTGGGAGGACATGATGAAGGGAATTGAATAGGAAAGGCCTAAGAAGAAGGCTAAAATTCTACATTCTACCAGACTCATAGATAAAGGGGAGATAGTTGCTGAATGTGCCATGCCTATGACAGAAAAGGAGGTAGGGGATATGTAGCTGAAAGACTATTAGCTGAGTACGGTCAATTTGGAAAGACCCACTAGAAATCAGCAAATGAATTTAATTGATGTAGTGGCTTCAACAACTAAATCAAGAATGATAAAGGATAAGCAAAAGAAGGATGAGCTTAAGGCTCAATTGGATCAGTTGCATTCATTCTTGAAGAGTGTCTCCTCTCCAAGGTCACAACAAGTTGCAGCCATTGAGACTCCTGTTTTGTTAAGCAAAAAGGAGGTAGATGATTTGGTGCAAGTTAGAGGTAAGGCGGATATGGTAGACAAATGGATGGACAAATTGAACTGATAGGTAGGTGAGGTTTTATTGAAAGGATTTGAAGCTTACAAGGAGGTAGAAGGAGTAATAAAAGAGATGCATCAATACATTAAGGCATCAGAAAAACAAGAAGAAGAGTATAAGGAGTATAGTGAAAGGTTAGAATAGGTAAATACATCGCCTCTAACTACTCTTCTAGAATAATCTATACTTGAGGATGATAACAAAGACATTGTGGAGAAGACTTTTCACATACTCAAGTTTAGGACTAGCTTTTTGAGCAAACACAAGGATGAGATTCAGGAAGCAGTTAATAATTTGACTGAGTAGTTGGAAGAGTTGGAAGCAGTCATGGCCATAATTGTAGATGTGAATGTAATGACAAAAGATGGCATGCCTTTGAGTCAGGTTAAAGAGAAATGGAATGAAAGATTTCAAGGAATCATGCAAAAAGAGGATGATGGGGAAGAGTCAATATTGGATCGGTTAATGGACGTTAAAGAGGAAATAAAAGTTGCAGGAAGAGAATTGACAAAGGTGAAAAGTATGAAAGAATTTGCTGCAGTCGAGTTGGATTGGATCAAATTTGAAGATGAATGGATTGATGGGCCATATATGGATACTTTACAACAAGTCTTCACCAGCTACGATGAGTTCATGACAGATCCAGCTTCGCATGCATGAATCCCTGCATGTTGCATGCATGGTTTTTATCTTCCTTGCATGTTGCATGCATATAGTACTGATAGTCTTGGAGGCGCATGATTTCTTTTCTTTTCTTCTATCTTCTATTTTTAGTTGAACTGGACGTCTAATGTAAGAACTCAAGATCAAATTGATCTGAGTTTCCAAGAAAGTTGTTCCTAAAAGGGTGTAAAGCCTAAAATAGAAGTGAAGTTCGACCTTTTTGTATATCTATAAATACCAAATGGGTATGATATTGTAAAGGTCAGCTAATTAAGAATTAGATATGCTAGGAGATAATGTTTTGTAGTGATTTTACAAAGATACATTGTACTTGATCTTTTACAGTTAATAGAATTACAAGTTTTCTCGAAATATGGTATTTAGAATTAAATTGTTTGTTTGATAAGGCTGATAAGTGATAATCTATCTGTATGTAGTGATTGTGCTGAACATAAGAGTTTCTTGAATGATGAAAGTCATTTGAAGGAATCAGATTTAAGGATTATTTTATTAGATTGTCATTGAGTTGAAGTTATTAAAAAGTCTATTGATCTATAACCTTGATGATGAATGAATGTGTGTTGTTCTAAAACCCTTGAAATATTTGTGAAGAGTAATTGCAAAGTTAATTAAGCACCTAAAATGTATGCAGTGGTATAGATTATTCTATGGATTGTGGCATCTTATGGTTTGATGATCTGTTAGGAAACATTCGTTATTGAAGGTATATGTCCAGATACTAGATAAATTTGATTCATACTTACTGGTTTACCCCTCTGTTCTATCTTTTTCTTTTATTTAAAACCCATTGATTTACAGGAACTATTTCGATAAAAAGAGTCATTGCTTGAATCTTTCACCAGCACAGGCCCCTTGAACATTACAGTTGCATGAACCGATTGAGTGACACCAGACAGTTCAAAACCAACTACTAGGACCTTGGGAGTTAGGCTACTACATGTTGTCTTTCTTTTTTAGGAGAAATAGAATAGAAATATTCTATTTTAATGTTTTTTGTGTCATTTTAACCATCAACAGAAGTTGGTGCTAGAAGGAGGGCCTGAAAGGACAAGTTGGCTCATGGAAGATCTTTTTCACCAGAGGGATACGAGAGGGTTCTCAGATCCTCTGCTAATCATGAAATTTTTGAAGAACTTCAAACCCCGGTTAGACCTAAACCCCATGCTCGTAGGGTAGAGATATCTACGTTACCACCACCACTTACTCCACTAAGATTTTCACCAAATCCACCCACACCACCACCAAATAGGGCTTTGTCACCGCCAATTTGGCTTGCATCACCACCACCTTCCTGACCAATCCCACTGATGGCTTACTTTGTCAATAATCCCTCTCCATTAGGGACTATTCCTGGGGGATTCCATGATTTACCAAAGAACCCAGAGAAGTTCTATCTGAAGTACATGCATGGAGAATCGAGAAGTGTTGAAGAACATATACAAGCATTCAAAGATGCTTGCACTCGAGCTCAAGTTGCTCATCAAGATGTGGCATGTAGATTGTTTCCCTACTATTTAGGAGATATGGCATATAATTGGTATCTAAATCTGCCCCAAGGATCTATTTTGGGTTGGACAAATTTAGAAAATGCTTTTATTAATCAATTCAGGGTTTATGTTGATCCTGCAATATTATATCACCAATTTTCCACCATAAGGAAGGAACATCATGAACCATTGCCCTTGTTTAACAATAGGTTCCAAAGGATGTATGATAGGCTACAGGAGCCTTACTTAGTGCTAGACGGTGTGGCCATACAGGCATATCTGAGAGCTATTGATCCTTTGATTGGCCTATTCTTGCAAAGAACTTATCAACCTAATCAGATAGAATCTCTATCTAAAATTTACCATTTGGCTATCAAATTGCAACAGCAGATAAGTCTACAACCACCAAGTTTAGGAGCATCTCTTCCTCCTATGAATTATCAGATACCTAATCCACCATTATATAACACTGTCCTAGGGACGTCTTATTCCCATTATGGACCTATATCTGAGTTGCAAGCTCCACCAATGGTCCCCTTCTTTGGCAATAGCATGCATGATTCCTCACATCAACCACAACAACAACCTCAAAGTCAATCACAACAAGGGGGAGGATCAACCCATGTCCATTCCCCAGCCATAGTTCAAAATGTGCAAAATGATCAAACTGTTCAACTTACAAGTGAAGTAGAGACTCTCAAAAAGACTCTCTCTTAGAAGTCAAATGACATGGCATAGCTCAGGAGAAACCCTCCCAATAATCAAAACCAGAATTACAACAATCAGGGAGGTTATAACTATTAGGGCAATTACTCTAATCAGAACACCAATTGGAATTTCCAAAATCAAGTCTCCTCAAACCAGAATTATCAAAATCAAAATAGAGGATATAATCAAAGGTTCAATGACAACAACAACAATAATAGGTAGTGGAATATTGGGCCTAACAACGAGGGAGTTCCCCATAATTATCAAGCAGGTGAAGAAAGACCACATACTGCTAATGTTGCTGATTTGAATTTTATGATGAATTGGTGTAGGTTGCATGATACAGCACCCCATTCTGAGGTTAATTGCAAAGAAATGGAGAAGATAGTGAAAATTGCATAGGTTGATTCCCATCCTCCAGCAGGAAATTCCAATCAGGATAATGGGCCAGTCAGCACTGCCATGACTTATGAAACCATTGAAGAAAAGTATCAATTCCCTATGCAAGGGGATAACGAGCCAGAGGAAGATGTCTATGATGCTCAAGCTTTTCAATCTAAGGGTGGTCATTTTCTAAGAAATTAGAATAAGGGGCCATTCACCACGTCTACACCCCCAAATAATATGGTGCCACCAAATCAGAATGCATATAACAATCCACCCCCACCAAAGGGGCCTTCTGATTCTCAAAATAGAGGTAATCAGCCTTCTTTTCCTAAGTACCAATTTAGGAATGATTCGGAGTTTGACTTTGTTGTAGAATTACAAAGGCAGATGACATCACTGTCTTTCTTTGATATCATGAAGTGGTGCCCAGCTCAACGAGAGGTGGTATTAAAGGCTTTGGAAGAGGCAAATCACCTAAAAGGGAAAGGTAAAGTGACTCTCGCAAAGGAGACAAATGCAGCTATGCATAAAGGTAAGACCAGTACCCCACCTTTCCTTTTAAGTTTGAGAATCTTTGGAAAGAACCTACACAATTGCTTATTAGATTTGGAGCATTAGGGAATGTCATGCCATTTTTGATTTGTAAGAAGTTAGGATTGAGTCCTATTCCAACCAATAAAAAGGTGATTCAGTTGGATAAAACTAAAGTCAATGTTGTAGGTGAGTTGAAGAACATGCACGTGTAGGTTGGATTAGATCCAAGGATCCAAACCTATAGGGATCATTGTGGCTGGCTCCAAAGGGGAGGTATCTTGTATTTTCCTTACCATCACTTCCCCTTTCATCCCTTGAATTACATCCAATAATTTTGGCTTCTGTGTATTTTTTTGTTTGATTCATATGGCTAGGGTTTCAATATTTGGGTTATACCCAGTTCCACTCACACCTTCATTGGAGTCAAATTTTGCAACTAGCATTGGATCTTCCTAAGCCCACACTTGATCAAGTAGAAAAAATTTCTTTAATTTGAAGCCAAGGAAAATGGGCATATTTCTCTTCAAGACCATTTCTCTAGCCTTTTGGGGGCTAACGTCAATGTTGTCAACTTTTAATTCCAGGAAAGACTATGACCTACCATTTCATTTTTCTTTGATTCTTCAATTCCCGCTTCAATTGATTCCATCCTCAAAATTATTTTATCTTCATATTCATCCAAAAACCCTTAAACTCGAGAGTCTTAATGAATTCATCATCTTCTATGAATCTCCTAGCTGCAATTTCCCTTTCATCTTCATGTACCTTTGTACTTGTTTTTCTACATCACCCATCCTTTCCTCATGTTTATGGGCAATGGTCTCAAGGATGGGCTTATCAAATTCATTATCACCTTTAAATGACTGTAGTACTATAGCCACTTCCTTAGTATCACCCACCTTTTTAGTATCCTCATAAGGTACTAATTATTCAATGCTACCTATCTTCTATCTTTTGGGAGGTAACTGCTCCATGGGAGGCTCAGAGGTTTCACCTGGGGTATGCTCTGTAGTTGCACCACTATCATGTTCTTCAATATATGCTTCCTTCTTTTTGTACAAGTCTTCAAATCTACCAATTATCAATTCAATCCTCTTGATGGGGTCATTTTCCTCAACAAAGTATCCTAGGAAATTCTTGGACCTCCGCTTCATCCTTTCTTCAAGCTTCTTCATATATTCCCATTTTTCCTTCTACTAAATACATCATTATAAGTAATGCAGTTCCTTATAACATCTTCAAAATCCACTTGGTGTGGCATTGCCATTTTGGTAAGAAGATTGCGCCTTATGTTTTTCATATGATTTTCAGGGTCAAAGGCTCTTTCTTTTCCAGATTTCAATGCATATCTTGTCTTCAAATAATATTGTAACTCCTCTAGTGTGTTTGGGAATACAGTCCAATCTTTACACTTGGTTTGGTTTGGCAGGAAAGTGCCTTTCTTTTTCTTGTGCATTACATCTTTCTCCATCCACATCATTTTCCACATAAACTCAAGAAATACTAATCTGAGAGGCACAAATTTTGGCAATATGTGTGGAGCAATAGGGCATCCATAAACTCTTATTATTGTGACTTCCCGGAGGAAGAACCAATCTCCAAAATTGTGTGTATGACCCTGCTCTGGTCTTAAAGCCAAAGGCCTCGCTAGTTGAAACATTTTGGTTGACAATCTTGGTATTACATACCCAAGAACTTGAAGGATTTTGTGTACAAAGTCTTCCTAGAAAACAACAAAGATTGAATTCTTGCACTGACTGTCCCAAATATAGAACCATTTCTAAACAAGTGTGGGATTCCCTTGCTCATCTATTGTATCCAAGTCCAGTCTTTTAGTCCAATGGTCCCTATTTTGGTACAATATCAGATGACATAGTAGGGAATAGTGTCGAATGTAATCGATGCTCTATCCTCTATAACGTGGGAGAATTCATCATCTAATGCCTTCTCAAGGTATGAAGCAAAGTCATATTCAATGTTAGTTTCAAGGTTTTGAATTCTCATGGTCGTCATCATTAGGCCTATTGGCATTTTATCTTGAGTATCTATCCCCAACACTTGGAAAAGAGCTAAATATGTATTCACAAAGTAATACTGAAAATATTCCACATTAAATGGTTTAGTAGTGGTAGTAGATATGGGGAATTTTTTTTTACCAATGCCTCTTTTCATATATAGGGGTATGGGTATGTGCAGGATCATCATGGAAAAACTAGGCCCTTAAGTGGCAATGAAAATTCAAAAAATCAGAGTTAGGAAACTTACGTAAACATTTGAATAGGTTAGCTATGTTATTTCAAAAAATGTAAGAATAGAATATGTATCAAATTGAATGTATTTTCTAAACTACTAGGTTTATTTAAAAAGAAAAAAAATCTATTTGGTGAAATTTTGAAATTTCAATGTAGTAGTACTTAAATTTCATGGAAAAAATTAGAAGTAGGTGTTTATCTAACCACCCTGACCACAATAAAATGATAATATTTTTTTATAAGATTTTAGATATAAGTAGAGGACTCATGTCCTGATGTGATGCATATTTTTTTGTAATTTCTTTCCAAGTTAATAATTAATTATGAATTTTTTATTACAACTTTTAAACAATATAAATTTTGTATGTCTGACCACCTTAACTTGGTCAAAAATTCATGAATTTTCATTTATTTATAATCTTATAGTATGAAAAACGTATAATGTGACACATGTTTTGGATTCAAATTTTTTGATACTGTTTGAAAGCTATATATGTTTTCCAATCATCCTATCAATCAGGACTTTAGTCGTAATTCAAATAGAAAATAAATAATAATTATTTATTAAATTCAAAGTAAAGAATACTTTATATTGGTGGAAAGTGGAGAATCTCCTTTAAAAACCCTTTTTGTTTCATCAATTTTGGGTGAAAAAAAGGTTGTCAGCCACATGGGCCATCATATCACTTACATATCACCACTTTTTGGCCCATCATGATCCTGCACATACCTGAACCTCATCACTTATATGAGTCTTTTTTAACCTAGCATAATCCTCCTCACTTTTCTACAAGTTTATCTTGGTCAGAGCTTGCTTGTTTAAGCCAAAACATTCAATGATGGTTTTTCTGGTTACTTCTACCAATACTGTGTCATTTGGAAATCTTACTGTTTTGGTAGTTGATTGATAGTGTTTGACTAGTAGTCTAATAAATTCTACATCAACAAACACATTTGGGACAATCAACCTTTCTATATCAAACATCCAAGTGTTTGACATTGGAATCTTCTCATTTCTCTTACTGTAAAAATACCAAAATAGGTCCCATCCAGATTTGAAAATGAGGGAATCCCTACAACTTTGTGCGGTGTCCACAATAAACTTCTTATTACCCTCTTTGGTAGACCCTAGAATTATATCTAATATGGACTGATGGAGCAGTCTCTTTTTTACTTTAGGTTCTTAATCTTTAATTTTAGGCTAACTTTCTTTTACTTCTGATTATTTTGTTTTAGGATGGAGTGCTTTCTTCTTTACTTTAGGTTCTTCCTCTTTAATTTTAGGCCGACTTTCTTTTACATCTGATCATTTTCTTTTAGGAGGCATGTTTCAATTTTCTCTACTATGGCTTCAGATGACAAAACCTTGAAAGATTTTTTATATTAACAAAGCTCTTTCAGAGAGTTTTCGTGCACTTACCTAAGTATTTCATGCTTGCAAGTCTTCTTCTTCTCATATCCTTAGCTCCTTCCATGCTAGTTTACTACAATTGAGTGAGATATTGGGAAAACTCGCTTATCTTTGGATGGTGCGGTATTCAGTCATATTAGTTTTGAAAACTCTTAATAATTTAATAACATTTAATTTTGGCAACTAATGTGATTTTTTGCATTTATTGTTGTAAATTGTAATGATGCCACGATTACCGTACTACCATCATCTCTTATTATACCTATCATGGTATTGCAATTTTTTTCCCTTCCCTTCTGTTGTTTACTACACTACCGCCTTGCTCAAGGCTTCTTGTTGTAGGGTTGTGGTGTATACCACTCTACCATGCATATGTTGCTCATCCTCCTGACAGTATAGTGGTGTATGCTTTTGATCATTACTTGAAGAGTGTCGATGAGACAATCTTATGTGTCTTACTAATATATCAATGTCTCATCGATATTAGATCTTATGTTCCTCTTATATTGGTTTCCGATGTCAATGAGACAAGTTAATATCTCTTGCTAATATGCCACTGTCTCATCGATATTTTCCTTCAGCGGTATTTCTTTATATATCGGTGTAACTCTACCATCTCGGGGAGACTTGTGATTATCGTTGTGGTATAGTGGTTTTTTTCCTTTCCCTTCTACTATTTATCACACTACTGCCTTGCTCAAGGCTTCTTGTTGTGGGGTTGTGGTGTATACCACTCTACTACATATGTTGCTCACCTTCTTGACGGTATAACAGTGTATGTTTTTAATCATTAATTTAAGAGTGTCAACGAGACAATATTATCTATCTTACTGATATCTCAATGTCTCATCGACATTACTTTTTTATATCCAAGAGTTATGTTTCACCGAGCACTTGTAGATATACCTTGTCGATGTGACATAATTGATTCTCTCCTCGATATGCCTGTATTTTGTTGACATTTCACTATTTTACATCGTCGATGAGACATATAAATAAGTCTCTTCGACATAGGGGTGTCTAAACTAGCACTAAACTTGAAGCTAAACTCAAAGTTAAAGTTAGAGCTAAACACGACGCTAAACTCAAAGCTAAACTCAAAGCTAAAGGCGGTGCTCAAGGTGACGCTACACTCGAAGCTAATATCAACTCTAAAGGAAACACTACTTTAGGCACTAATTAGTGCCTAAATTAACATTGACTCGTATTGATCGACACAATAAATTCCAAAAATTGTGCCATCTCGATAAATAGTGTCGATGTTTTCAAAAAAATTCCAAAAAATACATTAAAACAGTGGATGGAAGCAAATCATATGGATTTGTTGTAGTGACTGTTGATTGCAATATTAATTCTATGAAAAGAAAGCCTATGGAAGAGGTGAGGGTTTCATCTACAATAGATGGTCATGTCTTCTAGCTACCCAAGGGTGCTCTTTCTTCTAAATAAAAGTTACTTGCAAAGAAAAATATGTTATGGCACCAAAGACTTGGCCATATTAGAGAAAAGGGTCTATGGACCTTGAAAACTAAAAACCTTTTTGAAGGGTTGTCTGGTTGTAATCTTCAATTTTATTTCTATGAGCATTGCATTTATGGAAAATAAAATAATCTTTAGTTTTACTCGAGTTCTCATAAATCTTGTGGTGTATTGGATTTTATTCATTCTAATGTGTTTGGTCCTTAGATGTTCCTTCAATTGGAAAATCAACATATTATGTTTCATTTATTGATGATTATAGTAGAAGCATATGGGTATACTTTCTAAATATTAAATCTAAAGTTTTTAGTTGATTTAAATAATTTAAATAAATGGTTGAGTTGTAGATTGGAAAGATAATAAAATATTTGAGATTGATAATGGTGGTGAATTTTTCTCTAACGATTTTGATAGATTTTGTAAAAATTGTGGTATTCATAAATAAAAGACAAATATATATTATCCACAACATAATGGAGTTGCGAAAATAATGGACAAAACACTAATGGAGAAGGCTAGGAGTATGTTAAGTGGTGCTAGTCTAGAACAAAGTTTTTAGGTTGAGGTTGTTGTCACTACCTGTTACCTAATTAATAGGTCTCCTATATCAGCTCTTGTTGATAATACGCCTATAAAGGAATGGTCAGGTCACAAGCCTTCATTAAGACATCTTAGAGTTTTTGGTTGTGAGTCATATGAACATGTGCCAAAGGAGAAGCAAATAAAGTTGGAGAACAAGGTTGTGAAATGTATCTTCATCGGATACAGTTATGGTGTGAAAGGATACAAGATTTGGGAACATATTTCACAAAAGGTAATATATAGTAGAAGTGTTATTTTAAGAGAAACTAAGCCTTCTTTTATTACATTAGAACCATAAAAAATTAAACAAGAAGATGTGATTCAATTTCCTTCTACACCAGAGAAAGTTGAATCGAGGCCCATGGATAGACAAGAAGCTGAGGAGAACTCATCTAGCTTTGGATCTTTAGAAGAGGAGGAAGAACCTCCAACTCAACTTGTTTGTAGGTCTACAAGGCATAAACAACCACCTAAAAGGTATTCACTTGATGATTGGAGATGTATTTTTTCTTTGAATGCTAGCATGGATGAACCCATATTAGTAGAAGAGGAATTAGGTATGAATGAAGTAGAATCATAGTTCAAATTGCTATGGATGAAGAAATGGTAGCTAAGTTGAAAAAGAATGATACATGGGATCTTGTACCATTGCCTAAAGGAAGAAAAGTTATTGGTTGCAAGTGGTTATTCAAGAAAAAAATTGGTTTAGATGGAGATATTGAGAAGTACAAAGCAAGGTTGGTTCCAAAAGGTTACTCTCAAGTTGAGGATGTTGATTATGGTGAGCTATTTTCTCCTGTTGCAAAAATGACATCCATTAGATTTTTTCTTTCTATTGTTAATGCTTATGATTTATAGGTTGAGAAAATGGATGTGAAAACTGTTTTCCTTCATGGTGACTTGGAGGAGGATATTTAAACGACACAACCAGAGCACTATGTGGTGAAAGGTAAAAGTGATTTGGTTTGAAAATTGAAGAAATATTTGTATGGCCTAAAATGGAGTCCTAGGATGTGGTACCAAAAATATGATACATATGTGTTGAGTTTTGGATTTGAGCATTCTAAATTATATCATTGTATTTATTATAAAACTGATAGTGATCGTTTCCTGTTCATTATATTATATGTTGATTAAATATTTTATTTATTGGTAAATAGAAAGGTATGAATTTTAGAATTGAAATATCAACTTGCAACTAAATTTGAAATGAAATATCTTGGTGCAACTAGACACATTCTTGAGATAGAAAATTAAAAGAGATAGAGTGAATAGAAAGCTATGGCTTGGCCAAAGTAATTAGTATGCCAATTCAATTTTATAGAGGTTTGGCATGTAGGATTTTAGACCACTGTGTGTTCCTTTTTTAGTTGGAACAAATTTATCTATTTTAGATTGTCCAACATCCCCATCATAGATGGAAGACATGAGAAAAGTGCCTTACCATAGTGCAATTGGAAGTTTGATGTATTTTATAGTTTGTATTAGACCAAACATTGCCCAAGCAGTGGGAGTTCTTTTCAAATATATGTCTAATCCTAGTAGAGTTCATTGGGACACAGTTAAAATACTATTTAGATATTTGTGTGGTACCTTAGAGTGTTCCTTGTGTTATAATAATTTGATTGAAGACAAGATTTCCCTTAATATTCATGGTTATGTGGATTCAGAATGGGTATGTGATGTTGATAATAGATGATCCACTAGTGCTTATGTGTTTATTTGGTGGTGTAATTAGCTAGATGAGTAAGTGATAGGTTGTGGTTTCTTTTTCCACTAATGAAGCTAAGTATATGGTAGCTACTCATGCTTGTAAAGAAGCCATTTGGCTTAAGAGTGTGCTCAGATATTGGAATAAAACAAGGTGCAATGAGAATTTATTGTGATAGTCAAAGTGTGATCTACCTAGCTAAGAACTCGACATTTCATGCCAAGACCAAGCACATTGATGTATAGTATCATTTTGTTAGGGATATGGTTGAATATGATAGGGCGAAGCTAGTTAAGGTAAGGAATTTGTTGAATTTTGTTGATTCTTTAACTAAGCTTGTCAGAACAAAGAAGTTCAACTGGTGTTCAAATTTTATGGGTCTTTCGGCCCCTAGAAATTAAGAGATGATGTTTATACTTCCTCTCATTTCCCTTGCAAGGTGTTTGAAAAGTGGGAGATTTGTTGGGAAAATGTGTCTCAACCTTGCACTTACATAAGGCATTGTTGATAGGTAAGCATGGGGGTGCAAGGGGTACCCCCTTACGAGGGGTATGGGGGATCATCCCCCTGCAGGGGGTCTGAGGGCCGCACACCCTAATGAGGGATCAAGGGCAACACCATCAAAAGCCAAATTTTGTGTATATTTTATTACTGAAAATTTGGATTATTCATCATTAGGTCATAAATCTGATGATTGATATTTTGTTGGCCTGAATTTCCCTAGAAGACAACCCTATTTTATAAGGGTGTTGTATTATAGCTATGTGTTGTGATGTATTCTGAGAGTTTGATAGCTGTCGTATTTCCTTTGGATCTCTGGTTGGTGATGCTCATGTGAGAAGGTTTCTCTACAAGTATATAATAATCTTTGTGATTTTTGAATAATATATTGGGTGGCTTTTGGAGTGTGGAGTTTTTCTCCCAGAAGGTTTTTCCCCATGTAAATCACTGTGTTGTGGTATGCATGATATTTATGTTTATTTCTATTTAAATTTATGTAACTATTGTAAAGATTTGTTAAATTTTGCATTAGTCTCCTCTCAAGATCAGTGTAGAAAGTTGTTTCACTACCTTAGCTTTCTTACAACATTAGGATAGGAATATTGTTGAAAAGAGTAGTGCAAGTACCTCTTGATACATATTAATTAGTTACAATAAAAAAAAATTATAGATTAAACAATAGTCCATCCAAGAACATGAGTAAAAATTGATAAAAATTATAAATATCTTGGTACATAAAATAGGAGAGTTATTAGCTAAAATAAGGAATTTGGAGACAAATTGCAAAAATGCATCATCTTTCTAATAGTATTCCTTAAGTTAGTCATTACCACCAAGGCTTAAAAATATATAATAGGAAGTCTTCAAGAAACAACTGGCACAAATCTCTAACTTTTGTGACTACACTATTGATATTGATGGATAACAAAAGAAATAGATTGTTATCATATATGACCAAAATTGATAGAAATAGGTCTAAAGAGTCTAAGATATCACAAACATTGAAGAATTTTTCAATATAGTGCATATTCAACTGACTAAATTATCTACCACATTAGAGATTCTAGAGAATTATTCTTACACAAAGTAATAAGACAAACCCATTTAAATTATTGAAATTTGAACTTGATTTGATTGAGGTAGAGATACATTTGCAATGTATAAAAAAGTTTGCATTCAATGTATTAATATCAGTTTAAGAAGATTAAAATTCATTGTAAATTTCTAGTGTTCTCAATAGGATATACATAAAATTTTCAACTTCTTGTTATGATGTTAATTCAACAATATAATCTCACTCTAAAATCATCATCAAATAAAATTAATCTCAAGCCTCCAATATATAAACCAAGGAGATCCTTAATGGTTTCTCAAAACCATGGGCTCAAACCATGTGCCAAATCTTGGTCCTACTACTCCAAGTTGGATTAATGTGCCCCTTCACATATGTGAGACCTCCAAACAAATAAAATAACTTATCTTACATATGTTCTAATTTTAAGGCTAAGTGGATCATATGTAATTCCTAAGTACTCCATATTGACCCACTTATCATAATTACAATACTCTTATACATGACTATTATTAATCAATAAAAAATGTTCTATTTAATCCATTATATAACCCATTTTTACATATTCTAATAAATACTAAGTCATCCAACATATCATCCTAGAAATATTGAAATTTCTTCCAAATATGATTGACACTATTTTCTATTCAAATATTAAATATTGAAAAGAAAGAATTCATATTCCTTACCACCAATTTATATGAATTTTATTATTCCCTTTTCTAAGCCTTAGGTGGAGGAAATTTTTGGATTTCCTAACTTATTTCATTCCTTAGTTTTGTCATACATTGTGTTTAATTAGTTGTTCTCTCTCTTTTTCTATTTCCTTTCCTCCCTCATCAACCGAATTTTGACCAATTGATGATTTGTGAAGAAAGAAGGGGGAAGCTCTCATTTGTTGGATAACTTTTAACCACCTCTTTTCTATAACACCGACTTCATTTGTTTTCTTCAAACAGAGGTAGGAAAAAGTCATTTTTGTGTATTAAATAATAATATAAGATGGGGACCGCTTTCATGGAAAAATATTTTATAGGAAAATAAATGCCTTATACACCTTTTTGAAATTGGAAGAGACACCTTGATCGAGATTTTGCATTCCATCCTCCGCCCTCCACCGACCTAGCTCTGAAGTTGTGGTAGAAAATGTCCACGTGGATGCATCTAGTTGGTGGCATGTTCTAACATTGTGTGTTTTGTCTTGCTTGGAAGCATGGACATCTCATGGAAGCTGCAGTGATGAGAGCTTTAGATGATGAATATTAAAATAAGAAAGAATGAGAGAGTATGTGGAAAGGTTATATATTAAAATTGAGTTAAAGTACATGGTTAGATGTTGTGAGATCATGTTTTAAAATTAAATTAGTAAAGTTATGAACAATTTGAATGGATGAAAGAATGAGAAATGTGGTTTATTAAGTTTAGTATAAGAAGATTAAGAATAAGATCAAGACTATGGTTAATGGTGTAAAAAAATTGAAGTTATGGTTTTTCATTGACATATGAAGAAATATTTGCTTGGTCAAGTGGATAGATGTAATGTGTTGGTTTAGAGTAAACATTGATGTAGTAGTGGATTTAGTGGATTTGATTGGTTTTTATCTTCTTGTCGTTGTGGTAGTAATTGTGGAGGTGGTTAAGGTGTAGGTTGGAGCAAAATTCTAAGAATTATTGACATGGTTATGCTTTATAATTGACCTTCTAGAATGTCAAGTTGTTCAAGGAAAATAAAAAGGAGGATAGGAGAAATCTTGTTTGATAGCTCTCTCAAAAGGTTTGGTCGCAACATAGGACACATTAAATCATTTGTTTGTTTTCAACTGATTTATTCATTTGCTTGTTTGATGTTTGGATATGTTTGTTATAAATGCTTTGCGCATAAAAGTCTTGTTGTTTGGAATACATTTTAATTTAATTAAATGCTATGTAAATACTTAACTAATAAAAAATAAATATTCAACTATATATACCAAATTAATTAAATAAATTTAATTGATTCAATTTATTTAATTAATAAAATTAAAATTTAATCTTTCCTAGGAAAATAAAATTTATTGAAAAAAAAATCGATAAGACTAAATGCACAAGTAATATATTTGGGACAATTGAAAGAACAACTACTCTTTTTAAGCAATCACAAGTAATTTACAAATTTCTTCAAATAGTGAATTGAGTTTTCGTAGATTAAGATCATTTTTCTTTAATAGTGAATTGAGTTGTTTGTTTCGTAGATTAAGATAAAAAAAAATTAATAGTGAAATCCATTGAATATCTTCCTAGTGTTTCTTTTAGAAACCTTAAAGATATTTTAAAATATTTCTAAGGGAAACAATAAATTCTTCTTGGGATGTTTAAAATGTTGTGTTTGAATGTTTTAAATGAAAAGATTCATTCTTTCAAATAAAAATAATAGATTTTTTTATAGAACCTTTTTATGTTTTTTCTTGCAATGAAGTAAAGAAACAAATACACAAGAACTAAATAAATGAATAAATGATAATAAAAATATAAATCTTATCTTAATATTTCTGACCTAAAATAGTCTATGTTAATAAATAAACTTAAAGATAACCAAATTTATTTATTTTTTTAAATATTTTCTAAACTATTAGAGTAAAATATCAATCTAATAAAAATAGTGAAACTCCACAAATGAAACTAAGTTGCTACAAGTATAGAGAAAATTCTAAAACTAGAAATTCTTTAGTCATCCTTTCTTTGTTTACCTTCCTTCTAGATAGCTACTTGTGAGTCCTCCCAAAGGTAAGGGGGTGAAAGAAAGGGTCAAAGAGATGAAAAATGGTGTATGAAAGCAATAATTAAACAATTGGCAAGGTATTCAAGCAAGAAAAATTATGTGAAGTACAGGTTGCACATATTTGTAAATTTAAGGATCCTTTAAATAAATTAAATTAAACTTTTTGCAAGGAAAAGGTTGACACTCATTCACATGAATTTTGGATCTTAATTAAGGCTATATAGATTAAAATCAAGTGAAAAACTAAATGGAAACCTATTTTTGAAAATTAAATCACATGCAAGAAAAAATAGATGAATTCACCACTTTCACTTGAATTTTCCACTTTACCATTGAATCATTTGAAAGGGAAAAAAATTGAATACTAAAGTGAATTACATATTACCATGAAGAATGGCCCAAACACTATGATAAACACACAAAAAGTCATGGTAAATGATAAAATTCTACAATAAGAAATAACTTTCCATAATGAACATGTATTTGCTATAACAAAATTATGCAAAAGAATATTCAATTTGTCAAAAAATAGAACACATATTACTTAAAATAATATTAAAAAATAGAGGGTAACAAAATGTAGAAAAAAAAAGATAAATTATTAACAAGCAAGACCTCACCTTGGAGACACATGCTATTTGCTATACTTTTATTTTTTATTTCTATTTTTAGGCTTATTGGGATCTTACCATAATTGGACTTTGTTGGAATTGTGTGCATCAATCCCACTGGCCTAAACCTATGAGGGAGAAATTTCGGTGTGACTGATGAGATGTTTGGCCGATCTGCATAGTGATCCTGAACTATCCGTGCGATCGGTGTGACTCAACCCGATCTGAGTTCTCCTTGTGATGTTCCTTTTTTGAAAATATCGATGAGACCTTTGGTGTGTCCTAGCAATGAAGGTTGTTGGTGTGAGTTTTATAACTCTCGTCAATGATAGAAGTCTAGCCAAAATGTTATATCAGTGTAATTTTGGCCGATGATACTTTGTCGGGCTGGCATGGAGGTTCAGAAAGAGTTTTAATAGTAGAGCATATCTGGTCGAGATCAGTGTAATGCATTGAAACTCTTGTTGATGAACAAATTTTCAGGGTAACATTGGTCTTCGGTTAGACCTAAGAATGTTGAATTGACAGTTGGAATTCGACCGATGGTAGTACCATCAGGGTGACTCTAGACGATGATCTATATTAGGGTGACTCTGGTCTTCGATGGGACTTGTGATTGTTGAAATGATAGTGTTGGTCTAGCCGATGGACTATGTTCAATGTGACTCTTGCCGATGAGGTGTTTCAAACTACAGTTGGGCTTAAGATCATCGAGGTGAAATTAGACTTTGATGAGAATTTTTGATCCTTTTTTGATAATGTTGATCATGTCGATAGACTTGTTCATGTTGTTCATCGGTGTGACTTAGGCTGACAAGATGATTTGAAAAGTGTTTGAGCTTAATGACATCAGGGTGACTTGAGGCTTCGATGTGACATTATGAACTCTTGCCAATGGACATTGTCTTGTCAATAGGCCTAGTTGAGACTTCAACACATTGAACGAACAATGGGGAGACCTTGGTGTTCAGTGTCACTTCCTAGGCTGTGGCCGATGGTATTTTGTCAGGCCGATGAACATGAAAGAAGATCGTGGTTGGAAGGACACTAACTTGGTTGACCGTTGATGTGTTTGATGTTCATTAGAGGATCATGAATGAGTTGGAGAAGTTTGTTTGATGATATGGTCTAACAGAAGGAAAATGAATTGATCTACAGAGGAATTTGAACTATTTCCTATCAGTTGAGAATGAATGGTATAAACATTGAATGTTCTGCAATAAGAATTAGAAGGGGAAGATGAAGGCAAGGTTATGCTATTGAAATCTCTATTGATAGAATGTTTGGATCGATCTTTCATTGTTAATCTACACTGTATACTGTGTGAGAGTATTGTAACAGTGTGAAGGTTGTAATGGACTGAGAGGTTGATCAAAGAAATGTAAAAAGGAGTGAGGGAAACTCTTGTCACAAGGTTGCTACCAGTTTGTCTCCAAATGAAACAAGATGTAACTCCTATAAATGTTGTAAGCCTAAATTTTATTTGTAATTGTGATATGTTGTTGGATAATACAATGGCCAGTTCTTTAGAATGTGGGGTTTTTTACTCAAAAGGGTTTTCCCCACGTAAATCTGTGTGTTCTAATCTTTTGTTCCATCTTTCATGTTTATTGGTTCTGTTTGTTGAATCTATTTATGCAAGTTGTTGAAACTAAATTTGCATGAGCTTCTCTTAGAAGGGTTAATGTGGGAAATGAATTGTGTCTAATTATTTTTTGTGACATAGTTGTACATGTTTTTGAGTCAATCTAATTGAAATTAAAGTTACCGAAGGCACTATTGATCTTGTATGTTTCTCTGAGATGACCAAAATTTCTTTGCAAGTGGTATCAAAGCCTTCTCCTGGTTGTTGGTTCTGGGTATTTCTCCTGTGGAGATTTCTTAGTCTATTAGGCTTGAATAAATCTAGAGGAATCATTTGGTGTATTGATCCTTTGGTTGGTCATATTGATTTTCTATGATCCATGTCTCCTTGCTCGATGCGGTATAACCTTGATGTATGACGTGGATTTATTTTCTTCGTGGTTGTGTAGCAGTAAAGCTTTCATATTGGGTTTCTATGTGAGAGTTTCCCTAGTAATATGGAGAGGCATGGGTTGTTTCTCAACCATGGAAAAAATTTCTTATGTTGAGTGGCATTTCTTAGTGTTGGAAGACATTTTTTTCTATTAACCTTGAATGCATGAAGGATATGGATTTAATCATTAGATGATTTGAAATCTTTTGAAATAGCCTATCTCTTTCTCAGATGCATGTGCATATTGGTGGTTTTGGAGTTGGATCAAAAAAGGCTTAGGGTTCCTGAAATCTTGTTTCCTTTATAAGGATGTATTGTACTTGCATGCTTTTAATAGTTTTGTAGGTTTTACATGGTCAAAAAAACTTGTTGTTTTGTGGATCTGTTGAAGAGTTATTTTCTAGACCCCTGCTTCCTTGGGGTGCTACTTGCATGCTTTGTTCATGGTGAGAGAAGGTGTGATTCTTTCTCTGCATAGAAATTTCTAGTATGTGATTAGTCACTCATCATTTCTATGGTAATGCTTGATGGATTCCTACACTATGGTGCTTGGTGTGGACATTTTTGGAAAATTAGATATGTACTTGATTTGGTGTTTGAGTCAGGGTGTCTACATGTTGTTTTCGCTTGTGAGACCTCATATTGTGCAAGACATTGATGTGGTGGTGAGTCTTCATATTTCATTAATTGGATCTACGAGTTGTGCAATGTTTTGGGTTGTCTTTACCTACTTGATTGTTAAGAGAACTCAGATGTGGACTATCTATATCCACGTGATTTGATTCATTGTTTATGCAGACTTGTAGGCTAGCCTTGTTTGTGGTCACTTGTGCATTGGTGTGGTTGTTTTGAGGTAAGAGGATGGATAATTAGTGAGTTTCAAAAAATTCAATTATGGAGTCCTATAACATGATGAATATCCTTACTTATGAGATCTTGGTTTCACTCGGGATAATTAGCAGTACAACTATATGTTTGTGGACCAGGATTTTTTTTTAGTTTTGGAGATGGTTCGTCATGATGCTTGGAAATCTCAGTATCACTGTTCAGTGGGAGCTTTAGAAGTGACTGTTAATAATTTATATTCTTTAGTTTGCAGATGTTTCTAGGAGGAACTATTTGATCCTATTGTTGTAGAAGGGTTCTTTCGCATTGGCAGGGCCACTATTTGAAGATGGTTAGCATTTTGAAACCATGGAGGACTTGTGTGTTCTTTGGGTTGAGGTGTTGTTGGGCTTGACAAGTGATGTTGGTTTAGAGCTTGTTTGTTTTATGTAATGGTATACTCTTGCTTATGCATTGGAGTTTTGAAATTGTGCATATCTTGAGACATTGGTTTCTTCACTTGCAGTCTGGTATCTCCTAAGAGGGGGTGGAAAGATCATGATGTCATGTTAATTTCCTAATACTACAGTTGGAGCTTTGAAATTGATCTTGGTAAATTATTTTTGTATTGGGTGATTTGATCATTTGTCTGATACTTCATGATATTGATGTGTTGTATTTGGAGTTTGGTATGAGGTGATTGTTTGCAGGTGCTCATGGATACATGAAGAATAATAAATTTTGAGGATCCTACACCTTGATTAAATGTGAGTTCAATAAAGACCTATGAGGAGATATTTTTTGGATGAGTCATAGTGACTTGGATATCCTGGAGGAACTGTTTCATTCCCACTCTTGGTCTCCTCGACATTTTATAACTTGAGAGGTAGTGTCCATTGTTTCTCTCAGGTGTGCTATGAATGTCTTTCATTGGTGGATCTTGAGCTATGGTCAAATGGTTCTAGAGGATTCACCATGAGAGATGGAAAACTTGGTTATTTTCTTGGTATACATTTTTCATTTATGATTTCATAGGGCATGGTAGTGGGCTATTTTCCTAAAATAGGAAATAGAGTAGTTTTATCTTCTTTGAGAAGCTTAAATTAATGTGGTTTAATCGGTTGGATGTTGTTAAGGATTTTTTGTTGGCAATGTAAAAATGATACTACTTGGCACAGTTGATACTTGGAGGTGTTTTGTAGAAGGAAATGCCACATATTATGATTTGCAGATTCTCTTTGGTCTTCCCGATCCTCCTAAATGTATGGTTTCACATAACATTGTTTTCTTTGTTGGATGTGGAGTACATGGAAGAGTTGTGCAGACTGGTTAGAAGAGATGTTTTTCTTGCAATATATTTTTTACAGGTTTTGCATATCTATGTGGAGTTGGGTCCTTGGTACTACATGGTTACACTTTCTATGTGTGGCAGATTGGTAGACTTGTTGTGCCCTTTGAAATTGTTTCAATTTTTTTTTGGCATGACTCATGCAATGTGAGTTCTTGAAAGTGTTTTTTCTTCATCGAATTGCTTACACATAGAGCTTGCAGTTGTAGATACATGGGTTGGTTATGCCTGGGGCATAAGTTTGGGTGATCCCACAAATCTGGTTTACAATTTCTGAGAGGAACTCATTTTTGTTGAAATCACATATTTTTAGAAAATATAATGATTTAAGCCTTTAAAAGTTCCATTTTAAGGATTCTAATTAAAGAGGATATGATCAAACCACCTTAGATCAAACCCCCTTGGATAGAACCTCACTATTTTTAAACCATACCTATAAATGAGTCTTCTTTACACCTATCAAAATGCTGATAAAAATTTACTTTTGATTTACATTTTGGGGGATCAAATGAATTCATTTAAAATTTATTTCAAATGATTATGGTAGTCCTCAAAATGAGATATCCCATGAATATAATTTTGATATGTTTTGGTTTTATTATGTATGTGCTTTTTAAGTTTTATTAAACATAGGTTTTTCACCAAAAATCAAGCTCTTTGTTTTGCACATGTGGAAAAATAGAAAATTATCAAAATAATTTTTTTAAAAATATTTTTGTGTTGGGTATTGATGTCCTTGATCCATTGAAAAAAAAAACTGAATTTTGATAGATACAAAAAAATTTATGATGTATACAGTCCGCCTATATCTGAATTGCAATTGGTTTAACTTTGAAACTCTATTAAGGAAAAAATATTCAATAAAAAACTATGAGACCAAATGAACATGCTAGATATCGTAGTTACAAATCTAAATTTGAAAAAATTAGAATTTTATCATTTATACAAAAAAGTTATGTTGTCTACAGTGAGAGTCACTTTTTTAAAATATTGTTTTATGAAAAAAACCAGTTTTCATGGGAGATAGAAAAATAAGTGCAATCTTATTCCAAAAATTTTGGAAAAAATATTTTTAGAATATTAAAACAAATGTGATGAGACTCTAGTTTGCATCATCTTCAAACTCCTCATGGTTTAGCCACTATAGGTGCTCGAATGTGAAGATTTAGTTAAAAACAATAATTTCAGTTTCCAGTTTGGCCAAAAATTGTAAACCACTATTGTGGGATCACCCATTTACTAATGTTTGATACCTTTAAGGTATGGATGATTGGATGATCTAGCACTTCTTATGGGTGCTATTTTTTAGTCATGTGGGTTTATCAGTTGGATAGAAGTAGTCAGTCTGATTATTGTTCTAGCTACTATTTTTATCTTGTTTTCTGGACTAATGATAGTTTTTTGTTGTTGATATCACTGGGATATTTTTCTTGTGTCCGTTGGACTGGTGCATATTCACCTTGGCTTGTACCTTTCTTCCATAGGTGGCATGTTGGAGGATGACAAGGATTTTTTCCTGAACGGTGGACATCTTAGATGTTGTTGCAAAAGTCTTGATGGACCATGAGAGAATGTTTGAGATCTATGTGGTTTCATGGAAGGATGTGATTGGTTGCAATGTTGGACAATTAGTTGCAGTTGGATACTTGATTTTGTTGCATATTTCCTGGTAGACTATTATTTCTGGAAACTTGTTGATTGGGTGTCCTGAATGATGTTGAACGGAGACTTGAGCAAAGTAGGGTCTAAACTGGTGGTGTGAGTGTGATCTCAATTGTTCCTGAGTACTCTGGAGGTGCTAGTGTGATATTGTTGGAATTGTGTGCCTCAATCCCACTGGCCTAAACCTCTGAGAGAGCAATTTTGGTGTGACCGATGAGATATCTGGCCGATTAGCATAGTGATCCTGAACTGTCTATGAGATTGGTGTGACTCAGCCTGATCTGAGTTCTCCTTGTGAAGTTAATTTTTTGAAAATATTGGCAAGACCTTTGGTGTGTCCTAGTGATGAAGGTTGTTAGTGTGACCTAAACTATCAACATGAGTTTTCTAACTCTTGTCGATGATAGAAGTCCAACTGAAAAGTTATATTGGTGTAAGTTTGGTCGATGATACTTTGTGGGCTGACATGGAGGTTCAAAGATAGTCTTCATGGTAGAGAATATCTGGCCAAGATTGGTGTAATGCATGGAAACTCTTTTCAATGAAAAAATCATCGAGATAACATTGGTCTTGAGTTACAATTGAGAATGTTCAATCAATAGTAGGAATCTGACTAATGGTAGTACTGTCAGGGTGACTTTGGTCTTCGGTGGGGCTTGTGGTTGGTGAATCGATAGTGTTGGTCTAGCCAATGGGCTATGTTTGGTGTGACTCTTGCCAATGAGGTGTTCTGAACTATAGTTGGGCTTAAGGTCATCGAGGTGAAATCAAACTTTGATGAGACTTTATGATCCTTGTCTCATAGTGTTGATCATGTCGATAGACTTGTTCATGTTGTTCATCGGTGTGACTCAGGCCGACAAGATGGTTCAAAATTTTTTTGAGCTTAATGACATCGAGGTAACTTGAGGCTTCGATGTGACATTATAAACTCTTGTTAGTGGATATTGTCCCACTGATAGGCCTGGTCAAGACTTCAACGCATTAAATGAACAATAGGGAGACCTTGGTGTTCAGTGCCACTTTCTAGGCTATAGATGATGGTCTTTTGTCAGGTCGATGAAAATGAAATAAGACCGTGGTTGGAAGGACACTGACTTGGTTGATCATCAATGTGTTTGATGTTCATTGGAGGATCATGAATGAGTTGGAGAAGTCTGTTTGGTGATATAGTCACGTTGACAGTTGGTCTAATAGAAGGAAAAAAAATTGATCTACAGAGGAAGTTGAACCGTTTCTTGTCAATTGAGAATGAATGGTATAAACATTGAATATTCTACAATAAGAATTGGAAGGGGAAGATCAAAGCATGGTTTTAATATCTCTTGATAGAATGTTTGGATCGATCTTTCATTATTAATCTATACTGTATATTGTGTGAGATTATTGTAATAGTGCAAAGGTTTTAATGGACTGAGAGGTTGATTAGAGAAATGTAAAAAGGAGAGCGGGAAACTCTTGTCATAGGGTTATTTCTAGTTTGTCTCCAAATGAAACAAGATGTAACTCATGTAAAGGCTATAATACTGAATTATATTTTTAACTATGATCTGTTGTTGGATAATACAATGGCCAGTTCTTTGGAATGTGTGGTTTTTTACCTGAAATGGTTTTCCCCATGTAAATATGTGTGTTCTAATATTTTTTTTCATCTTTCATGTTTATTGGTTCTATTTGTTGAATCTGTTTATGCAAGTTCTTGAAACTGAATTTGCATGAGCTTCTCTCAAAAGGTTTGATGTGGGAAATGAACTATGTTTGATTCCTATTTGTGACATAGTTGTACGTGTTTTTGAGGTGATCTAATTGAAATTAAATTTACCGAAGGTACTACTGATCTTGGATGTTTCTCTAAGATAACCAAAATTTCCTTGCAGAATTGTCATGTTAGCTTGTTCATTTTTGGAAACTTATGCATTTTCGTCTTAAGAAAGGAATTACATAATACTTGGTGAGCACCACTTCTCAAAATATGGTATTATGTTAGTTAGGTATGTCATTCACCTCTCAAATATTAAGTCTTGATTATTTATAATTATCTATGTAGACAATAAATAATGCATGATCTCTGAACATCATGGAGTGGGAAAAGTGGGATGCCTATGTGAGGGTGGGAATATTATTTATTTATTATTTAGTCTCTAGAATGGTTGAAATTTTTTGCATGAAGGAATTGAATAATAAAGTTGTTAGGAACCTATTCAAATAGAGATTTATAGAATGTCTTCTCAAGATAGGTGTTATGTCAAGCAATGATTAACCTAATGAAATGCCTAGGATTGAGAAAAGTGGTCAACATGATAGTTACGACAAATTTTATGATGCATAAGACATGTGAAGGGACTTACATTTTATTTGAGGTTAATTGATCATGACCATCAAAAATTATATTTTTGCATGTAGACTTGGGCATCTAGTTTTGCACCATGGTATTAGCTACTTGTTTTGGAAATTATTTATGATTTTATGATTTTTTATTTCATAATTTTTGAAGGCACAAGATAATAGATTAATAAGTTATTTTTTAGGTACTATTATGCTACTAGGCTACTTCAATGAGAGGGATAAGTGCATTATATTGGTGTACTCAAATATTTGTTGATATACAAGGTAAAACTACTATAATAGAACTTTATGTAAATCTGAAATTTATTTATATCACAAGTATTACTATATGATTGAATGTGATTACACAATCAAAAATAGAAGATAAATTAGAAAACCATAGATAACATAATATTTACATGTGGAGAAAACCTTTTGGAAAAAATATCACCATTAGAAAGAGGACAAATATGCATATATATTCAAAGAAAAGATACATCTAAACACTAATACTCTTCACTTTAACAAAACTACACTATAACACCTGTGTATGTGTAAACAATCTTACAATAAAATTATTCTCACATATCTAATGTATGAAGAAATGAGAGAGGAATACCCCAAATGGTTCTTTACAACAATGTATCATTAAAAAATGGTAAAATAAAAAAATGACAATGTCCAAAATGAAGAGGAACTTCAAAGAATAGTAAATGTAACTCCTAATGAGCCATAAATAGCAAAAATAACTTCCATACTAATAATATATGATTCCTTTGACTTGTATCTCCTCTATAGTGGCCCATATCCCAAGGTAAGCATCCAAAATCATGACCCAATTAATATGGGACCCACCAACAACATTCAAGATGCTCCACTACTCACTACCATTTCCAACTCCACTTTCTTCATGAATGCATCTAACAACTAATCAAGATTCTCAAGGAATCTAAATTACATATTGTGAATAGGTATAAATCAATGATCAAATGAATTCAAATAAATGAAAATATAACAATAATCAATAAACTAATTCAAATGATAAAAAAACTAATCTCAATGAAGTGTGTGCACATCAAAATGAAATAATAATAACATAAATAAACTAGTCTAATATAATTTACATCCACTAAAAATTCCTAGCCTTATTCCATTGTGAAGTAAAAAATAATTATATTTGGATAGTATGTGAATTTCTCAAATACTTAGCATAACCTTGTTAGCAAAAGCAAGATAAAAATCAATATAATTTGGCTACAAATTCGAGGAGGGATTGAATGATCAAATGATGGGTAATTTGTAGCTTTTAGGGCTATTAGATCAATGATGTGAGATGTGAGATGAGATAAATGAATGAATATTGTTTAGAGATCATGAAGAACATGCATGAGGTTGCATGTATAGATGAAGTGGAGTGTAGGAGAGTTAAGTGAGGTTGATTTTTAGTCAAATCACTAAATTTAGAAGAGTTCACTAAATTTAGGATGAAAGACTAAAGATATAATGATACAATGAGAAAATAAATAAAATAATGATTTTATCTATTTTTAGACAAATGTGCAAACTAAATAGATTAAATAATTTATTTAATTTTGGAGTAATAAAACTATCTAATTAAATAATTATAAAAAAAAATTATGTGAGAAGAGAGGAATGGATGATTTAAATAAATGATTACAAATTATTTAATTATGGGATTAGAAGAATAATACAATATTTAATTAAATAGTTAAAAAATATTTAATTATTGAGATGGACGAATAATTCTAAATTAATTAAATAATTTAAAAATATTTAATTAAAGTGGTTCCAAAGGTAAAATGACGATTATTATTTTTTTTAAAGTGGCTAAGCCACTGAACATTTTATTAATAAGCAATGAGTTTACAAGCCCTGGTTTAAAAGGAGCATATCGGCAGGAAAGGACCAGGGAAGAAAACCTTCGGTTATAGCTCTGAAACAATCAGAGAGAAAAGAAAATAAGAAGCCGAGACCCCCCACCAAAACCACATAGAAATCCCAGATAATGATTTAACACCCATCACCTAGAGAAGCCCCCCACAAAATTAAGGCTCAGTACAAAATACAACAGTTTGGGAGAAGAGACCAGAATAAATCATTCTTCCATGTCAACACACGAGCTGGATCTAGCTTCATAGTGTGGCAAAGGTAGTAGATGATCCAAAGAAGGTTACACATTTGACTTCTGTCAAGACCATAGGAGGAAGATTATCCATAAGTTGATTGCATCTTGAGATAATATCTGCTAAGTTATCACATGTAATTATAGACCTGATAACTAGAAGAAGAACTCCAAAACAACCATTAGAGAGAAAGTCATTCTTAGGAACAAAACCTGCAATGGGAGAGGTACCATAAACCAAAATGTACAAATTCAAGGCTTGACAAAGATCCAAAGCAGTTAGAAAATCAGGAAGCACAAAATTGCTAGCAATGATAAATAACAACTCGGTAACCAAGAGAACATCCATACTCAAAATCAACCCACTAAAGAAACCATAAAGCCAATGAAAACTACAAAAAATGCCAAAGACTGCCAAAATAGACACATAGCCACCACAAATCCATAATATAGATCAAAAACTGGACAAATAGGAGGGAGAGCCAACTTCCACATCCCTGATAGAAATAAGAGTGGTTGAAGAACCAATAGAGAAGAGTAAACCAAACTGACTAACCAAAAACAACCAATATGAAGAGACCCCTAAAACACCCATATAAGGGGCATAAACACAAAGAGTGCAAAAGCAACACAAGACATGCAAACAACAATTTTATGTTCCCACATAAAAGCAAAATTTGACCAGATTTTGACCATAAACTTAATGGATTACTAGGTGGGGAAGATCATCTTTATTAAATTCTTTAAACGGTAGCTTCTCATCTATTTCCTTATTTTCCAAAAGATATGCCATAAAATTTTCTTCCCTATAACAATGAGATATAGAATAGGAATTGAACCAACTCAATTGCAAGAGGACTTTATCTAATAAATATTGCAAATTCCATACCTGTGACTTTTTATTATTAATTGCGTGAAAGATAACCATGGAATCACCTTCAATAATTAAGGAATCAATATGAAGAGCCCTTGCTAGATCCAAATCCATACTCAAGGCCTCCAATTCAGCCTTATTATTGGTGTAAGGAGAAATCAACTTACAGGAAACTTTAACAATGTTTTCATTTGAGTTTGCTATGACTGCACCTGCCCCAAATTTACTAGGATTACCCCGTGAGGCCCCATCATAATTTAACTTGAAAGAGTTAGCAGGAAAAGGAAACCATTTAGCCTCTTTACGTGCCATAACTTTGTCCACCTTGCTTGTAAAAGACCCATGGAAGGGAAAATATTTGAGCAAAGACCAATTTTTAATTACAAATCCATCACAATTTTAAAAAAAAAAAAAGCTTTCCAATTTTTTAAAGATGTAAGATTTAACCACTTCAGATATTAAGGATTCAAGGTTATGGAGCATTTCTTCTAAAGAAAAACCTTTGTTCTGAAAGATTCTGTTGTTCCTCTCATTCCAAATTTTCCAAATGATTAGGGAAGGTGTTGCAATCCAAAGACAATGAAAAAAGGATGAGCTATTCAATAGACGCCAAGATTTAAAATGTAGAAATAAATATGGGCATACCATTGAACACCAACCTAGTTTAGTGAAAGCCCAATACCGGCAATGCTTGGCGAAAGGACATAAAACAAAGAGGTGATCCACTGATTCAATAAAGTAGCCACAAAAGACACAGGAAAAGATAGTTACAAGGCCGAGTCTATCAAGCCTTTCAATAGTCAAGGCTCTATCATTTAGTGCAATCCAAGGAAAAGAACCCACCTTTGGGAGACAACCATCATCCTGGAATAGAGTGTGAGGAAGATCATATCTGCTTAGAGAGTCCAAAAGTGAAAAAATATTTAATTAAAGTTGATGAATGAAAATGATGAAATAATTAAATAACTAAAAAATATTTAATTAGGGGAGGTGAAATGTTAGCTTAATAAAATAATTAAAAAAATATTTAATTAATAGCAGTGAAGTGGTCATTAGTGATGATGACGTAAAATGATGAATTTAGAAGAATATGTTAGACATTTTTAGGTGTCTACACATATTAATATCTAGTTACACCCTATGTGTCTAAGGGCACTTTCCAAGAGTGCTGAAGGTTATATATTTCTAATTTATATTTTTTGTTGGTTCTATGTGTTGTTCTAACACTACTTTATTTTGTAGGTTTTTGTTGTCTAATACATTTGTTTTGGAAGTTCTTAGCCTAGGGAAATCACCAACTTGTTCAAATAACTCTCTTCCTCATATATTATTATTTTTGGGTTTCATGGTGTTACCTCCTTTCCATGCTTTCTTTTATGTAATTTACTGTGCATATTTATTAGTGTTATAAGCCCACTAAAGTGGGGGTAAAATGTAATGGTTACCCTTTTAATTTTAAATTATGGTTTGGGTTCATTTTTATTTTCTATCCCTAGTGTGTTTTTAAGTCCATTCATATCTTGTATTAGCATTTTTCCACCCATGATGCCACCTTCTTACCTCTCATGGTGTTTTTTCTAAAAAGTAATATTATAGTTATCTTAGTTTCATTTTTTTATATTGTTTGAGCCTTTCTAGAGCTAGAACTATTTGGACACTAGCATGATGCATAAAATTCATGTGACACTCTAGAATCCCATGGAAATTCAGGTTTCATTTATTTTTTTGGATTTTCTTATCACCTAATACCTACCTAAGTTGATGGTAACCACTCTAGAGTGAAAGTGAATATATTCCCAACTTTGTTGTTTCTCTCTATTCATACCATTTTGAAGGCATATCTCATGCTATATCATTATTTCTTGGAATTTTTCACTCTCTTACCATTCTTCAATATTTTACTAGAATTTTGAGTAGTCTTCTAGTATTCATGAGAATTTAAGGAGCGTATGTGTAGAATCTATCTATCTATTGCATTCTTGGAAAGTGTAGTTGCATCTTTCAAAACAATTCTTGCCTCCATTAGTGTCACCAATCTAGTGAGGTGATTTTACATTGTCATTTGTTTATATCTTCTCATTTTTCCTTTCATTTTTCATTGTAATGTCCTCATACTTCTATCTTTGATACTTAGGATCTCATTTCCTTGATTCATCACTCTCATTTTATATTCTATTTTACACTACTTGTATTTGGCATTTCTCTTTTGAATCTTACACACATATAGGGTAGGAGCACACAT
This sequence comes from Sequoiadendron giganteum, assembly GCA_007115665.2. NCBI lineage: Eukaryota > Viridiplantae > Streptophyta > Pinopsida > Cupressales > Cupressaceae > Sequoiadendron > Sequoiadendron giganteum. The sequence goes on along the minus strand of CM021106.1, from coordinate 385,362,001 downwards.
AATATTTTATTATTTTTACACCTAGCTATTCATTAAGGTTAAAAAAATAAAGTAGGGTCTTGACCATTCATGACAAGCTCCATTGGAGCCCAAAAATTTCTTTCATTTTAGCTTGCAAGTATTTTTTGGAAGATCTTCTCATGAATCTAGGGTTTTTTATTTCTTCTCTTTCTTCTTGTAATTTCTTATTATTAAATTATAGATTAAATTATTATTTTTAGATCTTAATTATATCTATAATCTATTGGTATTTTCTTTTTTAGTATATATGTAGCTAGAAACTAAACTTCGAAGTTGGAATGCAATTTTTGAAGATTTGATTCCTAAAACCTTTATGGATTACAATGTGCCCTATTGATGTCTGCATGTTGCACATCTAGGCCATGTAGCTTCAACCTTTGGTCATAGATTCCTCTTTGTTCATGAATTTTTTGTTGATTTTCTACAATTTCACTTCAATTAGTACTTAATAGTAAAAATTTCATTTTGTCTCTTTTTTTAAGTTATTGTATTTCATTTTATAGTTTAAATCATATTCCTAGGTTATAAAAATCCTTTACTCTTGAAGCAATAGTAAAATAGCTCAAAAAAAATCATTTTTAAATATAAGCTAACCTTAGAAGGTAATATTGGAAAAATTAACTAGTGTGGAGAGTTTATACAATGTCTAGGCTATTTACATTTTTCCTTTATTGCACTTCCCAAATAAGGCATCTTGGATATTTGTAACTAGAGTGTATGCTCTATTTTGAGGTTGCACCCTCAAAGTGGTGTTGTAAAGATAATAAAAGCATTATATTTCTTTTATTTTTGTATATTTTTGTGTTTACTTTATTTTATCATATAGGTTCATTACATTAATGAATAAGACTAAGAAACACATAGGGAAATTTAAAAAATGAATACAAACAAAGTATGTGGCCCAAAGAATCCAAAAATTGTAGGTCATTTTCCTATTGAGAAAAACATGTTCCAACAAGATATAATGTTCTTGTTAATGAGATGGAGACATAATTTTTCAATATTATAATAAGGTCTCGATAAAAAATTTAAAATTCAAAGATAAATAAAGTGCTACTGAATAATGAGATGGCCATAATTTTGAACATCATGAATAGAATATTTTCACAGGTCGTTTATCAAACCCTATACATTATAGGAAATAAAAATCATAAACGAGTGCCAAGAGACATCTCATCATTATCTAACTCATCTAGATAATATTAACTATTTTACAAATTGGCTTATGGGCATCAAAAATTCCTATCTATAAGTGAAGAGGTACTTATTGGTATTTTGGTGGCACAAAGTTGCCTTCATCCATTCACCTAGAAAAGATATGTGACCTCCTTTTCCCAATATGAGGAAAACCAAGCTAAGTATTAATCATGTTTGAATGAGATAAGGCCTTATTTTTAAATTTATTTTCATTTCTCATTTTTATTAACTTTTGTTCATATTTTCATTGTTTAAAGTATGATCTTGTTAGTGTTATGTGGCTATAAAAAAGCTTATTTAGTAACACTTTTCCTACTTACAATGTGCAACCATTTGTATTATTGAAAAATTCTTACAAAATTTAATTCATATTACATAATGCATATCTACAAAGTTGTACATATCACTATACTTACAAATCATTAACACAAGAAAAAGTGAATAAGAGTTTTAACACCTATTTAATATTTTTTCCTTTATACAACCCTCTTTTAAAAAATTAGGCTTGCAACCATCTCCTAGAAAACTTGTAATTTATTTGAATTTAATACCTATGGGTGATGAGAGTAGAATCACTTAGTGTATCCAAAATGGAATCTTCAAAATCCTTTCTTAGTGCACCTAAATGAGATTCAAGTTGCACTAAATGTCCAATTTTGTTATTTGTTTTATAGTTTTAAAATATCAAGGTAATATCGGTAGTGTTTTCTTTATGTCTTATTTCAAGATTAGTTAAACTATTTGATATGGTAGTCTCAAGGAGATGATTAGGATTAGCTAGTGTGTGGATTCATTTGTAGAAACTCATTTAGATTGCAAACTAGTGAAACAAAGAATATTGTATAACATTTCTCTTCATTCACCCTTCATATAGGTTTGTGCTAGTAGTTTTGTTATTCTAAGCTTTTGGGTACCATTCTTTTCTATACCGCCAAGCAGAGGTGGAGATAAATGAATGACACATAAAATTTGATAGGCTTAAATTTTGTTCCATTGGTAAGGAAGGTTCAACTTCTTCAACATATCTCAAATAATTTCCAAAACAAGAAGATATATTCAAACTATTGATCAAATAGCAAAGGATTAAAACATGAAATAATCTCACAACATACAAGAGTTGTCAATTTGATAATTTATTCCTATTATATTATTCATTCATCAACATGAGTTGGTATTAGTGGTGGGCCCCAATTTATTTTTAAAATTTCATGAGAAGTAAAAGGAAATGACATCATAATGGATAGGTGGAATTATCTCACAAGCCCTCAACAATATTAGTCTAAAAAAATTTCTTGTTGTACCATTGGTTTTTTTTTGGCCAAAAAGAAAATGGTGGGCCTATATTTCATAAAAAACTAAAGTGTAGACAAAACGAACTTATGTATGTAACATTGTATCATAACCCCCATCCTTCATCCCATGCACTGGACAAAACACACCGATGGAAAGAATTGACGAATGGTTAGGTGCATTCTGTCACATGTTTGTTGACAGAAAAGGACATGCGATCAATGATAAACAAAAAATAAATCAACAAAATGCACTTAAACATCCACATTTTCCCATTTTTTGTTTTGCAGTTTGATGGGGAGCACAGGTAGAATGAGGCCGAATGAGAGTTGAGGGTCTACACTACCGTCCCACTACCTAAACGCATTTGACAAGTGTGATGGCTAGCAGTAGGTATGTATATCTTCCATTTCTATATGCCATTTTTCAATTCTATGTAGGAAGTGTGAAGCATTGAACGACTGTTTGTTAAAGAAAATAGGTTTTCTGTGAAGCATTGAATGATTGTTTGTTAAAGAAACTTGGTTTTCTATGAAGCATTGAACAAATGACTATTCATTAAAGAAAACGGGTTTTCATTAATGGGAAAATAAAAGGTTTTGTTTGTGTGTATGGTTTTCATTTAAAATGCATAACTATGTATGTTTTTTGTGTTTGAGGGTTTTCAAATTTCACTATGAAGAATTGAACAAATTTTCATTGGGAAGATGGGTTTTCATTGACGAGAAAATATAGGGGTTTCTTTGTGAAAATGTGTTTTCATATGAAATATGGAGTTGTTTTGTTTGTTTTTGTGGCTTTTTGTGTTGATGGCTTTTAAAATTTTCCTTTTGAATATTCTGATGTGAAGATTTGAATGGTTGTTCGGTTTGAAGATGGGTTTTCATTGATGGGAAAATAAAGGTTGTTCCTAGTGAAAAGGGGTTTTCATTTGAAACCCAATGTGGTTTATGTGTCAGAAGGTTTTCAAAATCATAATTTGGAATGGACAAAAATCCCAAAATTTTTCCATTTTTGACATTCTCATTACGAAGGTTGTAGTGTCTAAATAGTTTTGAAATATTAGGTGGGTTGCGGGTTTTGTAAAACACAATGTTTTGCATCCTACAATTTTATAAAATAGTATGTATGTATTGAAAATATTTGTGTTATTTAGACCATAGGAAGGTGATGATAGGCACCATTATGCAAACACCCAATATGGTATTTGGCTTCAGTGTGTAGAGGGTCTTACAACATTGTATGGGTTGGAGGTTTCATAAATCATGTTGTCACCTCACCTCCCACCATGTTTTCCAACTTGCAATCATACTATGCATGTATATCTAGATCATATTAAGAAATATAATGTATATTTGGATAAATACAAAATAAAATTTCCCTTTTTTCATATGATTGAAACAAATAAAATGCTCACATTAATTGTAGTGTTGGAAAACACATTGTCCCATGTAAGTTAGTTCATTTTGAAAAGTTTTGTTTCGTTACAACTAAGAATGCAATGAAGTCCACTTTCAAATTTTTGAACAACTCTTTGCTACAGTCAAAGTTTCATTTCACTTTATTCAATTGATTGGAACAAATAAAATGCTTGCATTATTTGCAGTGTTGGAAAACAAACAATCTCCTCTCAATTATTCCCTCATGAATTTTTTTTGTTTCGTATGATCCAAAAATGTAATGAATTCCACCTTCAAATTTTGAAAAACTATTTGGTGACGTAAATATGACATTTTCCTTTTTCATTTGATTGGAACAAATAAAATTCTTGCATTATTTGTGGTGGAAAAACACTATCCCGTTCCAGCTAGTTTGTTATGAAAAGTTATGTTTTGGGTTATGGGTTGCAAGTTTTGGAAAATCCATGTTTTGCAACCTGGAATTTTAGAAAATAGTATAAATGTCTTGAAAAGATTTTTTTATTTAGACCGTAGGAATGTAATGAAATTCACTATTTTATAAACACCCAGTAAGGTATTTGGCTTTAGTGCGTAGAGGGTTTTACAACATTGTGTGGGTTGGAGGTTTCATAAATCATGTTGTCACCTCACCTCCCATAGTGTTTTCCAACTTGAAATCATATTGTGCATGCATATTATTTTCTCTGTAGAAGACTTGTTATAAGGTGCCTTTCATTAAATTTGTAAATTGTCTAAATTAAATTTATACCATTTTGTAAAGTTCTAGGTTGCAAAACACTATTTTTTAAAAATCTGCAACCCACATAATGTTTTAAAACCCTTTAGTAGTAACAAATAAATCGGTTACAAACCCCTCTCCACAATTCTGCTAGATTTTTGTCTCCCCCACCTACAACTTTGTCTCCTTCTCTCCAACATTTCTCTTTCAACTTACAAAATTGAAAATCCCACAACACAAAGTGTTTTCCAATAACGATACTTTGAACAATTAGTAGGGAGAAGCTAATCTCCTGACAAAAAACACCTATGTATAGACATTATAACATATGTAACACCCCATCCCCCATCCCATTCTCTTGATAAAATGTATCGATAGAAAGAATTCACAGTCTGAGCTAACAAATTTTTTACTACTTTACAATATTCCATGTTGCAAAACCATATGTGTTAAGAGGTAAACAACCCACCATGAGACAACACTTTAAATTTAAACAAGGAGATTCAAATAACTAAAATCCCACATTGTGTTTTCCAAACTACAATTATTTTGTGCACTTTTTTCAATCGTACAAAATTTAAATGCAATTTTTACTCAAATTAAAATTCCTTATAAATTTTGAAGGGGAATTTCAATACATTCACACCATCTAAATTAAAAAATCTTTTCAAGACATTCATTCTATTTTGTTGTAATACCCCTCCGTTTTTCCTTCTGGTTGGACTGTGTGTCTTGTGTGGGTATGTTGTTGTGATGTGTTTCTAGTTTTTCAGATGTTATATCTATTCCATGCTTTGGATTAGCATAGTGGTTATTTGAATTAAAGATGATTATGCTTTGGATTATACTAATATGTTAGAATTGTCAGTTAGTTGCATTGTATTGGTGAAGGGGACGGTATCACATCACTCGCTTGCGAGTGCCCTATGATCCCGTGATTTCCTCTTCACGATGTGTATTTTATGCTATTTATATTATATGTTGTTGGTTACTTGATTTACAAGTTGATAGGTATAGGAAATTGACTCCACCTGGTTTCATAGGTGGGAGCATGTTCAATACCCAACAGTATTCAATTGGGAGATAGTAGCTAGGTTTTTGTGCCAAGTCATCACCCTAGTCCTTGTATGTCATCAGTTGTTTGTTAGGTTGTGTTGTTTTGATTATTGTTCCCTCTCTTCGTTATTGAATTTCGAGTTAGAAAAGGGGAATTAAATGGATTAATGCATTTTAGTTGTTGATTAATTTGTTCTGAGATTATGTTGAAATGTAATTCATTTTATTATTAATTTAATTTAATTAATAAATAATTTAATCGTTGATTAAATCTATTTATTAATTAATTAAATTTATGTTGTTGAAAGAAGTGAATTTATTTATGTAGAAGTATTGTGTTATTTGTTGAAAATTGAAAAATATGAAAAATGCATAAAAAGTCAATTTGAAAGTTTGAAATTAAAAAAAATTAAAGAAATTAGATATTTTTCTATTTTTTTGTTTTGAAGAAGTTATGAAGGTGGTTGTTGAAATTTTTAGGGTTTTATCCTTATGTTTGGATTTTGGATCACAATTTTGGATTATGAAGTTTTTGGAAAATTGAAAATGGAGGAGAGGAAGAATGGTTTTCATTTTGTGGGTTTTGGCTTGGAGTTGTGAAATTCGGTAGAGCTGAAGGAGGAAGCTGAGTACCGACTGGATCTCCTCACAAACTCAAGGAATCAGGTTCATGTTTTAGAAATTGTTTGTTTTGAGTTTTTTAAATTGTATATGTTTTGTAGTTGATTATTATGTTGGAAAATTCAAGAAAAACTTTGTGTTCTTGGCTGCAAATAATTGTTTTGGAAATTATTTGCTCAATTTGTGTTGCAAATCTTAAAATGGAGTGATTTAACTGTATTCATATATGTATATATATGTATTTTATACATATATATTATTTATATTTATTTAAATTATTTTTTTGAGGGGTTTTGCTATCAAAAGAATTTTTAAAATACCCCTTGAAGGGCACAATTTTCCAAAAAAATCCACAGGCTTGTAAAAAAAAGAAAAATTAAATTAAAATTAAAAATTAAAAATAAAAAAAATTTATTAGCAGGGCGTTACATTTTAAAAAAATCATGTTGGAAAAATTTAGGTGTTAAGAAACAAGCAACCCATATAGTGTTGTAAAACCCTCTACAACCCAATTTCTTAGCACCCCTCACCTCGATTTTATGCTTTTCTCCTCCAACTCCTCCACGTGCACTCCAACCTTCGGCTTTCCATGTGTAGACATGAAACACATAGTGTTTTCCCCCTTCTTTCTCCAAAATAAAAACACACATGTTAGTCTACCTCCAATTCCCTTGCCAGAAAAAAGCTCTAAAAATGACAACCCATACTCATATTGTTTCTATTGTCTAAATTACATTCATAGTATTTTATAAAATTCTAGGTTGCAAAACATTGGTTTTTCAAAATTTGCAAGCCACATAATGTTTTAAAACCCTTAAGTAACGACCCAATTGGTTACTTACCCCTCACCTCATTTTGGTATGTTTTGTGATTGCCTTGAGAACCTTTTGTGAATTAAATAGTAAGAATGTAATGAGATTCAAAAAAACTAGGTTTTAAGAAATCTACAACCCACACAGTGTTGTAAAACCCTCTAGACGTAACAACCCAATTAGTAAGTTGAGAAAATTGAGTTAACACACCTATGTACATACAGTCACTTAGAAACCCCTCACCTCAACTCAGTTGGTCATCTCCCCCGCTGACAACACCCCCTTGCTCTCCAACATTTCGTTTTCAATGTGTAGAATGAGAAAATCCAAAATATAGAGTGTGTTCCAAGAAAAATAATTGTTACAATTTAAAACGCATGTCTTAATCACATCAATGCCCTTCCTACCTGCACTAAATGGATAGATTCTCGCACAAGGAAAAAAAACAACGACACAATTCAGTTCAATGGGATACTTCCTTGCTTTCCTTGCCATGATGTTTCCTCTCGTCTGCCAGTTTCATCACTTCTATCATCCGTCTTGGCGGACCCTGCACTATGTCGTCTCATCATGTTATGTATGTTTTTATGTGTTTTTGTATGTACATAGGTGTGTTTTTTCAAGATATTAGTTATGTTCGTAGAGGGTTTTACAATATTATGTGGGTTAGAGGTTTCATAAATCATGCACTCACCTCCCATGATGTTTTCCAACCTACAATCATTCAGATTTTTAATGGTTGTTGGAAAACAAGGGTGTTTATAAAATGCCTTTCATTGCATTCCTATTGGCTAATTAGCAAAAAAAATTCAAGAAATTCATGCCCGTGATCTCCACCACGTAACTTTGAATGTATAAAATAAAATATATGGAAAACCATATTGTGTTTTCCAACCTACAAATTATATTCCACATTTATTTTTAAATCATATGAGGAAATTGAATTGGATTTTTTTTGTGTAAGTAAGAGTTGCTATAAATTACATGAAGGTGAATGAACTTTTGTACATTCTTTATACTATCTACAAAATTTAAGGCTTTCATTAGAAGAATTTTGTTTATATATGATTGCATGCTGGAAAACAATATGTGTTATGAAACTTGCAACCCAAATACTATTCTCAGCTAAGAGTGTCTTTTTTATTAGAGAATGGAAATGTTTTGTTTTTAATAAGTTGTTTACAAAATTTGTCTGTGTTTTCACATAGGACTCTCATGTCTCCATCGAACTGATTCTCTTTTCTGCACTGACAATCATATTTTTCCTTCTTTTCATGTTATGTATGTTTCTATGTATGTTTTCATGCATTTTTGTATGTACGTAGGTGTGTTTTTTTGGTAGATTATCTGATATTTTTTGTTCACTCAAGGTGATCACGAAGGATTTTTTTGACTTGTTAACCTTTATTCTTGCAATAATCTATATTTTTCAATCATTTGTACAAGTAATGGTTCAATTTACAATATCATTGAATAATGGTTATGATACCGATATGTCATTTAGACGTTCATTGAGAGACATGGGATATAAAAAAAATTCTAATAGTGGTGCGTGGTATCCTTCTTGTTTGTCTTCTATTCCCTTATTGATTATTGCAAGTTATAGCCTCTTTCATATGTCAAGAGAGATTATTTTTTTATATATCTGAATGAACGCTTAGTGCTTCAGAGTTCCTACAGAATGGTAGAATAGAAAATATAATTGCTGATATATATTACTAGTGCTAGCAATAGGTTAAGCTGGAAATTAATTTCCCGTTGTACAATTTAATATGTTTGTTTATTGTTTGTACAAGCTGGAATTTTTTACTCACCACAACATATAATCCTATATTGGTGAAATTTGGAATAAAAAGAATTCTTTGTAGCACCAAATGTCTTTAATTTTCCAATTTAATATATTACTAACACTTTCCTTCCTTCTGGGTGGTTGATATATTTGAGGAAACAAAATTGAATAAAATAAGGATAGGTGGATTGAGAAGGACACTTTAGGAGACATGAAGCTTATGCACTAAATACAAGTGATTCTAGCTATCATAGCTTGAATTTCAAGTGTACTGGTCAGTTAAATTTCTAAAATTTATTTTACATTAATAAGTTATGATTTATTTATAGATGAGATGCTTACTGTGGTGAATGCAAATAATTTCCAGCTTTTTTTTTTTTTAAATGTTACATTCTTGTGTGCCTATTATATCCCAAAATTTTACATGAAGGGTGTTTCCTCCTTGAAGTGTGAGTATTACATGGGAAATGATCAAAACATCAATGAATGATGATACTCCATCCTTTTAATTATCCATTTACACAAAGATGCATAAAGAGCTTTGCATTTCAAATGATAACCCTTTATTTTCTCGTCAATGAATACCCATTTCTTAATGAACATGTTAGATATAAAAATGGTAGATATACATACCTGATAGCTAGCTGCTACACCTATCAAATACATTTAGTTAGTGTAGACCCTCGACTCTCATTCGGCCTCCAAACACAATAGGAAAGACTTCATTTTGCTCATGCTCCCCAACAAACTGCAAAATGGCAACGTTTAGGTGTGTTTTGTCTATTTATTTTTGATTTCCCATTGGTCGCACGGTCCTTTTCTAGTGATAGGACACATGAAATCACACACCTACCCATCTATCAAGTATTTCCATTGATTCATTTTGTCCAATGCATGGGATGGGGGATGGGGGTTATGATATAACGTTACATACATATGTGTGTTTTATCTACACTTTAGATTCTCCCCTAACAATTATATCAAGTCAGTTTTCCCGTTGCTTTGAATGATGCCAGTGTTCTTTTCCTTGTGTGAGAATCTATCCTTTTAGGGAGGGAAAGAAGGGAGTTGATGTGATTAAGACATGTGTTTTAATATGTAATAAGTATTGTTATTGGAAAACACTATATGTTGTGGGTTTTCTCATTCTTTAGGTTGAAAGTGAAAGGTTGGAGAGCAAGTAGGGGATACAAAAAACCAATGTAACTGATTGGGTTGTCACTTTTAAAGGGTTTTAAAGCATTGCTTGGGTTGCAAATTTCAAAAAACCAGTGTTCTGGAACCTAGAATTTTATACAACAGTATGAATGTCTTGAAAATATTTTGTTATTTAGATTGTAGGAATGCAATGAAAGACATCAATTTTTAAACACCCAGTTTTTTCCAACAACCATTAACACTCTGTATGATTACAGGTTGGAAAACACAGTGGGATGTGAGTGCATGATTTATGAAACCTTCAACCCAAACAATGTTGTAAATCCCTATATGGATGCAACTAATCTTTGGACTAACCACTCATATGTACATACAAAAATGCATAAAAAAATACATAAAAGCATACATAGAAACATAAATAACATGATGAGATGACATAGTGCAGGGCCCACCAACACGGATGATAAAAGTGATGAAACCGACAGATGAGAGGAAACATCATGATGAGGAAAGCGAGGATGTGTTAACTCCAGTGACATGTTTTTTCAGAGAGTAGTTGTTTCCATAGAGGGAATGACATAGTGTGGGGCTTGTCAAGACAAATAATAAAAATGATGAAACTAGTGCTTTGCATTATGTGGGTTGTAGATTTCATAAAACCAATGCTTTGCAACCTAGAATTTTACAAAACTGTATGAATGTCTTCAAAATATTTTTTTAATTAGATAGTAGGAATGTAATGAAAGGCACCATTTTATAAGAACACAATTTTTTCCAACAAACATTAACAGTTTGTATGATTGGAGGTTAGAAAAACACAGTTGGAGGTGAGTGCATGATTTATGAAACCTCTAACCGACACAATGTTCTAAAACCCTCTACACACTGAAGCCAAATGAAATCTCTCATTTTCCCATCGCTTCGAATTATGCTGGCATTTTTTTCCCTACTTGAGAAGCTATATGTGCACTACACATGGGAACGTTGACGTGACTAAGACGTTTTTTAAAAATTGTAACAAGTATTGTTATTGGAAGACATTTTGTGTTGTGATTTATTTTATTTTACATGTTGAAAGCCAAAGGTTTGAGAGCACGAGGTGGAGTTGTAGGTCAGGGATATATAAGACTATCCAAACTGATCAACTGAGAGGTGAGTAACCAATTAGGTTGTTACTTGTTAAGGGATTGAAAATTGTATTTAGGTTGCAGGTTTCATAACACCCATTGTTTTCAAACTTGAAATTAAACATAGACAACATGAATGTAATGAAAAAATTTTGGTTACTTACACAGTAAGAACCTGATTGGTTGGTCAAACCTCAGTTGAATTTGGATACTTTTATGTATCCTCCACCAGAAATTATATTGATAGTATGAATGTATTCAAAAGTTCATTTTATTTAAACACAAAGAATGTAATGAAAGGCACCTTCAGAATTTATCACAAGTGTTAGGTAGACTAAAAATTGTGTTTGAAATTCCTCTTATGATTGAAAAAATATATGATTTCTTATAGCAGATGGTGCAAAAAGATTTGGAACTTTAACTATTTGTAACACTTGCAACTTTTTTACATATTACAGCCAACCACAGATGCATCATTTGAATATGTGTTTATTATGTGCATTCCATTTATGTTAATATGAAATATACCGGTAGGCAATGCCACCTGAAGTCTTATAATTTATGGTAGATTTCTTATAAATGAAAGAAAAAGGTTGACATTTAAATTGTTTGAGCTCAACAATTTTTATTATAGTCATCAATGGTATTTAGCAAAGTATAGCAATAAATGTTTTGTATGTATATATGTGGGAAACTATTTTTATCATCATGGATACTTTTAAATGAATAATGGTATTAAATGCTATTTGTAAAAATAAAAATGGCATTTCACTATCTTCATTTGATTGCAACAAAAAAATGATCACATTATTTGCATCATTGGAAACACACTGTCTCTTGTTAGTTATTTTCTTGTGAATTTTTTTTGTTTCCTAAGCACCAAGAATGTAAGGAATTCCACCTTAAAATTTTATTTCTTATGATTGAAAATATATATGCTTGCTTATAGCAAAAAGTGCAATAAATTTTGGAAATTTAACTATTTCATAACACTTTTAAATTTTTTACATATTACAACTAATGTTAGATCCTACTTTAAAAGGGAAAGTGGAAGAAAGTGGGAGAAAGGGTCATTTTTAAATCTACTTTTTAACATGTATTTTGATATTTTGAATGAATTGGTTGCATGTATTTGAATTTGATGTGAAATTTACATTCCTGCCATTGCAAGGCAAGGATGGAAATGAAAATGGTGGGCGTGAGCAAGTTAGTGTCCATTTGGGACAAGAAATTGTGCCTTGACAGGGCAACAAAGAAGAAAGGGTGCTTGGGGAGGAAAATTTCTACCCAAGAAAATGATCTCCTCCCCGGACACTCTTTCTTCTTTGTTGCCTTGTTGAGGCACATTTTCCTATCCCAAATGGGTAGAAATTTTGAGAAATTGGAAACTCGTTATCTTGCTACATTGATGTAATAGGACGACGAGATTCCAATTTCTGGCAAGGAAGCGAAAAAATCAGGCCTTGAACTTATTGGTGACGTTTCTTGGATAGAGTTTTCAGTATCTTGAATACTTTTATGTGTCGTTGTAGTCACTTTTTTTCTTAGGTTTTAGAGTGTCTTTGTGATTTTATTTATAGAATTTCATTTCTATTATGAATATGCTGATTTTGACAGTATATTAGAAAACACACTGTCCCTGGTTCCTTTAGAGGAAGAAAGTGGAAGAAAGGGTAATTTTGAAATCTTCTTTTGAACGTGTATATTTATATTTTGAATGAATTGGTTGCATACATTTGAATTTGATTTGATTTTAACATTCTTGACATTACAAGGAAAGGATGAAAAAGGAAGTGGTGGGTGTGAGTAGGCTAGCCAATAAGGTCAAGGCCCGATTTTATCGATTCTTGACACTAGCCCGCTCAATTTCTCAATTTCCTTCAATTTAGGCAAAGAAGTGATAAAATTGGGCCTTGACCTTATTGGCAAAATTTCTTGGTCCATATGATGTTTCCTTTTCCTTCTCATCTATTTCCAATTGTATTTCTCGTCCATAGGTACACATAAATGATTTCATTCCATATAAATGTGTTATGAAATTTGTCTACATTTTTAGATAAGGATTTCATCTCTCCCCCAACTAATTCTCTTTCTTTGTGCTTAGATTCAATGTTGCCTTTTCCTTATATCCATACATTATTTTTTGAATGTAGTCATTTATATTGATGGGTTTGCTACAGGATGAAGGTGTTGAAAGTGTAATGGTCAAAGCAGAGGCTTCTTTGAAACCTCTTGTTACACATACAACAACAAGGATTTATGCAAGTGGAATCACCCTACCGTCAGTGCCAAGGACCCAAAGAAGCCTATAAGATTTTATTTGAGCATCTCCTTAATTGCACATAAAAGGCAGTGTAGGAGAGGATGAGAGAGGATGAGAATAGTCATTTTGCATTTGGTCTTTGATCATGTAATTATTGAACAATTATGGTGTGGAATTAAATTATCATTGATCATGTAATTATTGAACAATTATGGTATGGAATTACATTATTTTGGTATGTTTGAAGACTATGGTCTTCTGCCAATAGTGGCATGGTGAGATTGTTAAGTTGTATTGTTAATCTTTCCATCACGGCTCAAATCCCTTTGGGTGTAGCTTTTGAAAATTTATATTGGGGATGAGGTCCCCCATTTGTGACCTCATTGGTTCATAGCTCCAGGTCAAAAGTGTTTACCCCTCTTAATTAAAAAATTATAAGACTGCGTTCTTGAATATTTCATGACACTTTTTGTTGCCATGTAAAATTTCATTATAAACAATGTCAATGCCACCTCAAGTCTTATTATTTATATCAACTTACTTACAAATGTAAGCAAATGCAATGATAAATTTTTGTTATGCATACTATAACAAAACAATGTATTGAAGTTAAAATTCATATTTTATAACAACTCTTACTTTCAATAAACATTCCATTTCAATATCATCATACATTTGGAACAAAAAATGTACAAAAAGGTTGCAGGATGGAAAACACACAAGGTGTTGGATGTTGTGGTTTTGTTGCTGATATGTGGTTGTCATTGATGTTAACACTATTAGCATTGATGATTTTGAAGGCTGTATATGTCGAGGATATTGATAAAATTAGAAAAATATGTTGCAGGAAGTTTGTGAAGTTGTGTTGATCTAAATGGTGGAAAGTTGTGAATGTTGATAATCAAAATTCATGCTTTAAAGGGTTTCTTTTTTATCCTATCTAGTATTTTTTTGAAATTTTCAGTGGTACACATCAAGTTTGGAGTGAGTTATAAGTTTTTGAGTTCCTACAGTTATTTTGTTATTGTAGCAGGTGTTTCTAGAAGAATAGAAAAACAATTTTGGTAGATTGAGTTATTGTGTATGCTATTATGATGTTCAGTGATGTTTCTAGAATCATTCTCTATCATTGTGGTATGTCTACGTTGATCTGTGTGTTCGTGATCGAAGATTTTCCTTTGTGTGCACTCGAAGATTTTATGTTATTGGCCAACATGATGGTGGTAGCGTGTTGTGGATCCTTATGGATTAATATTTTACTATTTGGCATGTTTGAGGATGTTTATTTAGGTCTTCATTATGTTGTGACTAACCGAAGTTGATGCACATTGAGATTTGTTCATGAATTGGGCCGACAGTTCTAATTTACTCTTTTATTTGTGGCTGACAAAGTTGTTGATGAAAATTAATGTAGCAGATATATAAGAGAGATTGTTTCTTCATTTTGAAGTGTGAGAGTGTGCGAGTGTGTGGTGTGTATGCAAAATGTGTGAATCAAGATCAAATCATTTTATTTTAGAGTAGAGTGTGAAGAATATTGAGAGAAGTGTGAAGAAGTGTTTTTGTGCCTAACCGAAACTATCATCAGGATTTTATAGAACCTAATTTCTTAGTTTAACCTCATCAGATGGACTTAATCTGATTGTTTTATGTAAGGCAGTGATCCTTCCCTTTGAGTAGTGAGCTTTAGGTAGTGTGATTGAATGCATGTGCATTCCCTATTCATTTTTCATTATACTTCTAATAGGGTATAATATTGTGGACTAACATCCACCGTGTTTTTTCCCCTAAAAAGGTTTCTATGTATAAAAATCTTGGTGTTCATGTGTTTCTAATGTGTTGTTGATTTATGCTTTCACTGATAATTATTAGATCCAAGATTAAAGGTTGTTTAAGGATGAACAAGTAAAATTTCGTAACAACTGATTCACCCCCCTCTTAGTTGTCTATCCTTGTTTTTTCAACAATTGGTAGTAGATTCAGTTCCTTTGAAGAAGTTTAATAGCTTGAGGTGATCCGAGATGGCATCATACAAGAAGGATAGTCCCAAATTTGATGGTACAAATTAATCTCTATGGAAGATTAGAATGGAGTTTCATTTGAACTGCATTAGTGAACCCTTTTGGAAGATTACAAACATTAGATATGATATTCCTCAGAATGGTCCTACTACTGCTGATGAGATCAAAGAAGCTGAAATCAATGTCAGGGATATTGAAGAATTATTGAGTGCTTTAACAAATTCAGAGATGAAAATTGTGATAGGTCCGAATACAACACATGAGATCTAGAAGAAATTGGAAACATTATATGAAGGAGATGCTCAAGTGAAGATTGCTAAGTTAACAAGTTTGAAAGGCAAGTGAGAGAACTTGAATATGAGTGAAGATGAAAACATTTTTGTTTTCATGAAGAAAGTAAATGAACTAGTGATGGGTATTAGATGTGTTGGTGGAGTCATGGATGAAGATGAAATTGTGGCTAAAGTGTTGAGATTTGTGCTTGCTTCCTACAAAACAAAAGCTCATGCTATTGAATAACTGAGAATAGTAACAAATGTGACAAGAGACATGCTGATTGAAAAACTAGTTGTCTTTGAGTTGAGTGAATTTGGTGAGTCCAATCCAAAAACAAAATCTATTTATAAAGATACTGTATCTGGAAAAATTCAACAAAGATATGATCCAGAAGAAATTTCTAGAAAGACATTCAAGTATGAAGATTAGATGAGATAGGTTGAAGATGAAGAAAGAGATCTAGAAGAACTGGAAGCATTGATTATGAAAAGAGAATCCAGAGGACATGGTAAGTACAAATGAAATATGCCTATTAAATGTTTCTCTTATAGTAAGTTAGGTCATTTTGCATCAAGGTGTCCTAAAAGAGTTTCTAAATATAAACCTAACAATTCTATATTTCAAAAGAAATTTTATTATGTTGAAGAAGGTGTTACTAATGATTAATCTAATAAAGAAACTGAAAATGAAGATGGATGGGTATTCATTGCTATCAAGGAAAATGGTGCGGTGTCCACTAAATCTGCTAACAATTAGAATATTGAGAAAGATCTTACAACCAAAATTGATGAAAAGGATGAATGGGTGATTGACAGCGGATGCTCACATCATATGACTGGAAAAAAAAAAAGTTTCTAAGCTTCAAAAATTATGACAACGGTGTTGTAAGATTTGGTAAATGTAATACTGATGATGTTCTTTATGTTGAAGGATTGAAACATAACTTGTTGAGTGTTGGAAAGATGGTAGACAAGGGATACAATCTTTAGTTCAAAGATGGTAAGTGCAAGATATTGGGAAGCTCTAGAAATCTAATTGCTTCAAGTACAAAGACAAGAGGTAATATTTTTCACTTGAGTCCTGCTGGTGAAAATTTCTTTATTTCTCAAGTTGATGTAAGCTAGTTATGACATATAAGGCAGTGTCCTATGAATTTTGATAACATTATCAAAGTAAGCTCCACTCAAGCAGATGGAGATCTACCTAAGTTATTAAATCCTACTAACACCATATGCAAGGAATGTCAGATGGGAATGCAAACAAGAACTTCTTTTCGGATCAAACAAAATCATTCAAATGGAGTATTGGAGTTGGTTCATATTGATCTATGTCATCCATCTAGAATCAGAAGTCTACAAGAAGAAAGGAAATTTATGTTGATTATTGATGATTACTCTAAGATGATATGGATTTCTTTCTTGAGAGAAAAACATGAAGCTCTAGAAAAGTTCAAATGTTTCAAGGATTTAGCATAAAATGAGACAAGTTTGAAGGTCAAATGCTTAAGATCAGACAAAGGTGGTGAATTCACTTCTCGGGAGTTCAATAAATTTTGTGAAGACCATGGAATCGAAAGATAGTTATTTTCTCCCTAGATCCCTCAACAAAATGGATTTGTTGAAATAAAGAACATAACAATTATAGATGTTGCTAGAACTATGATGTTGGAAGGTAATGTTCCTCATATCTATTGGAGAGAAGTTGTAAGAACTGTCGTATACACTATCAACCAGGTAAATGTTAATGGTAATTTTGGTAGGACTCCTTTTGAACTATGGTTTGGTTATAAGCCTACTATTAAGTATTTTAAAATCTTTGGAAGTAGATGTTATATTAAGATATATGAAGATATTGGTAAGTTTGATGCTAGAAGTGATGAAGGAATATTTTTGGGTTACTCTACTAAGAGCAAGGCATACTGGTGCTCCCATAGAAGATTGAAGAAAATGGTTGAAAGTGAAAATGTCAGAGTTGATGAAGACATTGTTAGATCATCCAAATATAGTGGATATGATTCAGATGACCAACAAGATAGTATTGATAATGGAAATAATACACAAACAAAAATTCAAATTCAAATTATTCTAGTGAATCAAGAGAATCATGAAGAAGAAGCTAGTGGAAGTGCATAAGAACGAATAGAAGAACCAAAATTCAAAGAGAATCCAAAATTTCTAAGGTATGTAAAGCTAAATCCCTCTGAGAATCAAATTATAGGAGAAAAAAACAAGGGTGTGAAGACTAGAAGAAGAGTTGTAGAAGAATATTGCCCGATTTCTAAAACTGAGCCTAGTAATGACAATGAAGCATGTAAAGATGAGTATTGGATGGAAGCAATGAAAGAAGAACTAATGCAGATAGAGAAAAATGATACATGGGCTCTTGTTCCCAGACCTCGGGATAAAAATGTGATTGGAACCAAATGGGTCTTTTGAAATAAAATGAAGGAGCAAGGTGAAGTGGTTAGAAACAAAGCAAGACTGGTATGTAAAGGATACTCACAGATGGAAGGTATTGAATTTGAAGAAAACTTTGCCCCTATTGCTAGAATTGAAGCTGTAAGGTTATTCTTGCTTATGCTACTTTGAAGAGTTACAAAGTCTATCAAATGGATCTAAAGTTGAAACATTCTTGAATAGTGAGTTAGAAGAAGAAGTTTATGTTGAGCAACCAAATGGATTTCAACTGACTGATGAAAAATATATGGTTTGTCGATTGAAGAAAGCACTATATGGACTCAAACAAGCCCCTAGCACATGGTGTGATAGATTGGATAAATACTTGTTGAATCTTGGATTCAATAAAGGTACTGTTTACAACAATCTATATTTCAAGATGGATCAGGATAAAGAGTTGATTATTGAAGTTTTTGTTGATGATATTATTTTTGAAGGTGATGATGACTTATGCATGAAATTTGCTAATGAAATGAAAAGTGAATTTGAGATGTCATAGGAGAGATGATATTTTTTTAGGATTACAAATAACTTAGTTAGATGATGGAATCTTCATATCTCAGTCCAAATATGTAAAAGAGTTACTGAAATTTTTTGGCATGGAAGTCTCAAAACCAGTTGGTACACCCATGGTAACTGGATGCAAGTTAACATATAATGATGATTCTCCTAAGGCTAATCAAAAAAGGTATAGGTAAATCATCGGTGGACTGTTATATTTGACTCATACCAGACCAGACATTATGAATGTTGTGTGCATGGTTGCTAGATATCAAGCTGATCCAAAGGAATCACATCTGACTGCAATAAAAAGGATTTTCAGATACTTAAAAGGAACAATTGATTTTGGTTTTTGGTATCATAAGGATGATGATCTTACATATGAAAATTGGGCAAGAGATGTAGATGACCAAAAATTTACAAGTGATGGTGCATCCTTCTTGGGGAAGAAGTTGGTGTCTTGGCTAAGTAAAAAATAGAATTCCATTTCCTTATCTGCTATTGAGGTAGAATATATTGTTGTTACAAAAAATTGCACTCAAGTATTATGGATGGAACATATGCTGAGAGATATAAGAATTGAGTATAATGACCCTATTTCTATATTATGTGACAATTCAAGTTCCATAAAAATTTCCAAGAATCTGGTGTTACATTCAAAGACAACACATATATCCATCAAGTATCAATTTTTGAGAGACAAAGTGAGTGATAAAGAAGTTAGATTGGAATATGTACCCACTAAGGAAAAAATTATAGATATCTTTACTAAACTGTTTCCTAAGGATACTTTTGAGTATCTCATAGGAAAGTTAGGGGTGATTTCCCCTCCTAATCTGAGCTAAGATGCAATTATTTGCATCAGTCCGTGCACTTATAGTGAGATCTTGTTTTCAATTGATGTTGTGGTGGCTACTACTCAGGGGGAGTAGTCAGATGTTTCAAATATGTTGTTAAGATCTTGTGTACCTTTTCCATTGATGTTAAAGCGGGAGAAGTGTAATGTGAAAAACCTTGTACTATAAGGAGGAGAAGTGTAAGGGGAAGAAGTGTAGAACCAAGAGAGAGAAGATGGAAGAGCAATGTATAGAGGATGAGAATAATGTGAGAAGAGTTAGTTGTGTTGATTGTATTTTTCACATCATGTGTTGCCATCAATGCCAAAGGGGGAGATTTTTAGATGTTGTGGTTGTCATTGATGTCAACACTATTAGCATTAATGATTTTAAAGGCTGTATATGTTGAGGATATTGAGAAAATTAGAAAAATTTGTTGCAGGCAGTCTGTGAAGCTATGTTGATCTGAATGGTGGAAATTTGTGTATGTTGATAATCAGAATTCACGCTTCAAAGGGTTTCTTGTTGAGCCTATCTAGTATTTTGCTTGAAATTTTCATTAGTACACATCAAGTTTGGAGCGAGTTATAATTTTATGAGTTCCTACAATTATTTTGTTACTTTAGCAGGTTTTTCTAGAAGAAGAGAAAGCAATTTTGGTAAATTGAGTTGCTGTGTATGCTACTATGATGTTCAGTGATGTTTATAGATCATGATGTATCATTTTGGTATGTCGACATTGATCCATGTGTTCGTGATCGATATTTTCCTTTGTGTGCTTGAAGTTTTTATGTTCTTGGCCGACATGATGGTGGTAAAGTGTTTCAAATCCTTATGGATTAATCTTTTACTATTTGGCATGTTCAAGGATGTTGATTTAGGTCTTCATTATGTTATGATTGACCAAAGTTGGTGCACATTGAGATTTTTTCATGAATTGGGCCGACAATTGTAATTTATTCTTTATTTGTGGCTGAAATTTTTTTTGATGAAAATTTATGTATTGGATATATAAGAGTGGTTGTTTCTTCATTTTGAAGTGTGAGAGTGTGTGAGTGTGTGGTGTGCATGTAAAATGTGCAAATAAAGATCATATCATTTGATTTCAGAGTAGAGTGTGAAGAAGTGTTTTTGTGCCTAATCATAACTTTCATCAGGATTTTGTAGAAGCTAATTTCTCAGTTCAACCTCATTAGATGGATTTAATCTAAATTTAATGTAAGGTAGTGAGCCTTCCCTTTGAGCAGTGAGCTCTAGGCAATGTTCCTAAATGCATGTGCATTCCCTATTCATTTTATATTATACTTCTAATAGGGTATAATCTTGTGGACTAACATCCACCATGGCTTTTCTGCTAACAGGGTTTCCACATATAAAAATCTTGGTGTTCATGTGTTTCTGATGTGTTGTTGATTTATGCTTTCACTATTAATTATCAAATTTGAGATTAAAGGTTGTTTAAGGCTGAATAAGTTTAAAATCAGTAACAATTGATTCATCCCCACCCTCTCAGTTGTCTATCCTTGTTTTTCAAACACAAAGTTGTGACTCACTTCTCAATTCTTGTCCAATGAGAAATTTTTGCTATGCATATTGTAACAAAACAATGTATTGAAGTTCAACTTCATATTTTATAACAACCCTTAGTTTTATCAAACATTCCATTTCAATATTGTCATAGGTTTGGAACAAAAAATACATAAAAGAGTTACAAGATGGAAAATACATAGGGTTGTAACTCACTTCTCAATTCTTGCTCAATGAGAACTTTTTGTTATGTATACTGTAACAAAACAATTTATTGAAGTCCACTTTTATATTTTATAACAACCCTTACTTTCAAGAAACATACCATTTCAATATCATCATACATTTGAAATAGAAAATGCACAAAAAAGTTACAGGATGGAGAACACACAAGGTTGTGACTCACTTCTCAATTCTTGTTCAATGAGAACTTTTTGTTATGAAAACTATAACAAAACAATGTATTGAAGTTCACCTTTATATTTATAACAACCCTTACTTTGAACAAACATTCCATTTCAATATCATCATATGTTTGGAATAGAAAATGCACAAAAAAGTTACAGGATGGAAAACACACAGGGTTGTGACTCACTTCTCAATTCTTGTTCAATGAGCACTTTTTGTTATGCAAACTATAACAAAAAAAAGTATTGAAGTTCACCTTCATATTTTATAACATTCCTTACTTTCAGAAAACATTCCATTTCAATATCATCATACATTTGGAACAAAAAATATACAAAAAAGTTACAGGATGAAAAACACATAGGATTGTGACTCACTTCTCAATTCTTGTTCAATGAACACTTTCTATTATGCAAACTATAACAAAAAAATGTATTAAAGTTCACCTTAATATTTTATAACAACCCTTACTGTCAACAAACACTACATTTCAATATTGTCATATGTTTGGAATAAAAAATGCACAAAAAATTTACAAGATGGAAAACATACAAGGTTGTGACTCACTTCTCAATTCTTGTTCAATGACCACTTTTTGTTATGTAGACTTAAAAAAAAAATGTATTGAAGTTTAGCTTCAAATTTAATAAGAACCCTTACTTTCAACAAACATTCCATTTCAATATCGTCCTATGTTTGGAACAAAAAATACATAAAAATTTTGTACAATGGAAAACACATAGGGTTGTGACTCACTTTTGAATTCTTGTTCAATGAGAACTTTCTATTATGCATACTATAAAAAAACAATGTATTGAAGTTCAGCTTCATATTTTATAGCAACCCTTACTTTCAGCAAACATTCCATTTCAATATCATATGTTTGGAATGGAAAATACACAAAAAATTCGCAAGATGGAAAAAACAAAGGGTTGTGACTCACTTCTCAATTCTTGTTCAATGAGCACTTTCTGTTATGTATAATGTAACAAAAAAATGTATTGAAGTTCACCTTCATATTTTATAACAACCCTTACTTTCAACAAACATTCCATTTCAACATCGTCATACGTATGGAACAAAAAATTCACTAAAAAGTTGCGGGATGGAAAACACACAGGGTTGTGACTCACTTCTCAATTCTTGTTCAATGAGAACTTTCTATTATGCAGACTGTAGAAAAACAATGTATTGAATTTCACCTTCATATTTTATAACAACACTTGGTTTGAGTAAACATTGCATTTGAATATCTCCATACGTTTGGAAAAAAAATGCACAAAAAAGTTGCAGGATGGAAAACACATAGGGTTGTGACTCACTTCTCAATTCTTGTTTAATGAGAACTTTCTGTTATGAAGACTGCAACAAAACAATGTATTGAAGTTCAACTTCATATTTTATAACAACCCTTACTTTTAGCAAACATTTCATTTCAATAGCATGATACATTTGGAATAGAAAATGCACATAATAGTTGCAAGAAATGTTCAACTTACCTATAATGGTCCTGCAAAGTATTTTGATAGGTCAAAAGTCAAAGGCGTTGTTGCACAACTTATAAAAGTCTAATATGCCACAAAAATAGCTGCATTGGAGGTTGGTGGAGGAGGGAATTTTTGAAATGCAATAGTGGATACATAATAGACATGAAAGCTCCCACTTCAAATAGGACATCTACATATAGGAGTAACAATTATCCCTTTAAAAAAATTCCAAGCCCATACAATTCACCTCCTGATTGGTGACTTCCACCAGAAAGAAGACCACTTGGCTGAAATATGTCCCCTTTATAGCATCTAAATTGCTGTAAAATCATGCACTATAAAATGCAAATTTCATAGTTGGTTCAATTTCATCTTCATATGCAATAGGAGATAGTGGTAGCCTTGCATTTCCATTGCTCACCAATTTGGTTGGTGATTTTTGAGTTGTTGAGGAAATGGTATGGGCTTGGATTTTGTTTAAAGGGATAATCATTACTCCTATATGTAGGTGCCCTATTTGAAGTGGGACCTTTCCTGTTTGTTCTATATCCACTATCACATTACCAAAATTCCCTCCTCCACCAAACTCCAATGCAACTATTGTTGTGGAATCTTAAAATTTTATAAGTTGTGCAACAACACCTTTGAATTCTTACCTATAAAAATGCTTTGCAGGATCATTATAGGTAAATTGAGCATTTCATAATCGATACTCAAGGAGCCTGATATCATCCCTCAACTTGGGAACTGTGTTAGATTATTGGAAACACTCATTTTATAATGTCTCCATGCACCCTTCTTTGTAGGAAACATCTTCCATTGATGTCTTTGTTTTATCAAATTCTTGTCTTTTAGATTGCAATTCTCTCCAAACAACATTAAGCTCCTCTTCTTTTGACCATGACATATGCTTCTTGTGTTTTAATTCCTTTTCTAACTAGTTAATTTTAGTCTTCGATTGTTTTTCTCCACTTTGAGCACTTCCAACTATTGCTTTTCATTTTACAAATTCATCATCAGTATGTTTTTCCTCATCACCACTCCTCTTACCTCATAACACCCCCTGCTATTCCTTCTCATGATCTTCTAACTTCTTTTTCTTATATTTTTCTTCAAGCTTTAGATAACATGCTCCTTCATCAACCCTTAAGACAACAAAATCTCTTTCTTGGATAGAGTTTTGAATTTCATTAATACTTTAATGTGCCTTTGTAGCTGCTTTTAGGTGATTTTATAGTGTCTTTATCATTAGAGTATTCATAAGTTTCTTTTGGAAAGATCTTTATGAAAATAGTCTTCCTTTTTCAAATAAGTCTTTCATTCCTCCACCCAACTAAATCTCTTTTTCTTCACTTAGATATGGCTTTTCCTTTTCCTTATCATCCATTTCCAATTTTATTTGTTCCATGGAATTGCTAACTTCAAGAATGCTTGGCTTCATTTGTTCAACTCCACTTATATCATCATCTCTCTCTTTCTTTTCTTGCACAAATTCATATGCAATATAAAACCTTTTGAGTTAATCCACTTCCACATTTCCATTTTCCCCTTGCACATACTACACATGCTCCTTCCTCCACTTCTCATGAGCAATAACAACCTCTTTAGTCAATACATTATCTATCTCAATCAATTTGGTCTGATTCTTCCCAAATGTTTTTAGAGAAAATTAATTTTTCATTACATACTTTCTAGTACTTCCTCTTATTTTTTATTACTAGTATGTGATATAATTATCATAACAAGTATTTTTGGGATTTTGTCAAAAAAATTACATGCAAAGGGAAAATTTTTTAAATTTATTGAATAATTTTATGTACCTTTGCAACTACTTTTTGCCCAACTTTGAAAGTGTATTTATGATTACATAATCCATTTGTTTCTTTCAACAAGTTATTTGCAACAAGTGTTTTTATGATTACATAATTCATATGTTTCTTTTAAAAATTTCTTTACAACAAGTGTATTTATGATTACATAATTCATATGTTTTAGATAATAATTCCATGTCTCCACCCAATTGATTCTCTTTTTTGCACTTAGGTTTGGTTTTACAATAGTGATTGGGTTGCAATTTTTATAACACCTAGTGTTTACCAATTTGTAGTTTTAGAAAATAATATTCATGTAACTAAGAACTTTTGTTTTCATAAAAATATTGTGATATTTATTTATTTTCATCATATCTTTCATTAATACAAAATATAGTAATAAGCAGTAATACAAAATATCTTTCATTCAACATTAGTGTTTCAAAATAATAATACAAAATAGAATTTGAAGCTTCCATATTTCATTTAACATCCTTCTTAATTTAACATTAGTCTTTGTAGATCCTAATCAGATTCACTATTTTCATTTGTGCCCTGATCCAAACAACAGGGACATCCTAAGCCAAGATTATGAATGACATTTTGATATTTTATTGGTATTGGTATGGGGTGGCCTATCAGTGTGCGAAGGGCACAAAACATCTCTTGTATATATTCTTCGATGTGTGGCTCCACCACATGACCATGCAATTATATTGCTTCGTTGAAAAAACTAGGACCATCATGTTGTAGTCTACTGCTAAAATCTACATTTACACACCTTATATACAAGGATGATTGAAGAAAGGAACATGAAAAGATGCCACTGATGGGTTATACACCCTCATCAACATCATATCTTTCCAATGCTTCATCAATTTATTTTTATTTACCACTGAATTTTACACATAATTCACACATAGAATGTGAAGCATAGTTCAGCTTGTGAGCAGGTCCATGGAGTTTGAGATGTACCCAAATGTTACATCAACCTCAGAATAGGGGAGTGTAGGTTCCATGGGCTCCAAAAATATTTTGATCTTATGAATTGCATTCTTCATAGTCTGAAAATTGAATTTAAAAGGAGAATGTAGCCTCTCTGCAATGAATAGACTTCCATTCTTTTCTTGAGTGTCATTGGGAAGTTGGAAGATGTGAATTATTGAGTTCAACATTTTTAGTTGTACTATCAAAAGAAGGAGAAAAGAATCAATAATAGATAGCACTATGGGCATGTAGAAAAAAAAAATTACTTGCAAGTACTGTTTCATCCACTACTTGAGAAAATAAATAAATATCATAGTACATTTATGAAAATAAAAGGTCTTTGTTACATGAATATTATTTTCTAAAACTACAGATTAGCAAAAAATGGGTGTTATAAAAAATACAACCCACTCACTATTGTAAAACCATATCTAAATGTAGAAAAAGAGAATCAGTTGGGTGGAGACATGAAAGTATTTTCTAAAACATATGAATTATGTAATCATAAATACACTTGTTGCAAATAACTTGTTAAAAGAAATATATGGATTATGTAATCATAAATACACTCTCAAATTTGGGAAAAAATAAACTATAAAGGTACATAAAAGTATTCAATAAATTCAAAACTCTATCCCTTTTCTCGCAACAAATCCGACAAAATCCCAAAAATATTTGTTATGAGAATTCTATGACATGCTAGTAATAAAAAAATAAGAGGACGTACTAGAAAGTATGTAATGAAAAGGAATATTCTCTGAAAACACTTGCGAAGAAGCAAACCAAACTGAATGAGATAGATAATTTATTGACTAAAGAGGTTGTTCATGCTCATGAGAAGTGGAGGAAGGAGCATGTGCAGTATGTGCAAGGGGAAAATGGAAATGCAGAAGTGGATTAACTCGAAAGGTTTTGTATTGCATATGAATTTGTGAAAGCATAGAAAGAGAGAGATGATGCTATAAGTGGTGTTGAATAAATAAAGCCAATAATTCTTAAAGTTGGAAATTTCGTGGAACAAATATAATTGGAAATGGATGATAAGGAAAAGGAAAAACTAGATCTAAGTGTAGAAAAAGAGAATCAGTTGGGTGGAGGTATGAAATTATTATCTAAAAAGGTAGACAAATTTTGTAACGATCTTTCCTAAATAAACATTTGCATACTCTAATGATAAAGACACTGCAAAAACTCACCTAAAAGTAGCTACAAAGGTACATTAAAGTATTAACAAAATACCACACTCTATCCAAGAAAGGGATGTTGTCCTAAGGGTTGATGAGGGAGTGGCTTATCTAAGGCTTGAAGTTGAAGGGTGATATCAAGCTCCTTGAGGCTTGATTAGGAAATTTTCAATTTACCTATAATGGTCCCGCAAAGCATTTTGACAGATCAAAAGTCAAAGGTGTTGCTACACAACTTATAAAATTTTAAGATGCCACAACAATTTCTGCATTGGAGGCTAGTGGAGGAGGGAATTTGTGTAATGTGGTAGTGAATACAAAACATACATGAAAAATCCCACTTCAAATAGGACATCTACATATAGGATTAATGATTATCCCTTTAAACAAAATCCAAGCCCATACCATTTCCTCAACAAATCAACAATCACCAACCAAATTGGTGAGCAATAGAAATGAAAGGTTTCTACTATCTCTTGTTGCATATGAATATGAAATTGAACCAGCTATTCAATTTGTATTTTGTAGTGCATGATTTTGCAACAATTCAAATGTTGCAAAGGGGACGTTTTTCATCCAAGTGGTCTTCTTACTGGTGGAAATCATCAACGAGGAGGTGAATTGTTAAGGTGCTTTCATGCATTATCACAAGCATAGTTTCATCTTGTAATTCATCAAAATACTCTAGTAAGAATTGAAGAAATTGTAACATGGTTGCCATTGGAAAATAGGCTCACTTTTGAAATCTTGCCTACACCTGAAGTCCCATGATCTTTCTCTTTTTGAAAATAGAAATCACAAAATTGACCACCATACATTGATTGAATTGGCTGCTAGAGTGGAAAAAAGGCTACAGTGTGCAAGCTCAAAGCGTTAACAAAAGATTAACATCACAATACACGTGTTCCTCAACTTGTTGCCCATCAAAAGGCAATGCAAGATTACAATTTCATTTTAAATATTAATATTTGCAAAATGTTGGAATAAACATATGACATGTAATGATTTACATTAGAATTAGAGAGCAGTAGCTGGGATTTTCTACCATGGGCCTTGTACTGGGAGAAGGGAGAAGTTTGTAAACTTCCATCATATTGAATAAATGAGGAGTTTTTTGGAATATGTGTAGGCTTCATAAATGCATCTACTGACACCCCACATTGTGTTTTTCAACCTACAATTATTCAGTGCATTTTATTTTACCATCATATGATGAAATTGAAACCCAAAATTTAGTCCACCCAAGAGTTATAAATTTTGTAGGTGACTTTCATTGAAGTCTTAATGTCTAAAAAACACAAGAGTTTCATTACAACCATATTGTCTACGTATAATTGCATTTTGGAAAACACTGTGTTCTATACAACCTACAACTTGCATACTCTTGCATAACCCTCTACACACAACAAACCAATTAGTTAGTTAGCCCTCACCTCCATCTAGTTACTTTTATGTATCCCCCACACTACAAATCCACCCTGAACTCTACAACCTTGAGCATTCAACAAGAATTGAGAAGTGAGTCACAAACCAGTGTGTTTTCCAACCTACAACTATTATGTGCATTTTTTTGTCCAAACATATGGAGATATTCAAATGCAATGTTTACTCAAACCAAGGGTTGTTATAAAATATGAAGGTGAATTTGAACTTCAATACATTGCTTTGTTATAGTCTATAGAATATGAATTGAGAAGTGAGTCACAACCCACTGTGTTTTCCAAACTACAATATGAAGGTGAACTTCAATACACTATTAATAGAACAAAAAGTGCTAATTGTAGCAAGCCATTTCGCTGTCATACTAATTATTTGTGTTTGTGCATTTATCAAACATCCAAAGATACGATTGAAGACCATACTTGATTAGAATGTATAAATGCTTGGAGGTGGGTGTGATCTTCCATAGTGGGATGGGGTATTCAAGATGAGCCTAACATATCCTCCATCTTCCATCTCATACCTCAACATATTTTTGAATTTCTCCCTTCCAACTACTTTAACAATCACATAAAAACCATGATCATGTGTCTTGTAAGTGTATTCCCAAAGATCCTAAACACCATCCAAGGCAACATTGAAACTTATACCCAACTCATGTCACCCTCCATGTCATACTTTTCCTCCATTGAGAAGGGATTTAACCAAAATGTTTTCCATGTTCAACCAACACCCATCTATCCTGTGTCATCAAAGGAACAACAAAAGTCGCCCTAAAAGGAATACACTAACCGATGCAAAATCCTATTTCACAAAATGCTATTCCTAGTCTTCTAGTTCCACCCCATCCATCCCATGTTTATCCACCTCATCCATTTCATATTTTCCACCTTCATAGCAACTATAGAAATTCAACCATGTCACTCACTTGACCTCATTGATCCAAAGCATGACATCATATATCCCCCTTTATGTGAAGATCAAAGTACTCCCTCTCATGATCCTAGTCCATCTCAGCATTCCATTCTATGTCATAACTCCATACCATCTCATGATCCAAATCTCTCAACTCCATACCATAATCCTAGTCCATAAATTCATTCAATAAAGCTTTCCATCTATTTAATAAATTCAAGACCCCCAAGGTATAAGCATTTCCCTCACATCACATGATAATCCTAACTTTCACAATATCCCATTCATAAACCACAAACATATAAGCTTGGTTCATCCACCTTTATAAAAATTGGTTTTCTCTTACAATACCACACGCCTTCATGAGTTCCATTTAATTGAACACCCTAATATTAAAATGCATCTAAATTCTTATGGCCTTGCCTACATACCTCCTTCTCAAGATGTTGGTAGCTCTTTCAAACACAAAAGGCCTCCCTTTAGATCAATGCGTCCACCTCCTCCATCATCTTTACCATCTATTGTTGGACCCTATCCATCAACCCTTCCATCCATCTTGGGCCCATATGTTCCTAATGCATATCCTTGCGTGCCCTTTCAAGAACAAAATATTCACATACCTTTGAATTCCTTCCAACACCTTCCACTTCAAAATCCTATTTTTTCATAAAATCCCTCTATGGCCTATCCAAGCAATTGGGGTACCAAACAAGAAATGCATAAATTGAAGAATTCACAAAAACCTAAATATCATCATGTCTCAATAAAAAGACATGCCAAAATAAAGAAAAATATTCTCCAAAATCAAAAGAAAAACATTTCCAAGAAAATAGAAGGTTCCAATTAAGAAAAAATCAAAAGGAGATTCTTAGCTTTATACCAATATAAATTATTATTATTCTTTTTCTATTTGAATTACGACTAAAGTCTTGATTGATAGGTTGATTGAAAAACATCTATAACTTTCAAACAGTATCACATTTTTTGAATCCAAAACATGCGTCACATTCTATGTTTCACATACTATAGGATTAAAAAAAAAAAAATGAATTTCATGAAGTTTTGACCAAGTTAAGGTGGTTAGACATACGAATTTTTAAATTTTTTTAAAATTGTAATAAAAAATTCATAATTAATTATTTACTTGGAAAAAAAATACAAACAAATATGCATCACATCAGGACATGAGTCCTCTACTTATATCTAAAATCTTATAAAAAGAATTATCATTTTATTGTGGTTAGGGTGGTCAGACAGACACCTACTTCTTATTTTTTCCCTGAAATTTAAGTACTACTACATTGAAATTTCAATTTTTTTCCAAATAGATTTGTTTTATTAAATAAACCTAGTAGTTTAGAAACTACATTCAATTTTCTACAGATCCTATTCTTACATATTTTTGAAATAATATAGATAACTTATTCAAATTTTTATGTCAAGTTCCCTAACTCTGATTTTTTGAATTTTCATCGCCACTTAAGGGCCTATATTTTCCATGAGGGTCCTGCACATAGCCATACTATAAAGAAAATAAAAAATGAAAACAATGTGGGTTCCAAAGAAAGCAAAAGAATCCATTCATTCAAATAAAAAATCCAAATTGGTATCCCAACTTGCTAATCTAAAAGACTCCATTATTCCACCATCATCCATTCCTCCATCTAAGTATATTCCATCTCATAAGCCAATCATAAGTCCTTCCTCATCCTCCAAATCCATCTTAGGTCCTTATATGCCCATGTTTATCATCCCAACCCATTCTCAATCCTTCAAATTCCACCAGCCTTCAAGGTGTGTTCCAATGTTGTTCTTTCTCACATTCCCTCATAACGACTCCATTGCATACTTCCATCCAACCTTCATCCCTCATTCCATACCTTTAATCCAATCCTTTGCATGAATCATTAACCCCCTTCTGCCCACCCCTATCCATTCCATTATCTTTACCAATTTTCCTAACAATGTTTTTAAGTGGGAACATTTTAGCCATGGTCTATAAGAAACATTTAATCAATGAGGTACTATCTTCTGCAAAGAGACAATTGAGTCCTCCATTCATATCCATACACCTACATCAGATTCTATTTCCATAAGCTTCAATTTCCATGTCCATTCATATCCATTCATATCCACTAGCTTTCGCATCCATCCATTCATACAATCCATTATTTATTATCCTATTTTCACTTAGCCATCATATTCCTTCATTTATATTCCATTCTATCCACTTTATCCATCCACCTTCCTTTTATCTTGCATAAAGTATTGGGGAAAAATAGCAAGAACAAGTATCTAATTCATGCTTTATACCATGTGTGTCTTCCATCCTCCATATCACTTGTCATCCATCTCATGTTTCCTTTCAAATCTATTTATCTTCCATGTCCATGTCATGTTAGTATAACTTGTCATACCTCTTAGTATGGGGGCATCCTATTACTTTGACATGCCATATTTGGAGTCCTCCATAGGTCCTCTATTTATCCTTTGTATAGGATCAAACATTTTGGGTTCCCTTGTCATTGGTTCCCTCCACCCATAGCATTCCATATAGGGTGTATCCTTACATGTCCTATCATTAACCCATATCTCCTTCTATTTTCAGCTTGACTAAGGAATAAGATCTTGTTTATCATTACCATTTGAATTGTTATCATTGTTATGAGAAACACATTTAAACAAACCATAAACTCTTTAACATTCTAAAACATTGGGATTTAGTGAGTCACAACCCATTGTGTTTTCCATCCTATAACTATTTTTTGCACTGGTCCTTATCATATGCATTATCATTTATATTTTTCATTATCACAATCTTGCATATTGATGAGGGTGCAACCTGAGACACAGAAAATCACACAGAAAAACTAACAAATCTTATTATTTTCAAAGTATGAAATTCTTACATGTAGAGGATCTCCAATCCTCGAGTTCTGCAATACATGCAAATTACAGAAATTCCCCTATTCGCAACATGCGATCTTCTTTCCCAAAAACTACCCACAAAAATCAGAAACTACCCCATAAATAGCCCCATTCTTCGTTTGGAGCCAAAAACAACATTCTAATTATGCACAAACTTCCGGAAGCCCTAACTCAAGATCTAACCGTCGGATCTTCAATGATAATACCTTTTCGGAAAGGTCTTGTGAAAATGAAGTGCCAAAAAGTGGGGCCTAAAGGCTAACCACTTTCGTTTTCCGCCAATTTTTGGGCCCATCCGGAGCCTTTAAGTCCCTCAAAATTAGCTCCGAAGATTTTGTAGGGCAAAAAGAAAAAACTAAAACTTGAATAACTTTTGAACCGGGAATGATCTTCGCCTAATTCTTTCACCAGAGTGTTATTATTATATCTCGAAGCTTCCCTTAAATTTTTGTCTCCTCACACCTTCAAATTCATACCTGCTAAAAATAGCAGTTGAGCAGAAAAAGTAGAAAAGTAGTTCTGAAAGTTGTGAATTCTTCTTTGACAAAAAAGGGTATCCAGAAATGCAAAAACATCTACAAAAATCTAAATGAAAATAAATATATTTTTGGGTGATGTAGGATTGCCCTTACACCACTGGATGCTCTTGCATCACATATTTATCATTATCATATTGAATGCATGACAACTTTTTCTTTATCTTAAGTCTTGTCTCTTGTATTCATCAATATCATTATCTTTTTAATATCTTTTCTTTTCTTCTCACATTTCAAGGAAGCTTGAGGATCTCTATACCTTTTTGTGTATGAAGGAGAGTGAGGAATGGGGCATGTGTCTTTCTTGTGTGTGCGTATTGATTCAGTTCATCCGATGATGATTACAAAAATAATAACCAATAACAAAGGGGGATTTGTTCCACTCTATGATGAAAAAAATGATCACTTCATAGCATTTCCATTCTATTAATTTCTATATCTAGCCTTTCATTTCATTTCCTCTCATATTGAATACATTTCATACGCCATTTATATGATTTGTTTGCATCTAATCAATGCATTATATTCCTTTTTTCTTTGCATCCACCTAGGTCATTCATATTTCAAAATATTTCATATCATTTTCCATCCATAACTCAAAAATTATCACTTCATAGCCTTTCCATTCCATTCATTTCCATATACATCCTTTCATATCCTTTCCTCCCATATTGAATACTTTTCATAAGCCACTTATATGCTTTTCTTTCATCTAATCAATGTGTCACACTCTTTTCTTCTTTGAACCCACCTAGGTCATTTATATTTCTAAATCTTGCATATCATTATCTATCTACAACTCAAACATACCTTCATCTATTATATCAAGATTGACACCATACCATATCAAGATCAAGATCAAGGAAATATCAAGGTTATGCAATCAAATTCCAAGGTAAAAAACATATCAAGATTCCATGTTCAAGGTGAGTCTATTTAATTTCATGCATGCACTATCTTATAGCTCTTATACACAATTGAGGTTTACAATTAGTGTTTACAGATCTCAAGTGTTAACATGTTCATACAAAATTCTAAAATATGTCTCTTCTTGCTTGAAAAGTGTTACAAAAGTGTTCTTAGTTTTTGTGACTAATAAAATAATGAGTTACAATGTTGTTTTCTACTTGTAGAAACTAAAAAATATGAAAGAGATAAGTTAAAATTCTAGCTTGGGGGTCCTATATCAAATCCTAACCAGATGAGAGCATATACGAAGTATTTTTGACAAAGTTAGAAGGCTGAAAATTAGGCCAACCTCCTTCGCATGCCAAAGAAGCTTCCTTGTTTGACTTAGTATCTTCATCTCATTGAAATGTGCTCTAGTTGGTGATGAGGTTTCTATATTTTTGGAAGAATTTTAATTTCCCATAGATGCTTCTACATTTCCCTTAGAAATCTCAAACTGCTCATCGATGTCCTAGCCGCTACCAAATTTCTTGACTATTCCATAATCCACTCCTACATGTTTTCCAGATGCTCTTAATTGGTCATTATTTTTCCAAATTTTTGGAACATTATAATGGAGCATGTTTCCTATCTTTCTCTTCCATATGGAATAGATAAATCCTTCTATTTATGACCATTCTTCATTTGTTATCTATAGGTTGCTATCCTAACCTTCATAATGAATTTGTTGACTATGATTAGGTCTATAAAAAACTTTTAAAAATTTGCATCCCTCTTTCAAGGTCTTAGGGATGACATATAAGCCATCTCTTCTCAATATCCAGACACATTAACTACCACCAATAGTGACTATCTACCTTGTATATTAGAAGGTAAGCAATTGTATTCTTGACATGATTAACACCTTCACAACTTATTGGTCATTAAATTTTATATTCTACCATATTTGGGTATTTCTTTGAACTATTTTCAAATCTGAGACATGACTACAACCCTTTATGGAATTCCATCAAACAAACCACATGCCTTATTTATACTTCAACATTTTTCATACATGTCTATTTTGATTTTTTTGTCATTGATGTCAAAGGTAAATGGAGTTGGTAATGCAAAAGGTGTTTGATGCGAACTACATGCAACATGAGTTGCTTCATTGTGTTTTCATGAATTGGTTTCAAAGAGATTATTCATTCATTAGGTGATGTATAGCCAAAGTGGTTGTTGATATTCATGTCAAAGTCCTTGTTGTTCATTTATTACTTGTTCACATGGTGTTGGTGCAAAAGGTATTTATAGTTGTTGCAAAATTTTGACAGAGTTGTTTCATGACATAGTCAAAGGTATTGAAAAAGTACTCATTGCACATTCATCATTCATATTTTATTGTTGATGGCTAATAAATTTTGATGTTGTGACTCAAAGGTATTCAGTGGATAGGTTTTTGGCATAAAGACGTGATTGGTGTTTGTTGATGAGATCTTCATACTTCTACAAGGATCTAAACCAATGTCAAAAGCATAATATTTTGCATCAAAGGTATAGTGCACAATCAAAGGTTACAGTCAATCACATGTTTTCAAGCCCATTGAGTTTGTTTGAAGTTGTTTTGGGTTCTTTCATTGCTTGCAAGTTTTTGTTAAACCCTAAATGAGGTTCACTATGCAAATTTTATATAACAGGTTTAATTTTTTTATATTTGGTTGGTGACTTACTATAATCGATGGAAATGCACTTTATTTGTGTCTCGAGGGTTTTAAACTCATCAACAACCGGCCCTACTCCTTGGCTTAACCAGCTTAGGAACTCAATAAATTATGCTATATTTATATAATCCTTTGATGGATATTCATGCCCCTTTTACTGTCATATGTCTTTGTCTTATGAATGCTCATCCCTATTTCATTTTCCATAAGGTTGTATGTCATATAGAAAACCTCTCTATATGCTTCATGACACTATCCATCTAAAAAACATTGTTTTATCTATGTGTTGTAGTATTCCTATATCTCCTTCCTTCTTTATACTCTATCATTTCACTCTTGAACATTGGAAATACCTATTCATTCATACCATTATATCATATCAGGCCTTTGCATTGCTTCCTATTTGGATTTCAACACTACCCATGATATGTTATCTTTGATAGTTGAATGATTATCCTTGATCATGGTGGTAATCCTTTTGGAATGACTATCCCATGCTTACATTTAAATTGATCCTTTAATTTTCTTACCTCACCTAACTCCTTCTCAAACTCTACCCTAGCTTCCTTTGTAGGGAATGGAAACATCATTATTTGATTTCCACTGCTTTTATTATGGAAAAACTACCTTTTCAATAGTCATATGACACCATTATCATAGGTCTGACTTTCCATTTTCATACTCTGATATTGCATATTCATTTGCTCTTTTCATCTCATTGACCATACACCTTTGACGATGAAGAGTGTTGCTCATGATTGTCCTTAAGGTTGTTACTCCATCAAGCATTTCTTTTTGTTATATTCACCTTCAGAATAATACTATCCTTGACTTTATTGATAGAAATAACCTAGGAAGCAAGGCATGTCCTCTTTTCATGGTTGTCATCATAATGGACTGTCATAGATTGTCAAAGGTTTCCTTTAATAAATTTTTCCTTTTTGTCCTTATGATGACTATTCATTACATACCACTATCATAGGTCTAATCTACCTTATACTTCAACATAGGTCTTGGTTGCTTCATGAATTTATCACCATCCATAATTTTTTCATGCCTCTTCTGATATACTAGATTGTTGTTATAACCATCTCTTTGTAACCTATTGAAGCAATTAGTGGTTTTTTAGTTTTTGTATCTTCATAATCTTGTCCAAAAGTCTCAATACTAGTAATATAGGATTCTCCTTCTTCACTTTTAACCTTCAAAGCTTTGGAAACTACCCATTAACATGATGACTAATTTATGCTTGAGTGTAATTAAACTAACTTTTAAGGGGTACTTGATTGGGTTCATGTGATTGGATTTTTGGACCCTCATTAATAGGTTTACTATGTTCAATATGTTACTATTATGATTTGATAGATTTTTTCCAAGCATTTGTAGCTTGTTCAAAATCACCTATTTTAGGATTTTAGACATATTAGCAAGGAATTGAACTATTTGATTAAATTATTTGATAGACATGTATTAAAATGTGGTAACATAGCCAAGGCAGTGAATTGTTTCATAAAATGCCTCAAAGAAAATCGGTCTCATGGTGATGGAATGCCATGAAAATCCATATAGAAAAAATATAGAAATATGGATTCTCATGGAATTACATCACCATGTTATCACATTTCTTTTAGGCATTTTATCAAATAGTTCATTGCCTTCTCTATGTTGTTGCTTACTATTATTCTTTGATAAAAAAATTGCAAGCATGCGTAGCTTGTTCAAAAAAACTTATTTTAGGCTTTTAGCCATAGTAGCAAGGAAGTGAACTATTTCATAAAATGCTTTGGTAGACATGCATGAAAAATGTGGTAGCATAGTGAACTATTTGATAAAATTCCTCAAATAAATCTAGTCTCGTGGTGATGGAACACCATGAAAATCCATATTGTAGCAATATGGATGGTCATGGAATTCCGTCACCATTAAACCACATCTCTTTGAGGCATTTTATCAAACATTTATTTGCCTTGTATATGCTACCTATTTGATAAAATGCCTCAAAGAAATGTGATCTCTTAGTGATGGAATGCCATGACAATCCATATAGCAGCATGTTGCAATATGGATTGTCATGGTATTCTATCACCACGAGACCACATTTATTTGAGGAATTTTATCAAACTGTTCACTATGCTACCACATTTTTCATGTAATACATGTCTACCAAAAAAATTTATCAAACAATTCTCTACCTTTCTATTATGGCTAAAATCCTAAAATAGGTTGTTTTGAACAAGCTACAAATGCTTGCAAAAACTCTATCAAAGCATAATAGTAAATATGGATTGTCATGGCATTCCAACACCATGGATAAATAGTAAATATGGATAGTTGAAAAAATCTATCAAAACATAATATTAAATATGGATTGTCATTGTATTCCAACACCATGGTCTTGGAATGCCATGACAAGCCATATAAAAGCAATAGTAACAGTTACACAGAAATAGTTCATTGCCTAGTCTATGGCTTTTCATGGCATTTCAATCACCACGGTGTTGCAATATCATGACAATCCATATTTGTTATTATGCTTTGATACCAAAAACCGATTTTTTCCAACAAGCATATACATGCACAATATGATTGCAAGTTGGAAAACATAGTGTGAGGTGAGTATGTTTATACCAAAACACAATGGAAACACATAGATAAGAAATCATACATAGAAATGGTTCATTACCTTGTATATGGCTTGTCATGGCATTCCAATCACCATGGTGTTGGAATGCCATGAGAATCTAGATTTACTATTATGCTCTGATAGTAAACACATAATGTTTTACAAAAACCATATAAATGCATAGTGTGATTGTAAGTTAGAAAACACATTGGAAACCCATAGATAATCAATCATACACGTATAAATAGTTCATTTCCTTATCTATGGCTTGTCATGGCATTCCAATCACCGTGGTTTTGGAATGCCATGATAATCCAGATTTACTATTATGCTTTGATGGTAAACACTGAATGTTTTCCAACAAGCATATACATGCACAATATGATTGCAAGTTGGAAAACATAGTGTGAGGTGAGTATATGTTTTCCAAAAGAAAATGACAACCTATAGATAAGCAATCATACATAGAAACAATTTGTAACACCCCTCTATTTTGCTTTCTGGAGTGGACTATGTGACTTTTTTTCTCCAAGATGTTTGGAGTGAGTTCTTTTATTTGTTTCCTCCTTGTGTTGGAGTGGTTATGATGCCTAGTTTGTATGCACTTGTGTTTCCCTTGGTGGATTGTTTGGGTGTGTGTTGTCGAATAGAAGAGTGGCTTCTATTAGGCATCAGAGCCCAAAGAGGTAAACTGGGTAACCTTCAGAAGTGATTTAATCAAGTGATAACTAAATTAATGTACTTAGATGATTAGGATGCCTTCCACACTACTCAAGATAAGTTAAGCCTCACTCATAGACACAAGGGCTCATTTAGACTTGGGATGAGTGAGAAGGCATGAAATGGCATAGTCATTTATCTTGTCAGTACGAGAGGTATTTGAGATTGCATGAGTGAGTATGAGGGCCGAGATTCGATTGAGCTCACTAGGATTACCGAAGCCTATGAAGGATGCCCAAAGGAGATATCATGACTACTATGCGATGACACTCTATCTAGGACAACAGTTGTTTATTGTTGTATGTGTATGGTTCTCTAAACATACTTGATCTATTTTTATGTCTGGAAGCAATGTGACCTATGTTAGTAATGTGATAGTTGTACTTGTATTGTATTTGATTTGTAATTGTTTAGTTCATTTGTTTGGTTATATCATTATGAGTCAGTATGAGTCATCCTTTGGTTAGAGGTAGTAGTTTCTTTATCCATGTTGCATTGTTACTATCTCCTAGCATGGGGGGTGGGCCTTCGGGTACCACTTGGTTGGGAGGAACATGCACCATACACTGTTGGGTCCCCATCTATCTTCAGTACTTGGTGGTGAGACATCTAGATGGACAACTCACAGTTCTTGTTGTAAATTTAGGCTTTGTAATATTTCTATTTGTATAAGTTATTTTATCCCTCTTATGTTTATGGGGTGAAATTTTATAATTGTAACACTTTTGTACTATTGCCTCATTCTAGGAATGAGTGATGTATCTATTGGATTAAGTAAATTATTATGAGATTGTATCTTGGATGTTTACCTTATTATGATATGTGGTATTCTTATGATGTATGACATTTATTTCATAAAGTATTTAATGTTA
The DNA here is from genome assembly GCA_007115665.2 of Sequoiadendron giganteum. Classification (NCBI taxonomy): domain Eukaryota; kingdom Viridiplantae; phylum Streptophyta; class Pinopsida; order Cupressales; family Cupressaceae; genus Sequoiadendron; species Sequoiadendron giganteum. The sequence goes on along the minus strand of CM021106.1, from coordinate 385,322,388 downwards.
TGGTTAAATGTAATATGTATATGCGGGTTTAAGTAATCCTAACCTCGTAGCCGTAGAGGTTGTTGTTAATTAGTAAGTGAATGTGTATGTTAAATGCACTTTATAAAAAAAATAAAATTGGTTTGCTTAAGACATTAATTGCAACATCCTTTAAGGTTACTTGGTGGGGCACTACACATGGTACATTTGTGTACACTGTGTTGTTCCTGTGATTGGTTCATCGAGTGATAAGTGATCATGTGTTCATGGCTTTTACTTTAGCATGATGTACTCTGAGGAAAAGAGTAGCGTGAAAGTAACCTAATAAAAGGTTATGATTGGAAAGTTATGATACGTATTCCATGGGTTATGGAATTTTATGATTCTATGGGTTTATGTATTTAGTAGTACCCCTTTGCAAATGTAAGAAACCAGTAATTGTATCTTGTTTGAGAGTCGTGGATACACTCTGGGTCATGTGGATTGCATGCTCACTCTGCATCACATGAGGGTTGTTATCATTCTAGTTGGACATTGTTTCCTCCTTCCTTATTTTGTGGCTAGTATCTAGTCACATAGTTGTTGTATAGTGGAATTTGAAGATTGTGAACTTTCTTTCAGTTATTGATGATTATTTTTGATTGATTGTGAGAGCTGACACTTTATTTATACTTGATTGTGAAGGTTTAGCCATGAATTGTGATCTTATTTTCCTATAACCCTAGTGGTTATATATTTGATTCAGTGTTGAAATTACGCGTATTTATTTCTTTATTGTTGAAATGGAACTTTAATTTGATCTTCTTTATGAACTTGGTGGCTAAGCTAGTTATCTTTGTCATTTTCAATGTTGGCTATGTGTCGTATTGTGATTCCTCTCCAAGGTTGTTTGAGGAAAACTTGGTGAGTGTGTACCAGGAAGTAGATGCAAGAAACGGTGAGAATGGGGGTATGTGAGGCTGGACACAGCTAGAACCCACTACTTACCTATGTGTGATGGCTATCTCTTGGAGGCTAATCATGTTACACAACAAGAGACAAGTCACGGTGGTCTTGTTTGGATGGTTTCACTTTATGTATGACCTAACACCATCAAGCCACTAGTTTGATGTTAGATTTATTTGTGATGGTTAGTTGGTCTCGATTCATGGATTCTTTTATCATGGATTGGTATGCTACTTTTCGGTGTCCAGGTGGACCCTGGTGTAGTCTTGTGTTGGTTGTTGGTGTTGTGTATTGGTACATATGTGTATTGTGTATGATAATCCATGATTATGGGTTTTTGGAGACTTGGTTGGTGGTTGCTTCACCATGTTGTCTTGGATGGATTGATAGTGTATTTAGTTGAGTTATTTACGACATGAGTTGTTGTTGTTTTTATGATGAGATATAGAGTGGTTCAGTTTGGAACCCTTGGTTATGTGTGATTGTATGGAGTTTGCACTTGGGGGTTTCTGTAGGCTTCCAGGAGTAAGCCTAACCCTTGGGGGGGAGAATGTAACACCCCTTTGTTTTTCTTTCTGGAGTGGACTATGTGACTTGTTTTCTCCAAGATGTTTGGAGTGAGTTCTTTTATTTGTTTCCTCCTTGTGTTGGAGTGGTTATGATGCCTAGTTTGTATGCACTTGTTTTTCCCTTGGTGGATTGTTTGGGTGTGTGTTGTTGAATAGAAGAGTGGCTTTTATTAGGCATCAGAGCCCAAAGAGGTAAACCGGGTAACCTTCAGAAGTGATTTAATCAAGTGATAACTAAATTAATGTACTTAGATGATTAGGATGCCTTCCACACTACTCGAGATAATTTAAGCCTCACTCATAGACACAAGGGCTCATTTAGACTTGGGATGAGTGAGAAGGCCTGAAATGGCATAGTCATTTATCTTGTAAGTATGAGAGGTATTTGAGGCTGCATGAGTGAGTATGAGGGCAGAGATTCGGTTGAGCTCACCAGGATTACCGAAGCCTATGAAGGATGCCCAAAGAAGATCTCATGACTACTATGTGATGACAATCTATCTAGGACAATAGTTGTTTATTGTTGTATGTATATGGTTCTCTAAACATACTTGATCTATTTTTATGTCTGGAAGCAATGTGACCTATGTCAGTAATGTGACAGTTGTACTTGTATTGTACTTGATTTGTACTTGTTTAGTTCATTTGTTTGGTTATATCATTATGATCGATATGAATCAGCCTTTGGTTAGAGGTAGTAGATTCTTTATCCATGTTGTGTTGTTACTATCTCCTAGCATGGGGGGTGGGCCTTCGGATACCACTTGGTTGGGTGGAGTATGCACCATACACTGTTGGGTCCCCATCTATCTTTAGTACTTGGTGGTGAGACATCCAGATGGACAGCTCGCGGTTGTTGCTGTAAATTTAGGCTTTGTAATATTTCTATTTGTATAAGTTATTTTATCCCTCTTATGTTTATGGGGTGAAATTTTATAATTGTAACACTTTTGTACTATTGCCTCATTCTGGGAATGAGTGATGTATCTATTCGATTAAGTAAATTATTACGAGATTGTATCTTGGATGTTTACCTTATTATGTTATGTAGTATTCTTATGATGTATAACTTTTATTTCATAAAGTATTTAATGCTATGGTTAAATGTAATATGTATATGTGGGTTTAAGTAATCCTAACCTTGTAGCCTTAGAGGTTGTTGTTAATTAGTAAGTGAATGTGTATGTTAAATGCACTTTATAAAAAAATAAAATTGGTTCGCTTAAAACGTTAATTGTAACTTCCTTTAAGGTTACTTGCTAGGGCACTACACATGTTATCAGAGCCAAGGTTTAAACACTGGGCTCTCTAGGTACATTTGTGTCCACTGTGTTGTTCCTATGATTGGTTCATGGAGTGATAAGTGATCATGTGTTCATGGCTTTTACTTTAGCATGATGTACTCTGAGGAAAAGAGTAGTGTGAAAATAACCTAATAAAAGGTTATGATTGGAAAGTTATGATACGTATTCCATGGGTTATGAAATTTGATGATTCTATGGGTTTATGTATTTAGTAGTACCCCTTTGTAAATGTAAGAAACCAGTAATTGTATCTTGTTTGAGAGTCGTGGATACACTCTGGGTCATGTGGATTGTGTGCTCACTCTTCATCACATGAGGGTTGTTATCATTCTAGTTGGACTTTGTTTCCTCCTTCCTTATTTTATGGCTAGTATCTAGTCACATAGTTGTTGTATAGTGGAATTTGAAGATTGTGAACTTTCTTTCGGTTATTGATGATTCTTTTTGGTTGATTGTGAGAGCTAACACTTTATTTATACTTGATTGTGAAGGTTTAGCCATGATTTGTGATCTTATTTTCTTATAAACCTAGTGGTTATATATTTGATTCAGTGTTGAAATTACGCATATTTATTTCTTTATTGTTGAAATGGAACTTTAATTTGATCTTCTTTATGAACTTGGTGGCTAAGCTAGTTATCTTTGTTGTTTTCAATGTTGGCTATGTGTCGTATTGTGATTCCTCTCCAAGGTTGTTTGAGGCAAACTTGGTGAGTGTGTACGAGGAAGTAGATGTAGGAAACATTGAGAATGGAGGTATGTGAGGCTGGACGCAGCTAGAACCCACTACTTACCTATGTGTGATGACTATCTCTTGGAGGCTAATCACCTTACACAACAAGAGATAGGTCACAGTGGTATTGTTTGAATGGTTTCACTTTATGTATGACCTAACACCATCAAGCCACTAGTTTGATGTTAGATTTATTTGTGATGGTTAGTTGTTCTCGATTCATGGATTCTTCTATCATGGATTGGTATGCTACTTTCCGGTGTCCAGGTGGACCCTGGTGTAGTCTTGTGTTGGTTGTTGGTGTTGTGTATTGGTACATATGTGTATTATGTATGATAATCCATGATTATGGGTTTTTGGAGACTTGGTTGGTGGTTGTTTTACCATGTTGTCTTGGATGGATTGATAGTGTATTTAGCTGAGTTGTTTATGACAGGGGTTGTTGTTGTTTTTATGATGAGGTATGGAGTGGTTCAGTTTGGAACCCTTGGTTATGTGTGATTGTATGGAGTTTGCACTTGGGGGTTTTTGCAGGATTCCAAGAGTAAGCCTAACCCTTGGGGGGGAGAATGTAACACCCCTCTATTTTGCTTTCTGGAGTGGACTATGTGACTTGTTTTCTCCAAGATGTTTGGAGTGAGTTCTTTTATTTATTTCCTCTTTGTGTTGGAGTGGTTATGATGCCTAGTTTGTATGCACTTGTTTTTCCCTTGGTGGATTTTTTGGGTGTCTATTGTTGAATAGAAGAGTGGCTTTTGTTAGGCATCGAAGCCCAGAGAGGTAAACCGGGTAACCTTCAGAAGTGATTTAATCAAGTGATAACTAAATTAATGTACTTAGATGATTAGGATGCCTTCCACACTACTCAAGATAATTTAAGCCTCACTCATAGACACAAGGGCTCGTTTAGACTTGGGATGAGTGAGAAGGCATGAAATGGCATAGTCATTTATCTTTTTAGTACGAGAGGTATTTGAGGCCACATGAGTGAGTATGAGGGTCGAGATTCAGTTGAGCTCACCAGGATTACCGGAGCCTATGAAGGATGCCCAAAGAAGATCTCATGACTACTATGTGATGACACTCTATCTAGGACAATAGTTATTTATTGTTGTATGTGTATGGTTCTCTAAACATACTTGATCTATTTTTATGTCTGGAAGCAATGTGACCTATGACAGTAATGTGAGAGTTGTACTTGTATTGTACTTGATTTGTACTTGTTTAGTTCATTTGTTTGGTTATATCATTATGAGTCAGCCTTTGGTTAGAGGTAATAGATTTTTTATCCATGTTGCATTGTTACTATCTCCTAGCATGGGGGGTGGGCCTTCAGGTACCACTTGGTTGGGTGGAACATGCACCATACACTGTTGGGTCCCCATCTATCTTTAGTACTTGGTGGCGAGACATCCAGATGGACAGCTCGTGGTTCTTGTTGTAAATTCAGGCTTTGTAATATTTCTATTTGTATAAGTTATTTTATCCCTCTTATGTTTATGGGGTGAAATTTTATAATTGTAACACTTTTGTACTATTGCCACATTCTGGGAATGAGTGATGTATCTATTGGATTAAGTAAATTATTATGAGATTGTATCTTGGATGTTTACCTTATTATGTTATGTGGTATTCTTATGATGTATGACGTTTATTTCATAAAGTATTAATGCTATGGTTAAATGTAATATGTATATGTGGGTTTAAGTAATCTTAACCTTGTAGCCTTAGAGGTTGTTGTTAATTAGTAAGTGAATGTGTATGTTAAATGCACTTTATAAAAAAAAAATTGGTTCGATGAAGACGTTAATTGCAACTTCCTTTAAGGTTACTTGGTGGGGCACTACACAATTCATTACCTTGTCTATGGCTTTTCATGGCATTTCAATCACCATGGTTTTGGAACACCATGAAAATATAGATTTACTATTATGCTCTGCTAGTGAACACACAATGTTTTACAAAAACCATATTCATGCATAGTTTGATTGTAAGTTGGAAAGCATATAGTGAGGTGAGTGTATGTCTGCCAAAACAAAATGGCAACCCATGGATAAGAAATCATACACATAAATAGTTCATTTCCTTGTCTATTTCTTGTCATGGCATTTGAATCACCATGATGTTGGAATGCCATGACAATCCAAATTTACTATTACGCTTTGATAGTAAACACACAATGTTTTACAAAAACCATATACATGCATAGTTTGAGGCGAGTATATGTCTACCAAAACATAATGACAACTCATAGATAAAAAATCATACATAGAAACAATTAATTTCCTTGTTTATGGCTTGTCCTGGTATTCCAATCACCATGGTGTTGGAACGCCATGGAAATCTAATTTTACTATTATGATTTGATAGTAAACACATAATATTTTACAAAAACCATATACATGCATAGTGTGATTGAAAGTTGGAAAAAAAAGTGTGAGGTGAGTATATGTCTGCCAAAACACAATGGAATGCCATAGATAAGATATCATACATAGAAAGTTTATTTTCTTGTCTATGGCTTGTCATGTCATTCCAATCACCATGGTGTTGGAATTCCATGACAATCTAGATTTACTATTATGCTTTGACAGTAAAGACACAATGTTTTCCAACAACCATATACATGCATTGTATGATTTCAAGTTGGAAAACATAGTGTGAGGTAAGTATATGTCTGCAAAATCATAATGGAAATCCATAGATAAGAAATCATGCATACAAATAGTTCATTTCCTTGTCTATGGATTTCCATGGCATTCCAATCACCATGAAACCACATTTCTTTGAGGCATTTTTCAAACTGTTAATTGCCTTGTCTATGTTGTTGCTTACTATTATGCTTACTAATATGCTTTCATAGACAAGGTAGTGAACTATTTGATAAAATGCCTCAAACAAATGTGGTCTCTTGGAATGACATGAAAAATAAATTTAATTGGAAATTTCTATCACTCTAGTATGAATAAATTAATATCTTTGAGAATATTATTTGGTTTCATAGGTGGAGTTCCCTATAGTTGTGGGTATAGTTTTGCAATATATTTTTGATACATCTACTAGATATGATAATATATATCTGTGAGCCAAACTACATTGCTTGTTAAATAAGGTGTTTCCCATTTTCTAATAAAATTTTGTTAGGGGGTTTCCATCTACAAATATCACTCTAATTATCATCATATATCTACAATTATCACTCCAACTATCTACAATTATTTTGGAAAAATAGTGGGAGATGAGTATATACCTGCCAAAACATAGTGGCAAGCCATAGATAAGAAATCATACATAGAAACAATTCATTTCATTGTCTATGGCTTGGCATGGCATTCCATTGACCACGAGACCGCATTTCTTTCAGCCATTTTTTTCAAATAGTTCATTGCCTTGTCTATGTTGTTGCTTACTATCATGCTTTCATAGACAAGGCAGTGAACTGTTTGAAAAAATACCTCAAAAGAATGTGGTCTCATGGAATGCCATGACAAACAAATACAATTGGCAGCTACAATTATCACTCTAGAATGAAGAAATTAATATATTTTAGAATAGTACTTGGTTGCATAGGTTGATATCCATATAGTTGTGGGTATAATTATTAGCTATACAATGTGAAGTAACTACATAATTTATTTTGTGTTGACTTTGTAAAAAACTATATTGTAATTTAAATTTTTTCATCTATATATCAACATCTACTTATTAGTTATGCAATGTGAAGTAATGCTTTCAATTTGAAAGATTTGCAATGCAATAAAATGTAAAACACTGAGTGTTTATAAAATTGAAACTCACATCACAACATACCCAAACCCTTGTGGTTTTTAAGCCTGTATATGTACATGTGAATTAAAAATAGCAAGAGCATTGATTTATTGCCATTATCGCCAATAATGAGTAAACTTGTTGAAAAGGGTGAAACACAAAGTGTTAACCATTCTTGGAAAACAATGGGAATTTATAAAATGGTGCCTTTCATTACATTCCTAAGGTCTAGATAACAAAATATTTTAAATACATTCATATTCTTTTATAAAATTCTAAGATGCAAAACATTGGGTTTTACAAAACCTGCAACCGACTTAAAGCTTGAAAAAATTTACAAAAAAAAATCCTCATAATGTTTTAAAACCCTTTACAACTAATAACCCAAATGATTAGAAACCCCTCAACTCACTTTAGATGTTTTTTAGTCTCCCCCTTCTCTCCAACATTTCACTTGTAGCTCCACTCTCCAACTTTTCACTTTCAACTTGTAGAATGAAAGAACCAAAAACACAAAGTGTTAAAGGTTGTTGGAAAAAAATGGGTGTTTATAAAATTATCCACATTTCATTACATTCCTATGGTCTTAATAAAAAAATATTTTGAAGAAATTCATACTATTTTCTAAGATTCCAGGTTCTCAAAACATTGAGAAACCTGCAACCCACAACAACAACACACCTATGTACATACAAAAATGCATGAAACCATACATAAAAACACAGAAAATGGAACCTATCTCAATACAGTCAATTAGAAACCCCTCACCTCAATTTGGTTGGTCATCTCCCTTGCCTGCAACATGCCCTTTCTCTCCAATGTTTCACTTTCAACCTACAGAATGAGAAAACCCAGAACATAGAGTGTTTTCCAAGAACAATATTTGCTAAAATTTAAAACACATGTATTAATCACATCAACGCCCTTCCCACCCATGGTGAACGGATAAATTCTTGCACAAGGAAAAAAAATTCCAATGTAATTTGGTGACGAGAGATCTCCTCACTTTCCTCATCATGACATTTCCTTTCGTTTGTCGGTTTTGTCACTTTTATCATTCGTCTAGCGAACCCCGAACTACATCGTCTCATCATGTTATGCATGTTTCCATGTATGTTTTAATGCATTTTTGTATGTACATAGGTGTGTTTTGTCTACACTTTATCTACATCCTTTTATTTCTAAAGGAAAGAAAAATTATTGATTATTTCTCAAAGATCAATGACATGTGCAATGCATAAAATTTATCAATTTGAAAACTTCATTTTGTTGTACCATTATTTGAAGGTTTCTAAGAAATTATTATTAGAATCCCACATAGAGATCATGGTTAATAAATTCCTAGTGTCATGTGGAAGTTTGAGGCTCCTCAAAAGGGATGAAAAAGTTGATGGTTTTTCTTGTTGCACCATTGGTGGTAATAAAGAGGTACAAAATAGAAAGACCATTAGATCTATTGGTTATTTTTGTCTAATAGTTAAGAACCAATACGTTTAATTGCTTGGTAAATAAATTCACACCACATCAGTTTTTTACTATGATTTTTTTTGACATGCAAGGGTTTTAATTTTTTTAGCACAATTCCAAAGATAAAAGGGCTATAAATATTTTAAAATATCTAGTTCTCAACATATTTTTAGCTAGAATAGAAACTAATTGATTATATTTTTTTGTAATAGACTTAGTCCTTGAAGGAAATATTAGTAGTTTTAATTAGTTGATGACTATGCCAAGTAGCATTTTATATATAATTCTCATTTTATGCTAATGAAATCTACTCTCTTGTGTAATTATCTAGATTACAACATATTTAATTTAAATTTTTATTTTTTATTCACATCCTTTATTTGGTAAGTTATAATCATTGTATCGGTCATTCACAAATGATATAGCAAAATGTATGGGATTTGTTGTGAATGAGATTATGATTGTTTATGTACTAGTAAATTATGTGCTTTAAAAGATATCTCATTCTAATCTATTATTTTAAAGTAGGTTTAAATTTTGTATCTATTTCACTTTTCTCTTTCATGATTAGGAGAGTATATTTCACAATCATATGAAGATCCAACTTGAAAATTATTAGAGGTTATTTCATAGGTGGAAATCCCCCACTTGTGAAATTAACCATACTAGTTAGATTAATAACTTAAGGGTTAATTTTGATATCAATAGTTTTGGCACACTAGATGGAACCAAAATTAGTTTAAAGTTATATAAAATAGGTCACTAAATTAGGAATAATAAATTTTATGAGAAAAAGACCTATGATTAGATCACTCATGGCTATGCATCCTATAGTATCAATTCTACTATTGACTATGAGCCTTAGAAGGAGAAAAACTTAGTTTTTCTCAGCATCATCTTCTCAAATGGTAGGAAAAGGGGTTCCTATAATTTTTATTCCTTGGAATAATGGTAGTCTTCTAGCAGGCCTAGTACTCCTAGCCATATGGAACCCTATTTTTGTAATGATTGAAATCAATGCCCAAATTCTCTAGAGAATATTTTAGAATTCTCATAGATCATGTTAAATATTTTGTAGATACTTGTACAATTCATTTAATAACTAAACATAATATCACCTTGAGATTACTCATAAATTACTTTAAAGTAAAAGTACTTGATTGGTATCATTAATTAGCTCCTAACACACAAAAAATATGGGATTAGTTGGGATATATATGTTTTGAAAGATTCAAAGAGAAAGGAGACCTTTCTTTTTCTCATCAATTGATTACTATAAAGAGATCTCCATAGGAGGTTATCATTGAATTTAATTCAATGTTACAAAAGACTTTGGATATGATACCTACAATCACATGACTATTCATGAAAATGGAATTCGTATTCTACTTGAATTTTATTTATTTAGGTATATCAATAATGATTCCATCTCTTGGTGGCTAGAGTCTTCCTATGATACACAATCTAGAAATAAGAGTAGAAAATAGCTTCATTGGTTTTGGAAGGCTTCCTCTTAGGTCACCTATGCTTGTATTCCTAGAATTTTCCTTTCCATCACATGAATAAAAACTAAAAATGGGTCATCCAATAATAGTTTTACAATCAATGCCACCATCCATATATCCAAAAATGGATAAGGTGAAGAACTTGTTATTCAATTTTTCAAATGAGAATATCAATATCAAGAGGAAATGTGTAACCTATTCTCAACCAAATTTCTAAGGAAACCAAGGCTAATGCCCTCTATTCCAAACAAATGGATTCTAGAATAAATAAATCCAAGGATAGAGTTTTACATAGCCTATAAATAAAATCATACTTGTACTTACTCCTTTGAAAAATATCCCTCCTAATCCAATAAGGGAATTGGTTCTTATGAAAAGTAACTTTTTAGAATAACTAAACATGTATTTTCCTTGCAACAGGGTACATGCATTTAGGGCTTGTCTAAGAGGAAAATTATAGTAGACAACTTTTGAGAATATAAAATTCATTGCAAGAGTTGGAGTAACATCACTAGATTCATTAAATTAGTTCGCAAATGTGAAAAACCCTATTATGATAGCTCATGTTGAAAATAAGGTGAAGTAAAGTTTCAATAGTAACTTGTGTATGTGTATTTAAATCTAAAATAAGATTAACCAAATCAAATTTATGCATGTGATTATACATTCAATACAATAGAAAATTTAGAAAACCATTAGAGACACTGAATTTACATGGAGAAATCATTTCAGAAAAAACTCCACATGAGAAGAGAGGAAAAGTGTATTATTAATCTTGAAAGGTAAGATATTGTTAAATATGATAAAAGAGATCCTAGACCAATTAATTCATTAAACTATATCAATCCTTCTCCCATACAACATTTAGAACATGAACCAACAATGGTGTTGTCATTGGATAGCTACTTGGAAGTAGAGCCAATCTTCTTGGGTTTTGTTCCTTTGTTGAAAAGAGGGAAGATTGATAAGATGTGATTTAATTAACCTAATTAATATTATCTATAATCTAAAAGTGTGAATAATTACACAAATGGAAACAAAATTGCATAAAAACAACTACAAATATGAAAGGTGTAGGTAGAGAGGCACCTACCATTAGAGGTAGAGGCTAAATTAGAGGAATATGAGTGCTAGGAACCCTGGTATTAGGGTTTTAATCTGGTATAAATTAATGTCAACTTATCACATTCTATTCTATCTTCTTATAACTTGTTAGTGTTGAGAATTATAGACTCATATTTGTACATACAAAAAGAGGGAAAATGGTTGTGTTACATAGGGGCTTGCCTAATTCAAATCTTGTGTTGGTGTTCCCACCTCTACAACAATAATGATAATGATGGTAAAGAGTGCATGATCTCGAGGGAATATAGGAAAATTAAATGATAAAAATTATTGTAAATGGAATAACATAAGATATATTTACCTTAGGTATAAAACCCTTGTTGGAGTGATGCCATACCATAAGTTTCCACAAGGAGTTGATGAAGAAGGAATAAGTTTTTCGGATACCTACAAGGGCTAGTTCACATAAAAAAATAGAGAGTTGTAGCAAGCATGTAGAGAAGAGTAGGGAACACTCATAAAGAAGTTGCATGTATGTTCGCAATAGTGCCTAATAATTCACAATTGTTCAAATGAGAGGGAAAGACTTGTTTATAAATGTATCTTGATTAATTTTTGGAGTCAACCCAACCAAGTACAATTTTCTAGACACCAAAGGATGACATTTGAATTTAGATCTTTTTAAATGCCAAATTATAGGACAGGAGTGCCCAATAGTCCTGCCTAAGTCTTTTTTTCTCTTAAAATTTAGGATGTCGAGGAATTTAATGTATTTTCTTAACCTAGTCCTAAAATGAACATAATTAATTATACATTTAAAATAGAATGTCAAATCTAGTGTGAAATTATTAGGGGTGAAAATTTATGATACTATAGATACAAAATAATACACTTCACTCCTATTCTCTTATCAACCCAACATCACTCTATTATTAAGACATTAATATAAAACTACCATCCCTTAGCTCTAATTTATAGAAAAATTTTGGAGGGAAAACCACAAATAGTAACCCACAACAAGAGGAAAATACCACTTGAAAAATCCCATTCCTAACTCTTGTATAGCTAATAGACATAATAAATATTTAATTCCCTTCACATGACTTCTCTCATGGGAAATCAACTGGCTAGATCCCTATAACATTACAACAAGCTATGACTCTGGAGAATATCAGTTGGCTATGTTGTAAGGAAAATCTCTAGCTAAACATATTAACAACAATCATCTCAAGAAGTTCTATATCTAAGCATATCAGAATATCCCAAAAAAAGAGCGAAAGAAGCAAAAAAAATAAAAAATCAAGAAAATAGTAAAGAGAAATAAAATATCCTTTAAGTGAAAACCACCTTGTGGATCTTCTAGGACCGGTACCATAATGAAAACCCAATAAAAAAGCACTAAATTTTAATAAGAACTACATCCTCATCTATTAGCACTATCTATCTACTATCACATCCACTCCACCCATTGCCATAATAAAATTGTACTCAACCATGGCTTGATAACTAATCAAAGTGTTCAACCTTGTTGCACCATCTCTATCCACCATCTATTTTATCCATCTATCCCTAATACAAATAACACTTTCCCAAAATTGGGGGAAACCTCCTAAACCTAGTAGTGGATTCAATCCTTGTTAATCCCATCTCATAGAAAACTATCAAGACAAAATAAAAAACATCTAGAAAGCTATAAAAAATAAAAAATATCCAAAAAAATTCAAAATCTAAAACAAAGTCATAAAACACAAAATCCCAAAAACATTGTAAGCCATCTCTGGATGTGCCACATCAAGTCATATGGTTGAACTATGTTGTCTCTGAGCTTGCATGTAGGCAAGGCCATCATCGATGAACCCTCAAGGCACTAGGTTATTCCCTTTAGGTATCCATCTTGGTCTTTAAAACTTGGTCAAAAATCTAAAAACATTCAAATATCTTATGAAAATCCAAAAACATTAGTAAAAGGTTAGAAAACTCCCAAAAAACTGTCACTCATTACAATTGAACTACAATGTCTCTACATTCATCACATAGGAAAGTCCATTGATGAGCCCCCGGGGCACTAGTTCAGTCCCTTTAGGCCCCCCTATTTGTCTCTAAATCTCTCGAAAACAACAAAAACACCATCAAATAACCTCAAAAGCACAAAATCATTAAAGAATCTTCAAATGTCCTATCTTTGTTATCACCTATGCATAATAAACTTCCCATTCATAATAAACAATCATTGCCTTCAACCTTTGACAAAATAATAAAAAAATAAAGCAAACAATGAAATCCAAAACTTCCAAGTAAAGAAACAAAACAATTAGATTATCATCCGACAAAAACAATGCTTAAGTATTAAATACCCTACATTTTGAGAACCATTATCAACATCCTAACATATGTCTTAGTGGATACAAAATTTCTACAATAAACAACATAGATGGGTAAACATCCTAAAACATCAAAAAAATCTATGGCAAGTGATACAACAACATTGTTTACCCTTTTTATTTTATCTTTTTTGATTTATCTTATTATCATATTCCTAGGATCTCTTGAGGATTTCCATAAGGATTTAGAGAGGAAGGAATGGGGCATTGATCATTGATTTTATTTTTTCTTTATTTGATGGATATTTTTGTAATACTACCATGGAGAATACTTGCTTTGTTCTATGTATGGAATTCATTTTGGGATAATTCATGTAGTGATCGCATATTAGGTACTTCATTACCTATTTTATGTAACTACTCTAGATTTTTTTTAAAACTTCTCACCCATGCACTCTAACAGGGTTTTTGTATGTCTAGTATGAGGAAGAATACTCTTTGTTTATAGAGTCAAAGTCCATGCAATATATATAAAGCTTCCTTGGTCATTAATAGCTAGGTGCATCATGTTTATCTGCTATATCAATAAGGATTGATAAAAAACTACTCCGTCCTCCATGAAAGAAAAAAGGTAGTAGTAATGGTGATTTAGAATTCATATAATCCAAATCATCAATAAATAACATTAATCATCTAACACTTCTATCAATCTCTATCATACTAACATATCTTTTGACTAACATCCACATCCTACATCACAAAGTCTTTAGTACCACATGCATCATGCATCCAAAAACTCAACAGTACATATCATGTCCATAATATAAATAAAACATCAAACATCATAACATAAACCATTGCATACATGTATAAATCATCCATAAATCCATATCAAATAAATGCATCAAAAAAATACAAAATCATGAACATATAATCATAAATCATCCATACATATAAGAATTCATAAAAATCTCATAATACATATATGCCATAACAAAAAAATGGTATATCTCATAAATCATAAAAAATGGGAATGTCATGTACATCATAAAACATCATGTGTGATACCAAAATATACAAAATATATACAAGGCCTCAGATGGACCGATGAATGTGTATACAAAAATATATGTCTACATATGTCTCTGAAACAAACATAAAGATCATGATAAAAATTAAACATCAACCCTACTGGTCGTCTCGAGGTGGGGATCTATGTTGTTGTTGGCTGTGAACATAAGAGAGTTGCAACTGCCTAATGGACTATCCACCTGACTCTACTCTTGTGGCATTGTTGGGCTCACTAAAAATAGGACGCCTCTATAATCTAGTTACGAAAACCTCATATAGGGTCTGATAATAAGTCTTCTCAGTAATGAGTCGATCTCGATCACTTTGTTGCTACTACCTCTTTGTATCTCTCTCTCTCTCATCTGAGAGAATATTTCTCTACCCGAAGATGATCTCTCTCAGCAGTAACTGTGGCCAACTATAGCTCAAGATCCTATCATCTCTTTGCCTCCATATCTCTCTCCCTGGATCTGGTGTCATTGTCCTGAATGGCTTGATCTCTCTTGACTATGATTTGAGAAATCCTTGCCACCATGTCTCCTTGAGGAGGAGGAGCCTGTGGCACGTGTTTCTATTGTTGATACCGACCATCATGCTACTAGTCGTCATCCTATCTATCTTGCACATGTTGTAGCTAATCATCAATAATTCTAAGTCATTGCTAATCCAGTCAGTGTCCAATCACACCTCCTCTCTCGACACCTAAAATAGGGCCTCTAGCTACTCCTCTAGGGGGCATAGTCAATCTCAACGGCCTATGGTGGCCCCACCATCCATCATACTCTCTGGTAGTCCCTAGATCAATTCCACACAATACCCAACCCCATCCAAATGGTCTCAAAGCTTTGAAAGTTGTAATTGCTTCCCGTGAATTGGCATGAGCCCCCCATGCTGTCTCCTCCCATGTAGTACATCCATATATGACCATATAATCATTAGAGGGATGAGTCTGGCACTCACCAAACTATTTGAGCACCCTATTTGGTAAATACCTCTCAAGAATAATGTTTACCCAAATGATCAAGAACTGAGTCTGCCTGTAGTAAACCAACTGCTCCTGGTCATCTATCTAGGCCTCACAATCCCTATATGATCCCCTTGTAAAGTATGCCATATCATTGAACACTACCCTCCAATACGACAATCTACTGAGTTGAGTGTATTGGAGGTAATCAAAATACTAAAAACTATAGGGATCGTGGGAATCCCTATCTCACATGCCCTCCAAATGGGTGATTGAAATCCTCTCCCAAGCTTAGAAATGGAGTAAGCTAGAACCAAATAAATTTTTTCTACCACCTCATGCATATCCCTATGTAAATGGGCTAGTAAACACTGAACCCAAGTATATGTGGTGTTGTGCTCCATCATCTACTCAATCACTATCCCCCAACCAATAGAAAACCTCTTAGCCCTCCTATTGGGTATCTGTGGTCCAGTAATCAATCTTGCTAAGACAAACCATAGGGTCTACATCATTAGTGAAGGAAGCTAAATTAATCTCCAATTCAATGACTTGTAGATTCTCCACACTGAGTAATCTCTACAAAGCTTGGGTGCCTCTCTGAACATCATAATCAATCAACTCTCCACGAATCAAGATCCTCAAGATCCTCCATACGTCCTTGAGAGTGATCGTGCACTCCCCTATCAGTAAGTGAAAGGTCATAGTCTCATATCTCCACCTCTCCACCAAAGTAGGCATCATCGCTTGATGAGCTCAGATCTCTGGCATGCAAGTGATATATCATAATCCAAGAACATTAATAAATTCCTTCTCCGACTCCTAAAAGAAAACTAATTTGTCCATCAATTGAGGTCATGACTCTCGAATGTACAAAGGCTTAAGGACAACCTACAAAAATTCAACCCACGACATCACATAATTTGCTATAAAATCAAGTCAAGAACTTAAAACTGCAACTAAGCTAGCTAAATCAATTAATTTAGGCAATAAAACACTTTTTCTAGGGAAATAGCGACCATGTTTCACAATAGTGGCTATCCTTGGCAATGGCATGCCTATTTAAAGGTGATAGTGACCATATTTCTCAATAGTGGCCGTGTTCCTGAAATTCCTATTGCACAATCAAATTTGTCAAAAGAGGCCATTCAAAAGAAAACATTTTTTTTTAAAGTGGCCATCCTAAAGAAACGATAGCGTTTGTATTGCGTCAATAGAATTTTTTTCCTAAATGTTTTTCCTAATTTTTTTGCTATTGCCTGGACAAAGTTTGTGCACATTAATTACAAAGGAAAAAATAACTTGAAAGAAAAAATTAAAGGTACACATACTGTAATCCCTATGTTGGTTGGTTGTCAGTATTGCCTAACTGTGTCCACTCTATGTGGTACTCCTAGAGCTCGAGGCATCGTGAATTGATGTTTGTAGAAAAAAATTATTAAAAAATAATCTAGAGGAAAAATATCACAAAGAAAGGTGTGCAAATGAGGGGTAATTTCACCCTAATTTTTACCCTAGAACCCCTTCTAGGTCAATTTGGGGAGCACCTATGACCATCTAAAACAATAAAAGCGACCTCTAAGACCTAAATTTTCATCCTCTACACATCAAAACTCCTCAAGAGCCTAGTCGAGTTCTTGACCTGAAAAAGTATTTTTTTTGGCTGACCTCTCGAGGGGGCAAACAACATCTTATCATCCTTCTACTAATTGTCAGTGCATAGTGGGGCATATTAATTTTTTCAAATCTTGATTTGAACATCGAATTCTTTGAAACAATGTAACCAATACATTGTGTCAAAAAGGGGCAAAATGTAGACATGTAAAAATGGCTTAACACATATCACACATCCTGAATGGAATTTTTCCATTATCAACATCACTTTCATTATAACTATTGCATATTTCTTATTAACACCATTAATCACCTTTTTAATGTTTCATTTGTATCACTAACCCTATTTTCCTCTATTAATTAAATAGTCTTGAATTGTCTAATTAATTCAATATATCATCACCTAATTTAACCTTATTCTTCTTGATTAATTAAATAAACACAATATAATTTAAGTATGTAACTAACATATCTTATTCATCTAAATAAATTAATTTGCTATCATTAATAATTTAATTAAACTTGTAATACCCCTTTGTTTTGTGTCTTTGATCGAACAGTGTTCTACTCCTTTATGTTGTATTTTCTGTTAGTACCTTGACTATGGTACTCGACTGCTATTTTATCGCTATCTATAAAGCGACGTTAATTTTATATTTTGATGTGATGGTATTATATTATGATTTTATCATTATGGCATATTCTGGATTAGCATTATGGATGTTTGAATCAATGATGTTTTATGCTTTGGATTATATTAGTATGATTAGATTTTTAAGTTAGTTACATTGTATTGGTGAAGGGGACAGTATCACATCACTCACTTGCGAGTGCCCTGTGATTCTGTGATTTCCTCTTCATAGTGTGCCTTATTTATGACATATTTATGCATGTGGATATACTCTTTGTTCGCAGGTTGATAGGTACAAGATATCAACTCCACCAGGTTTCACAAGTTTGAGCGTGTCCATTGCCCAACGACATTCGATTGGAAGATAGTAGCTAGGTTTTCCATGTCAAGTCATCACCCTAGCCATAGTGTGTCATCAGGTGTTAGTCGGGTTAAGTTGCTTTAATGTTGTTCATATGGCCTTGATTTTAGTTTAAAATTGCAAGCTAGAAAAAGGTTAAAGTTTATGCTTTGGTAGTTTAATTGTTAATTAACTTTATCTCGATTATGTTAGTAATATAATTTATTTTATTATTAATTTAATTTAATTAATAAATAATTTAATCATGGATTAAATCTATTTTATTAATCAATTAAATTTATGATGTTGAAATAAGTTAAGTTAGTTATGGGTATATTGTTTGAAATTGAAAAATAAGAAAAATGATTTAAATTTCATTTTTAGAAAAGTTTTAATTCAAAAATTGAAAAATGGAGATATTTTGGCTATTCTGTTTTTGAAAATTTATGAGGGTTTGTGCATGGATATTTTGAGAATTTTCTTTATTATTTTAATTTTCTTCATAAGTTTTTTTCTTAACAAGTATGAAAATTTGAGAGTAGAGGAGAGGAAGAATTTTGCATTTTGTGGGTTTGGATTGAATATGAGGAAATTGTTGATTTGAAGAGGGAATCCAAGCAAAGATCTGTGCACCATTTGGATCTTCTCAAACTCTTGCATACTAGGTTCATATCTTTTAATTTAGTTGCTTTTGAAATTTTGTTTGTATATGTTTTATTGTTGAAAATCATGTTGGAAAATTCAAAACCTGATCTATGTTGAAAACTTCAAGTTAAAATTTGTAGCAAATTATAAACCTCTATTTTATTTGAGTTCTCTCATAAAATTATTGATGTTCTTGGTTGGAAATTTCTATCTCAGTTTATTTAATGTGATAGATTACTGAATGTTAATGAGGAAATGGATTTAGTGAATCCAAAGTAGAATTTAATTCTCATCTTCTTGCTCGTCTTGATTGTGAACTGTTTCCATTTTCATTTGGGGGAAATTGAGTCATAGAGAACGATAAGTCTTCCAAATGGGGTTTAGTATGAGGGTTGTTGTGTCATGTAGTCAACCTATTTGTATCCCTTGGGTAGTGCATGGTACATTTCAGTTATTTAACCAGTTTCCACGAACAAACATTTTTTGTGCCTCCTTGGATTAGGAGTGGATTACGTGAGTTGTGCCTCCTTGGATTATGAGTGGATTACATGAGTTGTGCCTCCTTGTAAGGAGTGACTTTTTTGTATTGTTACCTCCAATGTTAGGAGAGGATTTTGGTTTATGTTGCCTCCTGAGAAAGGAGTGGTCATGATATCTTGTTTGTTTTCACTTAGTTACCCTTGGTGATTGGGTGTTGTGTATGCTGTCAAGTAGAAGAGTGGCTTCCATTAGGGGCTAGAGCCCATAAGAGGTAAGATTGGATAACCTTCAGAAGTAGTTTAGTTAAGTGAAAACTAAAACAATGTACTTAGAGGTTAGGTGGTACTTCACACTAATCAAGATAATTTCTAGCCTCACTCATATTCGCAAGTGCTTGTTTAGACTTGGGGTGAGTGGGAAGGCCTGGAATGGCAAGGTCATCTATCTTGTCTTTACGAAAGGTATTTGATCTCGTATTAGTAAGTATGAGGCCTGGGGATCAGTTGAGGCCACCATGATAACTGAAGCCTATGAAGATTCGTAATGGGTAACTCATGATGAGCTGTGTGATGACACTTTGTCTAGGACAACTTTTGGTATTTGATTTTGAGTGTATGGTTCTCGTAACATACCTAATTTGTTTCATGTATGGAAGCAATGTAACCATGTTGTGTTGTACTTGTGGTGTACATGGATTTGGTTGTGTCAATTTGGCTCAATTATGATTTAGCCTATGTCTAGAGGTGTTGGTTTGGCTAGCATTCCTTGTTACTATCTCCTAGCATAGGGGGTAGGCCTTTGGGTTCCACTTGGTTGGGTGGCATGCACCTTACTCTATTGAGTTCTTTCTTCATGTTCATGTGGATGAGACTTCCAGTTGGAGAGCTCGTGGGATTCAGTTTCAATTTCTCTTGAGATTTATTACCCCTCATTTATTTTTGAGGTGGAAAGATGTAATTTGTAATCTATTTTATTGGAATTTCCTCATTCGAGGAATGAGAGATGTAATCATAATGTTTAATTATGGATAAATTGAATCGAAAATTTATCTCTTATGCTTTGATGTAATTGATCTTATTTGGAATGTATGTGTTTAAATTCCTAAGTAAATTAATGATATGGTTAGATTCATGTTTTTTGTTGAGGTTCTATGTAACCTCTGTCTCGTAACCTTAGAGGTTGTTGGAATTAGGTAGTGATCTTGCATGTTAATTGTACTTAAACCAAAAAAAATTAGTCCATTTAAGTAGTTAATTGCAACTTCCCCTAGGGTTAAGTGGTAGGGCATTACACATGGTATCAGAGCCTAGGTTTAAACACTGGGTACTTTAGGATTATGATGGAGTCATTAAGCTTTTAGTTGTCTAGACTTTTAAGTTGTGTACCTTGCTTAATATCTTGATGTGTCTATGTAGGATTATGCCTCCCAGACATGGAAGAGGTAGAGGGTGTGGTCATGGTCGTATAGGCGATCGTGGTGGGAGTCAGCATGAGTCTCCTCCTCATGTATCAGTTATTCCAGATCAAGAAGAACATTGGGCATATTAGTATGCACTAGGGTTCGGTGATCGTCAACAGGATCTAGCAGGGATTGAGGTTGCACGTAGAGCGCTTGAGGAGGCTTTGGCAATCCTGGGTCAGAGGCAGGTAGAGGTTCAGGTTAATCTAGTCGTGAGGGAATTTCCACCCCAGTTTGAGTCGCATATGAGGGACCTACTTAGGGCACATCCTCCATTGTATGATGGATTGGGTACTGGTTTAGAGGCCAAGACTTGTCTTATAGACTTTGATAGGTTTTTTTCCATGCACCCGTATGGCAATAACACCAAAGCTCGTTACGGTATCATGCAACTGAGAGGGTTCACATTCACATGGTGGAGACTAGAGGAGCATAATCTCTAAGCTGACATTCACTCAGTATCTTGGGAGATCCTCCTATAGTGATTCAGAGATAGTTTCCTATTTGAGTATTGGTGTGAGCATTGAGGCGACGAATTTCATGCCTTGCACCAGATGGCCTTATCTGTTGAGCAATATGAGTGATGCTTTTATGAGCTCAAACAGTTTGCATGGATAGGTGACGATGAGAGTATGTTGGTACACCATTTTGTCAGGGGCTTAAATGCTCATCTTAGCAATGGTGTGAGGGTTTTTGAACCCAAGACCATGGATATGGTAGTGGAGAAAGAATGTCTTGTTGAGGAGAATCTGACCATGGCACTAGGGGGTCACATGGGTGTACAGATTGGCAGTAGTTCAACAACAAGATCTAGTGCTCAAGGAGGGCAGCCTTAGGGAGCTGCACCTTCTAGATCTCAGTAGGGACCATCTCAGAATGGTCAGCAAGAGGAGAGTGCACTTGGGAAGCATAAGGACTCTCAGCCGTGTCAGGATGATGGTGGTTCTTCACCTAGGAGGAACTCGAACTAGTGGTGCAATTGACAAAAGAAACCAACCCAAAGTTCATAGTTTGTAGCTGATTGGGGTAGTATGCAGTAGTCTACTACACTTGTAGGAGATAGAGGGTTTAGTTGTAACATGGGGTGTTACTCTTGTGGCCAACAAGGCCACCTTGCTAGGAATTGTCTGCATTAGAACACTTCTAGTTTTGTTCAAGGCCCAACATTTTTAGAGCCAACGGTAGGGGATACAGGTATATCTAATCGAGCTTATGCTGTGGTTGATAACCATCAGCCTGGGTATTAGGGAAGTGTGGTTGAGACTTCTGGAGTTGGTCATCTAGTGTAGTATGCCCATCCCTAGGGGTCAAGGTTTTGATTTGTATGTAGTTTATATGAGGGAGTTATATCCTTACGTATTTGTAGGCTTCCAAGAGTAAGCCTAACCCTAGGGGGGGAGGATGTAATACCCCTCCATTTTGTGCCTTTGATCGAATAGTGTTCTACTCCTTTATATTGTATTTTCTGTTAGTACCTTGACTATGGTACTCGACTGCTATTTGATCGCTATCTATAAAATGACTTTAATGTTATATTTTGATGTGATGGTATCTTATTATGATGTCATCATTATGCCATGTTTTGGATTAGCATTATGGATGTTTGAATCAATGATGTTTTATTCTTTGGATTATATTAGTATGATTAGATTTGTCAGTTAGTTACACTGTATTGGTGAAGGGGATGGTATCGCATCACTCGCTTGTGAGTGCCCTACGATTTTGTGATTTCCTCTTCACGGTGTACCTTATTTATGACATATTTATGCATGTGGATATACTCTTTGTTCACAGGTTGACAGGTACAAAACATCAACTCCACCTAGTTTCACAAGTTTGAGTGTGTCAATTTCCCAACAACATTTGATTGGGAGATAGTAGCTAGGTTTTCCATGTCAAGTCGTCACCCTAGCCATAGTGTGTCGTCAGGTGTTAGTAGGTTAAGTTGCTTTGATGTTGTTCATATGGCCTTGATTTCAGTTTAAAAGTGCAAGTTAGAAAAAGGTTAAAGTTTATGCTTTTGTAGTTTAATTGTCGATTAACTTTATCTTGATTATGTTAGTAATATAATTTATTTTATTATTAATTTAATTTAATTAATAAATAATTTAATCGTGGATTAAATCTGTTTTATTAATTAATTAAATTTATGATGTTGAAATAAGTTAAATTAGTTATGGATATATTGTTTGAAATTGAAAAATAAGAAAAAGGATTTAAATTTCATTTTCAAAAAAGTTTGAATTCAAAAATTGAAAAATGAAGATATTTTGGCTATTCTATTTTTGAAAATTTACGAGGGTTGGTGCATGGATATTTTGAGAATTTTCTTTATTATTTTAATTTTCTTCATAAGTTTTTTTCTTAACAAGTATGAAAATTTGAGAATAGAGGAGAGGAAGAATTTTGCATTTTGTGGGTTTGGATTGAATTTGAGGAAATTGCTGATTTGAAGAGGGAATCCAAGCAAGAATTTGTGCACCATCTGGATCTTCTCAAACTCTTGCATACCAGGTTCATATATTTTAATTTAGTTGCTTTTGAAATTTTGTTTGTATATGTTTTGTTGTTGAAAATCATGTTGGAAAATTCAAAACCTAATCTATGTTGAAAACTTCAAGTTAAAATTTGTAGCAAATTATAAACCTCTGTTTTATTTGAGTTCTCTCATAAAATTATTGATGTTCTTGGCTAGAAATTGCTATCTCAATTTTTTTTTTCTCAATTTATTATACAAATTTGATTTATAAATATATATACATATGTATGTATATATATATACACACATATATATATATATATATATTGTATTTTTATTCTGGGAGGGTTTGTTGTTAATTTTTTTTGTTAAAGCATTATAGACCCTTGTCAAAATTCACAGATTCTGCAAGGCTTAGATTAAATTATTTGTTAAAAAAAAAATATATATTTATGAGGAAATGTGGAGGGGAGCCGCTAGGGCTCACCCCCAACGCGCCCCCATGGGAGGCGAGTGGGGGGAGTCGTGCCCAATGTGACCCCCTCACTGGCTACACAAGGAGTTGGGGAAAGGTTGTGTGAATACACAACCGCCCCATGTAAATGGGGTCAGTTGTGTATTCCCACAGTCTGCCCCCACTATGTTTGGCATGTTCCCCACCAAAACTGTAGCATGCACCCCGATAAGGGTGTTGACCTTCTATATTCAAATTTTTTTAAAGAAAAAAAATATATTAAAAAATATTTAATATTTTCTATATTATAATTTTATAATTTTAAAATATAGTTAATATTTTAATATTATATTAATATATATATTTGTAAATAAGAGTTATAATATTAATATCCATATATTAAATAATTATATATATAATATAAATAAATATATGTATATATATCTTAAAAAGGTATATACACATATTATGTATATATATTTATATTATTATAATATGTATATATTTATATATTTTTAGTTGTGGTTATAAATTTAGTATGTATAGGAAATTGTTGTTTCAAAAAGGCATGATAACTTTGGTTAAATCATTGTTTTATTTTTAAAACATATTTTAAAAGGGCAATTAGTTTTGATATTAAATAAAACTTTTTTTTAGTCAAGTTGATTGTTTTTTTAAATGGTTATATTGAAATGAGGAGGCAATAATTATTTTATATCAATGAATTTTGACTTGTAGAATTAATTGGTTATTATATCATTATTTAAATGCAAGTAGGAAAATTAAATAATTAGTGTTAATTTCTCCCATATCTGAAAAGATGTATTTAAATTCAGTTTATTTAATGTGATAGATTACTAAATGTTAATGAGGAAATAGATTTAGTGAATCCAAAGTAGAATTTAATTCTCGCCTTCTTACTCGTCTGAATTGTGAATTGTTTCCATTTTCGTTTGGGGGAAATCGAGTCGTAGAGAACGATAAGTATTTTGGATGGGGTTTAGTATGAGGGTTGTCGTGTCATGTAGTCAACTTGTTTGTATCCCTTGGGTAGTGCATGGTACATGTTAGTTATTTAACCAGTTTCCATGAACATAGATATTTTGTGCCTCCTTGGATTAGGAGTGGATTACGTGAGTTGTGTCTCCTTAGATTAGAAGTGGATTACGTGAGTTGTGCCTCCTTGTAAGGAGTGACTGTAATACCCCTTCGTTTTGATTCTTGTTCAAGTTGCTTTATGCTATGTTTGGTTGCAATTACTTTGATACTGGATACATTTTGCTATAATATTTTGATTGCTACTATTGAGCGACAACATTATTGTGGGATGTAGTTATCTGATTATTGTTTCACATGCATTATAGATTAATGTTGTTGTAGAGTTAACATGAGATGTTATTATGAGATTATTGGAATTATGATGGAAGTGTCAGTTTCAATGAATGTATTGGTGAAGAGGACGGTTTCGCATCACTCATTTGCGAGCGCCCTACGAATCTGTAATTCCTTCTTCACGGTGTGTATTATATGCTGGATATATCGTATGATATTGTTTACTTGGTTGTAGGATTGCAAATACATGACATCGACTCCACCTGGTTTCACAGGTTTGAGCGTGTCGATCCAACGGTTAAGTTGAATGGGAGATGGTAGCTAGGTAACATGTGTCAAGTTTACACCCTAGCCTTAGTGTGTCATCAGTTGTGTGTGTCGAGTCATTGTCTGGTCTTGCTTTGATGTTATTTAATTCTGAAGAATTCTTGATTTGGAAATAGATATTTAGAATAATTGCATTTAAATTATGTTGATGGTTATTTAATTTAAATAATGCAATGTGGATAAAAGTTTATACTTAAATTAATTAATTATATTTAGTTTATTTAATTAATTAGATTTGATCCAAGGGGTTGAATTTAGTTATTAAATAATTAAATTAATTAATTAAACGTGATGCAAGAGAATGAAAGGAAATAAAAGAATTAGAATTAATTTTGGAATTTAATTCCAATGTGTGGGAATTAAATTTGAAATTATGATTAAATGTTTATTTGGAAAATTAGTTGCAACTTTGGAAATTAATTTATTATTTGAAATTGCATTTTAAATTGAAAGTGGGTTTTTGAAAAGTGAAATTGAAATTGAAATTGAAATTGAAATATCTAATTTGCTTGTAATGTGAATTAGGGTTGAATTAGGTATTTTTGATTTATAAAGAATATATGTTTTAATTTTAGGGCAGAAAAATCTTTTAGAAAGAAAAAAATGCATTTTTACAGTAGGGAAGAAATTTTGGAAAATTTGCACAAGGGTTTGAAGAAAGTTTGATTGTAGAATTGATTGAAGGAAAGATTGTTTGCATTTGTTGGATTTTGGATTGGATCCATTGGAGGATTGAAGAAAATTCAGGAAATCTTTGGAGGAGGCTTGCATCAGAAATTCATCTCTTCCTGTAACTTCTTGTACCAGGTTTTCCTCTTTGTGTTATTGTTGTTCTTGATTGTTTTCTTTAAAATAGGAATGATTAAAGATTTGTTTGTTAAATCTGTTTTAGAAAATAGATTTGATATTAGAGGAAAAGAATTAAACAAATTTACAGCCTTTGCTTGTGAAAATTCTTGAGTGAAAATTGGGAAAACCTTAGTTGAATTTAAATTATTTGGGGAAATAGATTTTGTTGTTATTGAATTCAAACATAGAGATTGAACAATGCATTTAAAATGTTTTTAGAAAATGAAACCTTCTATTTATTATTAAAAAAATGGATTTTAAAATCTGCAGTATAGTTATACTTTCATGGTAAAATGGTCTGGTTGTGCCACCTATAACTTCACTTTCACAAACTGAGTTTTCAAGAAATTTAAAGGGTTTTTGCATTTTGAAGTTTTCTTACCCTTGTCCAAAAATCGCAAATACCCAGATCGTAGTTTTTTAGTTATGCTTAAAACATGAGACTATTGTTAAATTATTTTCCCATGGTTGTTCTGAAAATAAAATAATAAAAAATTGATATTTATGAATATTAATATTTTATGTATTGTTATTATAATATTAAAATATTATTTAATAATATTTTATATTATAATTTAAAATATTAAAGTATTATATTTATTTATATTATTTTAAATAAAATTTGTAGATTAGATTGGTGGAATTAAAATTATAAACATATGGGGAAATTATTGTTTATTTTAAAACGGCATGTTAAAGTTTAATTGAAGGAGTTAAATATTTGATTTAAAGAATGCATAATTTACAATTGAATTGTGAAATTTAAATTCATATGTAAAAGGTCCAATTATTAATTTGATTTAATTGGAAAAATATATTTATATTTTGAAATATTGATGATAAAGGATATTTTATTTTGAATTAATCAATTTGATATTCTGCAAAGGATAGAAGATATGTTAATAATTAAATATATTTAAATATATTAATTTATATTTAGTAGATATATAGTGAAAGTATATATCCATTTGAGAGGATAAATAATATTTTATCTTATTTTATTCTGTTGTTTGCAAATTGGGTATTATTAGTGTTTTAAAAGAGATAATTAGTATGTGTAGAAAATGTATAGAGAAAGATATTTTTTTTAATAGAAATAATTACTTGATTTAAAAAGGAAATGGTTATTTTGTTAATATGATTGAAGAAAATATATTGAGATGTGTATATATATCCATGAATGTTTTCAATCAGTATTTACCTTGTTTTATTTAAGTGCGTGTGATTTAGTTTTGCATGAAGAATTTAAAAGATAAGTTGAGATGTAAGATTTGGCTAGGAAATGGAAAGAGTTACTTGCATGGATTTGTGTCGATTTAAAAGTAAATTAAGAAGTTTTTTTATTGATGAAGCAATCAATTATGTTATTTATTAATTTCTTTTTAGATTAATTGAATCATTGTGATTGGATTATGAAAGAGATATGGATTTAGTATATCCAAAAGTAGTATCTTCCTCATGCTTATCTTAAAAGATTTAATTCTTTGTATTCAGTAAAGGGAAGTAAGTTTAATTATTTTAGATTTCCAATAATGAAAAGGGAAATAGGGGTTATGATTATTTTAGATGATCTACTTATCATGTCTTTGAATTTGTCAACACTACCTATTGAATGAGTATGGATTTAGGAAATCTAAATATTAGATTTGATTGATGACTTGAATGCTTTTGTTGCTATGTCGTCAAGTTGCATTGTTGGTTTTAGGATTTAGTGTTAGTCCTAAATTATAAGTCTTCCAGAAGAACTTAGAGGATAAGGGTTATTGAATCTTTATGCCATCCAGTTGTTTTCCCTTGGGTAGTGCATGGCGTCTTTTCAGTTTTACCCGGTTTTCATGAACGGGGATGTTTGCACCTCCTTGGTTTAAGAGTGGATTATGGGATCCCTGTCTCCTTGTATGGAGTGACCTTGTTATGTGGTTTCATCTTGTTGCCTCCTATGAAAGGAGTGGACTATGTGTTGTTGCCTCCAAGATGTTTGGAGTGAGATCTTTTGTACCTCCTGTGAAAGGAGTGGACTATGTGATTGTTGCCTCCAAGATGTTTGGAGTGAGTTTCTATTATTTGTATCCTCCTTGTGTTGGAGTGGATTATGATGCCTAGTTGGTATGCACTTATGGTTTCCTTTGGTGGATTGTTTGGATGTGTGTTGTCAAATAGAAGAGTGGCTTCTGTTAGGCGCGAGAGCCCAAAAAGGTAAACTGGATAACCTTCAGGAGTGATTTAATCAAGTGATAATTTAAATAATGTACTTAGAAGATTAGGACTAACTTCTCACATTAATCAAGATAATTTTACCTCACTCATAGACACAAGAGCTTGTTTAGACTTGGAATGAGTGAGAAGGCCTGGAATGGCAAGATCAACTATCTTGCTCTTACGAGAGGTAGTTGATTCCGCATGAGTGAGTATGAGTGCCGAGATTCGGTTGAGGCCACCAGGATTACTTGTGCCGGAGCCTATGAAGAATGTCCAGAGGAGATCTCATGACAAACCTTGCGATGACACTCTATCTATGACAACTGTTGTTAATTATTTTGCGTATGGTTATTTGAACATACTTGATCTACTTTATGTCTGGAGGCAATGTGACCTATGTCAGTGATGTTGGAGTTGTACTTGTATTGTATTTGATTTGTACTTGTATTGTACTTGTATTTTATTTGATTTGCACTTGTATTGTACTTGAGTTGTACTTGATTTGTACTTGTATGGTGAATGAGTTGTACTTGTTAATTCATTTGGTTGGTTATAACAGTATGAGTTAGTATGAGTCTGCCTTTGGTTAGTGGTTGTAGATCTTAGTCCATGTTACTTTGTTACTATCTCCTAGCATGGGGGGTGGGCCTTCGGGTACCACATTGGTTGGGTGGAACATGCACCCATACCGTTGGGTCCCCATCTATCTTCAGTACTTGGTGGCGAGACATCCAGATGGACAGTTCGCGGTTCTTGTTGTATTATCTTGCATTGTAATATTTTAATTTGTATAAGTTATTTTATCCCTCTGATGATTATGAGGTGGAGTTATGTAATTGTAATCTTATGTACTATTGCCTCATTCTGAGAATGAGTGATGTATCTATTGGATTAAGATAATGTTTATGAGATTGTATCTTGGTTGATTATCTTATTATGTTTTGTGGTATTCTTATGATGTATGATGTTTATCTCATAAAGTTCATAAGGCTATAGTTATATGTAATATGTATGTGTGGGTTTAGGTAATCCTAACTTTGTAGCCTTAGAGGTTGTTGTTAACTAGTAAGTGAATGTGTATGTTAAATGCACTTTATAAAAAAAAATTGGTTCGCTTATGATGTTAATTGCAACTTCCTTTAAGGTTACTTGGCAGGGCATTACAGTGACTCTTTTGTCTTGTTAGCTCCAATGTTAAGAGAGGATTTTGGTTTATGTTGTCTCTTGAGAAAGGAGTGGTCATGATATCTTGTTTGTTTGCACTTAGTTACCTTTGGTGATTGGGTGGTGTGTATGTTGTCAAGTAGAAGAGTGGCTTCCATTAAGAGCCAGAGCCCATAAGAGGTAAGATTGGGTAAACTTTTAGAAGTAGTTTAATTAAGTGAAAACTAAAAGAATGTACTTAGAGGTTAGGTGGTACTTACACTAATCAAGATAAGTTCTAGGCCCACTCATATTTGCAAGTGCTTGTTTAGACTTGGGGTGAGTGGGAAGGCCTGGAATGGCAAGGTTATCTATCTTGTCTTTACAAAATTTATTTAATCCCACATTAGTAAGCATGAGGGCCGGAGATCGATTGAGGCCACCAGGATAGTTGGAGCCTATGAAGACCAGCAATGGGTAACTCATGACGAGCTGTGTGATGACACTCTGTCTAGGACAACTATTGGTATTTTATTTTGAGTACATGGTTCTCGTAACATACCTGATCTATTTCATGTCTAGAATCAATGTAACCATGTTGTGTTGTACTTGTGTTGTACATGGGTTTGGTTGTGTCAGTTTGGCTCAGTTATGATTTAGCTTGTGTCTAGAGGTGTTGGTTTGGATAGGATTCCTTGTTACTATCTCCTAACACAAGGGATGAGTCTTTGGGTTCCACTTGGTTGGGTGGCATGCACCTTAATCCATTGGGTTCTTTCTTCATTTTTGTGTGGATGAGACTTCTAGTTGGAGAGCTTGTGGGATTCAGTTTCAGTTCTTCCTTTATTTCATTTCATTTGCTCTTGAGATTTATTACCCCTCATTTGTTTTTGAGGTGGAAAGATGTAATTTGTAATCATGTTTATTGGACTTGCCTCATTTGGGGAATGAGAGATGTAATCGTAATGTTTAATTATGGATAAATTGAATTGAAAAGTTATCTCTTATGATTTGATGTAATTGATCTTATTTGGAATGTATGTGTTTAAATTCTTAAGTTAATTAATGATATGGTTAGATTCATGTTTTTTGTTGAGGTTCTATATAACCTTTGTCTCATAAACTTAGAGGTTGTTGGCATTAGGTAGTGATCTTGCATGTTAATTGTACTTGAACAAAAAAAATAGTCCATTTAAGTAGTTAATTGCAACTTCCTTTAGGGTTGCATGGCGGGGCATTACAAAACTACTTTTTTCTTCAAATTTAAATAATTAAATCAATTATTCAATTTCCCCAAAATCATTCAACAATGGTTAATAAATAGATATACCTTTATTTATTAAATTCTAACACAACTTGCATGTTCCTCTTAAAAATCAATTAATTATTAATGTTTAATTAATACATCCTCACATATCTTGGTTGAATAAATAATGACCACTGATTTCTCAATCTTCTTTTCAATCCCACCAATTATTATAATCCTACTAAACACTCAACTTGATTTCTTCAATCCCATTAAACACTCAATTTGATTTCTTCAAACCCACAAATCATTCAATCTAATACCATTGATTATTCAATTAAAATCCTTAATTGGATCAATCAGATGAGTTAACTGATCAATCTATTTCCTCTCAATGTTTCTCAACTATTGATCATGATCTTTCATTGTTGAATCCTAATCATTCATTTGAAACCTAAAAATCTATAAAACTACCTTCTCCCTTCTCAAAAAATGATCGAATAATCTAGAGAATTTGCGGAGAGGTCATGTCAAATTGGCTATTGAAGTACATTGAGCAAATACTTGAATTCTATATCACCATTACTACTACCTTTGAAGCTTTTGTAAACATGGAGGCCTCATATTGATCAAGAAATCCAACATCCATTATCATTATGAATACACTCTGACATGGGATGGTAAAATTGTAATATTTGAATTTGTTTATGTTCTCATTTACGCTAACATTTTCTTGTTGAATTAATTTCTCTACAATCACATTTCATGAGTAGGTTGGGATTTGTCTTGTTTTGAGTTCATTGTTGTATTTCCATCATTCTGATTCCCCCTTACACAAGTAGTTGCAAATTTTAGTTGCTAGAAGAACTAACATGTTGAGCTCTTTCGCAAGGAAATTAACACCCCATCACTTCTTGACTATGAAATTTTTTGACATGTAAGGGTTTTAATTTTTTCGGGACCATTCCTAAGAGCAAAGGGATATAAATATTTGAAAGTTTCTAGCTATCAAAATATTTTTTTGTAAGACCCCTCCATTTTTCTCTTTTGACCGAACAGTGTTCTGTTTAATTAGGGCTTATTTTCTATTAGTGCTTTGAATTTGATATTTGGTATTTTATCTTAATGTTATTATTATATCATGCTCTGGATTAACATAGTGGATAATTGGATTAATGATGTTTATGCTTTTGATCATATTAATGATGTTAGATTCATTAGTTGGTAATATTGTATTGGTGAAGGGGACGGATTGCATCACTCGCTTGTGAGTGTAATACCCCTCCATTTTGCTTCTTATTCGGTTTGCTTTATGTTATGGTTGGTTGCAGCTACTTTGATACTGGATACATTTTGTTATGATGTTTTGACCCCTACTATTGAGCGACAACTATTATTGTATGATGTGTTGACCTAATTAGTGTTTCTCATGCTTTAATGGATTAATGATGTTGTAAAGTTAACATGAGATGTTATTATGAGATTATTGGATTATGATGGAAGTGTCAATTTTGATTAGTATATTGGTGAAGAATACGGGTTTG
The DNA here is from genome assembly GCA_007115665.2 of Sequoiadendron giganteum. NCBI lineage: Eukaryota > Viridiplantae > Streptophyta > Pinopsida > Cupressales > Cupressaceae > Sequoiadendron > Sequoiadendron giganteum. The sequence goes on along the minus strand of CM021106.1, from coordinate 385,289,955 downwards.
CATCACTTGCTTACGAGCACCCTGTGAATCCATAATTCCTTCTTCATGGTGTGTATTATATGCCGAATATATTGTATGATGTTTACTTGGTTGGAGGATTGCAGGTACATAACATCGACTCCACCTAGGTTCACAGGTTTGAGCGTGTCGATCCAATGGTTAAGTTGAACGGGAGATAGTATCTAGGTAATATGTGTCAAGTTTACACCCTAGCCTTAGTGTGTCGTCAGTCGTGTGTGTTGAGTCATTGTCTGTCTTGCTTTAATGTTATTTAATTCTGAAGGATTCTTGATTTGGAAATAGATATTTAGAATAATTACATTTAAATCATGTTGATGGTTATTTAATTTAAATAATGCAATGTGGATAAAAATTTATATTTAAATTAATTAATTATATTTAATTTATTTAATTAATTAAATTTAATCTAAGAGGGTTGAATTTAGTTATTAAATAATTAAATTAATTAATTAAACGTGATGCAAGAGAAAAAAATGAAATAAAAGAATTAAAATTAATTTTGGAATTTAATTTCAACGTGTGGGAATTAAATTAGAAATTATAATTAAATTTTTACTTGGGAAATGAGTTTCAACTTTGGAAATTAATTTATTATTTTAAATTGCATTTTAAATTGAAAGAGGGTTTTCAAAAATTGGAATTGGAATTGAAATTGAAATTAATATCTAATTTGCAAGCAATGTGAATTAGGGTTGTAAAAATTGAAATTGAAATTAATATCTAATTTGCATGTAATGTGAATTAGGGTTGTGTTAGGTATTTTTGATTTATAGAGAATACATGTTTTAATTTGAGGGCAGGAAAGTTTTTAGAAAAATTCATTTTTTACAGCAGAAAAGAAATTTTGAAAAAATTTGCACAAAGGAAGGGTTTGAAGAAAGTTTGATTGTAGAATTAATTGGAGGAATGATTGTTTGCATTTGTTGGGTTTTGGATTGGATTCATTGGATGATTGAAGAAAATTCAGGAAATTTTTGGAGGAGGCTTGCAGCAGAAATTCATCTCTTCCTGTAGCTTTTTGAACTAGGTTTTTTTCTGTGTTTTTATTGTTCTTGATTGTTTTTAAAATAGTAGTGATTAAAGATTTGATTGTTAAATCTGTTTTAGAAAATAAATTTGTGTATTAGAAGAAAAGAATCAAATAAATTTGCAGCTTTTGTTTTGTGAAAATTCTTGAGTGAAAATTGTGAAAACTTCAGTTGAATTTAATTTGTTTGAGGAAATCGATTATTTTGTTTTTGGATTCAAACATAGAGATTGAACAATGTTTTTAGAATGTGTTTAGAAAATGAAACCCTTTGTTTATTATTAAAAAATCGGATTTTAAAATCCGCAGGGTAGTTATATTTTTCAAGGTAAAATGGTCTGGTTGTGTTGCATATAACTCCACTTTCACAAACTGGGTTGTCAAGAAATTTAAAGGGTTTCTGCGTTTTAAAATTTTCTTACCCCTGTAAAACAATCGCAAATACCCAGATCGTATTTTTTGAGTTATGCTTGAAACACGAGACTGTTGTTAAGTTAATTTCTCATGGCTGTTCTGATAATAAAATAATAATAAATTGATATTTATAAATATAAATATTTTATGTATTGTTATTATAATATTAAAATATTATATTTATTTATATTATTTTAAATAAAATTTATATATTAGATTAGTGGAATTAAAATTATAAACGTATGGGAAAATTATTGTTTATTTTAAAATGACATGTTAAAGTTTAATTGAAGGAGTTAAATATTTGATTTAAAGAATGCATAATTTAAAATTTAATTGTGGAATTAAAATTCATGTGTAAAAGGTTCAATTATTAATTTGATTTAATTGGAAATATATATATATATATATATATATATATATATATATATATATATATATATATATATATTGGGTTATAGTCCAAATATTGATCTTATTTTCACACAATAAGTTATGGAAGAGACCAAATGTTAATTTGATTAATTTTATAATGATTTAATTTGCAAGGGCAATTGGTTATTTAATTTAAAACAAAATGTTTTGAGTTATAGTTGAAAATACTTATTTTGTTAAGAGCAATTAGAGAATTAAATATTAGTGTAATTTCTCCCCTATCTGAAAAGAGGAGTTCTTAATTCAGTTTTATCAATATAATGAATTATGTAATGAAATGAGAAATGGATTTAGAATATCCAAATGTAGTTCTTCTATTGCCTTCAATGATTAGTATGTATGGAAAATGTATAGAGGAAGATATTTTTATAATGGAAGTAATTACTTGATTTAAAAGAAAATATTTATTTTGTTATTATGATTGAAGAAAATATATTGAGAGGTATATATATCCATAAGTATTTTCAATCAGTATTTACCTTGTTTTATTTGAGTGCATGTAATTTAGCTTTGCATGAATATTTTAAAAGATAAGTTTTGAATGCATGGTCAAATTGTTAAGAAAAAAGGATATTTAAATATATTGAAGAATTGTAGAAGTATTTATATTTGAATGCTTGTTTAATTAATGAGTTTTAATTGAAAACAATATGAATGCATGGTTAAATAGAAAAGCCAAGAGTTATTTTTATACATTGATAAGATGGCATGTTTTAAATAAAAAATTGAAAAGATATAGGTTTTGGATAGAAATAGAATATAGTAATGGCAATAGTTTATGTTGTATTGGAAGTAAATCTAGGAAATGAATATATTTGAAAAGGTAAATATTTATTATGTTTTATTTATTTTCATTGAGCAATTTAATGGTAGTGATTGGAATATTAAATGATATATATAATTAAATTTATTAATATATATATTTGGTGTCTATATAATATGGAGCATACATAAATATGTTAAGTGTAAATTCATTATCGTTTTTCCTTTTAATAAGGTGCTTGTGATATATTATTGAATAGAGATTTAAAAATGGATTGATTAGTGTATATGGAAAAATGGATAGAGAAACAATATTTTATTATATTAAAGTGATTGAATGTTTTAAATAGAAAATTGAATGAGATATAAGATTTGGTTAGGAAATAGAAAGATGTTATTTGCATGGATTCATGTCGATTTAAAAGTAAATTAAGAAGTTGATTATATTGATGAGGCAAATAGTTATTTTAGTTATTATATTTCAATTAGAGCAATTAATTTATTGTGAATGGAATATGAAAGAGATATGGATTTAGTATATCCAAATATAGTAATGTTCTAGTGATTGCCTTAAATGTTCTTGTTTCTCTAAATTTCGTAAGGGGATGTAAGTTCAAATTGTTTAAGAATTCTTATATTGGAAATAGAAATATGGGTATATGATTATTTGAGTTAACCCTGTAAGTGTGTCTTTGACCTTATTAATGTTGCCTATTGAATGAATATGGATTTAGGAAATCCAAATATTAAATTTGATTTATCACTTGAATATTTTTATTGCTATGAAGTCAAGTTGCATTGTGGGTTTTGGGATTTAATGTTAGTCCTAAATTATAAGTCTTCCAGAAGAACTTAGAGGATAAGGGTTGTTGAATCTTTATGTCATCCAGTTGTTTCCCCTTGGGTAGTGCATGACGTCCTTTCAATTTTACCTGATATTCATGAATGGGGATGTTTTGTACCTTCTGTGAAAGAAGTGGATTATGTGTTTTTGCCTCCAAAATGTTTGGAGTGTGTTCTATTATTTGTATCCTCCTAGAGTTGGAGTGGTTATGTTTTCTAATTTGTGTGCACTTGAGATTCCCTTGGTGATTGGTATTTGTATACATGTATGGTTCTCTGAACATACTTGGTCTATTTTATGTCTGGAAGCAATGTCAGTGATATTAGTGTTGTACCTAAGTTGTACTTGTTTAGTTCATTTGTTTGGTTATGTCAGTATGAGTCTACCTTTGGTTAGTGGTTGTAAATCTTTGTCCTTGTTACATTGTTACTATCTCCTAGCATGGGGGGTGGGCCTTCGGGTACCACATTGGTTGGGTGGAACATGCACCAAAACCATTGGGTCCCCCTTGATTTTCAGTTCATGGAGGTGAGACATCCAGATGGACAGCTCGCGGTTCTATTGTTTTTTCTTACATTGTAATATTTCTATTTGTATAAGTTATTTTATCCCTCTTATGTTTATGAGGTGAGATTATATAATTGTTATACTTTTGTACTACTGTCTCATTCTAAGAATGAGGGATGTAACTATTGGATTAAGTTAATGTTTATGAGATTGTATCTTGGATGTTCATCTTGTTATGTTATGTGGTATTCTTATGATGTATGATGTTTATTTCATAAAGTATTTATTGCTATGGTTTATGTAAGATGTATGTGTGGGTTTAAGTAATCCTAACCTTGTAGCCTTAGAGGTTGTTGTTAATTAGTAAGTGAATGTGTATGTTATTACACTTTATAAAAAAAAAAAATTGGTTGACTTAAGTCATTAATTATAACTTTCTTTAGGGTTGCAAGGCAAGGCATTACAGCGAGCGCCTTACGATTACATGATTTCCTCTTCACGGTGTGTATTTTATGTTGTTCATATTATATGTTGTTGTTTACTTGATTTGTAGGTTGACAGGTACAGGACATCGACTCCACCTGGTTTCACAGGTTGGAGCGTGTTCAATACCCAACGGTATTCGATTGGGAGATAGTAGCTAGGTTTCTGTGTCAAGTTGTCACCCTAGTCCTTGTATGTCGTCAATTGTTCATCGAGTGGTGTAGTTTTGATTATCGTTCCCTCTCTTTGTTATTTAATGGCAAATTAAATTGGGTGATTTAAATAGCTTAATGTATTTAAGTTGTGGAGTAATGTAATATGGAATTATGTTGAAATATAATTTATTTGTTATTAATTTAATTTAATTAATAAATAATTTAATCGTTGATTAAATCTATTTATTAATTAATTAAATTTTGATGTTGAAAGAATTTAATGTATTATGTTGAAGTTATTGTTATTTTGTTGAATTTGAAAATAAAGAAAATGCATGAAAGTCAATTTGTGAAATTTGGAATTGAAATAAAAAAATGAATTTCAAAGTCAATTTGAAAGTTTGAAATTCAAAAATTAAAGAAACTAGATATTTCCTAAATTTCTGTTTTGAGGAATTTATTAGGGTGGTTGTTGAATTTTAGGGTTTTATCCTTATATTGTTGAATTTTTCTTTAATTTTTGGATCTTGGAGTTTGGAGAAAAGTTTGAATTAGTGAGAGGAAGAATTCTTCAACTTTGTGGGTTTTTGAATGGTGGTTGTGAAAATTTGTGGAGCTGAGGAGGGAATCAAGGCACAACAGGATCCTCTCTTTCTATTAAAAAAAAATAGGTTCTTATTTTATAGTTAGCTTCTTGGAGATTTAATAGCATGTGTAGATGGGAAACCATTTAAAAATCTTGCGTGCATACATATTATCAATTTTGGTTGTTCTTCATTTGACTGAAATCTCATTTGGATATGGAAAATAGGTATATGTATATATATATAAATATTTATATATATATATATATATATATATATATATATATATATATATATATATATATATATATATATATATATATATATATATATATACTTGTGTATATATTCTAATTTTTTTCTTTGGAAAAGATATGCTAGCCAAATTTTGAAATAGTAAAAAAAAAAGGAGCTTATTTCTTGTTTCGGTTTTTAATTTTTTTCAAAAAAAAAAAAATGAAAAAAAAAAAAAAGGGAAAAGAAATAAATTTTAAAACAAATAAATAAATAAAATAAAATGGAGGGTTGGGGCTCACCCCACCGCCGCTCCCTTGGGAAACACAATGGGGGAGCGCGCCCAGTGGCCTCCCCTATCCACGGGTCGCGCGGACTGTGCAGCCCATGCCATACAGTGATGGTGGCACTGCCAGCCGCGCTCCCCGCGCCTCCCACCACCAGTACCTCCCTCCGCCTCAGCCCGTGCCTTGCATGGGGGTCTTCAGCCCACGCCCTCCACTCTCCGACAGTGCCGCCTCCTGCGGCCGCCGTGTGTTGTTTCGTCGTCAGCCATGGTGAAAACCGCGTGGCTTTGGAAGAAAAACAGCCACCCCAACCCTAATCCGATGTGCGGCCCGAGGGCATGGGTGCCTATAAATTTTATTTTAAAATATGTCTTTTTAATATTTTAAATATTATATTATTTATAATATTAAGTATTAATATATATATATATATATTATATGATAAAATATATATATTAATATTTAATAGTGTATATTATAATATTTAATAATATTAGAAGATTTATTTAATATTTTTATAGTGAGAATGTGAATTTAATATATATATATATATATATTTGTTTTAAATATATGTATATATTAAAATGATTGTGTAAAATAATAGTATATTTTAAATGGAAAGATTTTAAAGTATTAGGGTATAGTTGAGACTATAGATTTTTTTTTTAAAGGTTGAGTTGATTATTGTCATGTTTTAAATGAAATTGAGAAAATTTTAAGATCAATATGTTATAGTCATAATAAAGGGATTTATTTTAAGATGTCATATTTTGTTTGAACAAATATTGGAATTATAAGTAAGGTATTTAATGGCGAAATTAATTGATTCTTTTAAAACGATATGTGTTGTATTATAGAAGTAAACATTCATTTAACATTATTTTAAATGCAATTAGAGAAGAGAATGTTGGTTTAAATTTTATACCTTGTCTGAAAGAGACGTTGAATCAATTCGTTGTGCAATAAATTATTGAATGAAATGGATCTAAAATATCCAAAATTAGTTTATTTTCATGCATAATTGTTTTATGTGTTTATTCCTTAGTGTGCATGTTTGGGGAAGTGGGTTAAGTGGCTTAGTTATGTAAGTCTTCTAGATGTTATTTTTTGATATGTGGGTTGTCGTGCCATGTTTGGCAACCTTTTGGGAGTTCCTTGAGTAGTGCTTAGTTGAATCAGTGTTAGTACCCGGTTTTCACAAACGGGGACGTTTGTGCCTCTTGAGAAAGGAGTGGATTTTGTAATGTGTGCCTCCTTGTCAAGAGCGGTCAGGAGTAGTTTGGTTATTGTTGTTACCTCCAGTGCTTGGAGATGGTTTTATCTTTGTCACCTCCTAAGAAAGGAGTGGTCAGGAGCAGTTTGGTTATTGTTGTTACCTCCAGTGTTTGGACATGGTTTTATCTTTGTCACCTCCTGAGAAAGGAGTGGATTTTGTAATGTGTGCCTCCTTGTCAGGAGCAGTCAGGAGCAGTTTTGTTATTGTTATTACCTCTAGTGTTGGAGTGCGTTTCAATTTGTGTCGCCTCCTGAGAAAGGAGTGGAAGTGTTATCTTGTTTGTTGCACCTTGGTTCCATTGATATTTGGATGGTGTGTGTGTGTTGTCCAGTAGTAGAGTGGATTGTAACGGGGGCCAGCACACAAAGTGGTTCCAGGATAACTCGTTGTAAGTTATTTAATTAAGTGATAACTAAAACAATACTTAGAAGCTTAGGACTAACTTCCCACTAATCAAGATTTTAATGCCTCACTCATGGACCCAAGTGCTCGATTAGGCTTGGGATGAGATGGGAAGGCTTGGAATGGCAAGGTCATCTATCTTGTCTGTACAAAAGGTATTTGGCTCCACATGAGTGAGTATGGGGGCCGGGATTCAGTAAATGCCACCAGGATAACCTTTTCTTGTGGGGGTCGGAGCCTAGGAAGATTCCCAAGGATAACCCATGATGAGTTGTGTGATGACACTCTATCTAGGACAACAGTTGGTTCTTGTTTATTGTGGGTATGGTTTCCTTGACATACCTGTTATGACCATAGTTGGTATTCGATCTTGTGGGTATGGTTTCCTTAACATACCTATTGTGACCATAGTTGGTAGTCGATTATTATGTGTATGGTTCTCTTAACATACCTGTTCTGCTTTATTTTTGGAAGCAATGTGACCATGTAGAGTTGTCCTTGTGTGTTACTCGTGATGCTCTTGAGATGTACTTTTGGTGTACTTATGTTGTACGTATGTGGTACTTGGATTGTACTTGCGATGTGCTTATGTCGTACATGTGATTGGTTGTTTCAGTTTGGTTCAGCTATGATTTAGCCTATGTCTAGAGGTAGATGGTCTTGGCTAGGATTCCTTGTTACTATCTCCTAGCATGGGGGGTGGGCCTTCAGGTTCCACTTGGTTGGGTGGAGTGCACCTAAATCCGTTGGGCCTTCTTCATGTTCTTGTGGATGAGACTTCCAGTTGGAGAGCTCGTTGGATTCAGTTTCAATTCTTGCTTTATTTCATTTCAATTGATCTTGTATTATTTTACCCCTCTATGTTATCGAGGTGGAAAGATGTCAACTATAACCTTATTTATTGGACTTGCCTCATTCGGGGAATGAGAGTTGTAATTGTAATATTTAATTATGGATAAATGAGTTTAAAAGTTAACTATTATGTTTGGATGTAATTTATCTTGTATGGAATATATGCGTACTTATTATCTTGAGTAGATAAATGTTATGGATTCATTTATGTTGTTGTGGGTTACAAGTAAATTCAGTCTCGTAACCTTAGGGGATGGTTGCATTGGGAATCGAACTTGTATATTAATTGTACTTAGAAAAAAAAAATTATCCTGTTTAAGTAATTGTTTGCATCATCCTCTAGGGTTGGGTGGCGGGGTGTTACATTTTTTCTATAATAGGAATTGATTGATAAGAAAATGTTGTACAAGAATCATCTTGAAGACAATATTAATAGTTTTGATTAGTTGATTATTGTTCCAAGTGGCCTTTTATATATTATATTCATTCAATATTAATTAACTATGCTCTCTTGTGCAATTATTTGTGTTGCAGCATATTTTATTTTAATTGTTATATTATAGTCATAGTCTTTATTTGCTAAGTTATAATTAGTGGATCAATCACTCACAAATGATTGTGTAGAATTGGACCCTTCATTGTTATTCAAATTATGATTTTTCAAATACTAGTAAATTTTGTGATTTAAAAGCTATCTCTATTTGATGCATCATCTTAAATTAGGTTTGGATTTTGTATCTCTTTCCATTTTCTATTGCATGAGGGTGATCCCACAATAGTGGTTTACAATTTTTGGCCAAACTGGACACTACAATTATTATTTTTAACTAAATCTTCATATTCGAGCACCTATAGTGACTAAACCGTGAGGAATTTGAAGATGATGAAAACTAGAGTCTCATCACATTTTGTCTATAGATTCTAAAAATATGTTTTTCAAAAATTTTGGAATCATATTGCACTTTTTTTTCCATCTCCCACGAAAACTGGTTTTTTTCAGAAAACAACATTTTTAAAAAGTGACGCTCACCGTATACAACATAACATTTTTTGTATCAAGGATAAAATTCTAATTTTTTCGAATTTAGATTTGTAACTACAATATATAGTAGTTTCATTTGGTCTCATAGTTTTTTATTGAATATTTTTTCCTTAATCAAGTTTCAAAGTCAAACCAATTGCAATTTAGACATAGGTGGACTGTATACAACATAACTTTTTTTCTATGAATCAAAATTCATTTTTTATTTTTTTAATGGATCAAGGACATCAATACCCAGCCTCAGCATATTTTTAAAATTTTTATTTTGATAATCTACTATTTTTTCACATGTGTAGACCAGAGATTTTAATTTTCAGTGAAAAACCTATGTTTAATAAAACTAAAAAATAAAATACATAATAAAAGCAAACCATATTAAAATTATATTCGACGGATAGCTCATTTAGAGGAATATTATTATCTAGTTGGGTTTTTGAAGTCTTCTTCATTTTCATTTTCAAATTGTGCTTCGAAAGATAATTTTTTACAAAAAATTCAAATTTTTGGGGAGATTGGGGAAAAAGGGTGTTCGGCTGAACCTATCACCCTTTCGGCCGAACCTCTTTAAAATAATCAAGGAAATTATTTTAAAGGGGTTTGTTCGAACCACACAACATTGGTTCGGCCGAACCCCCTCACTATACATCCAAAATTCAAACATCTTTTTCAGGTTTGTTTGCGTTTTTCTGAGCTCCCATGTAAATGGCGGCGACCCTCGTGCTTCCAAGCCTATCAACTGAAAAATAGATTTCACATGTTAAAAAATGATGAATATTTTGATAATGTTTGTTATTGTTGCAATTTTTTTTACTGTTGTAAGTTTTTTCAAGTTTTTGTGACATATTTTTTGCATTTTGGAGAAAAATTTGTTGTTGATTTAAATCAATCATTTGTATTTTGAAGAAGAAAATGGGACAAAAAGCAAAAAGAAAAAACAAAGCTCAAAGAAAATTTTCAAAAGATAAAGAAGAAAATAGACGTAAACAAAATTTGACAAATTATCATAGAAGGAAACAAGGTACGTATTTATTTCTTCTTTTTCTCGTCAAATATGGGTAAATTTATTTATTTACAATTTAGTGGGTTTATCATATGTTTTATCTAGTAACAAGGAAAAATGCATCAAATAATTGATATATAAGAAAATTGAAGGTTCCTCATTTCATTTTTTTGGAAATGAAAACTCAAATGCACATCATCAATGAGTTCTATAAAACTAAAATCTACAAGTTATCACTAGATTTTATGAATCCTTATAAATATATTACTACTTTTGATCTACAATATATTCTCTTTATTTTTATTTTTTTGTGGCACCCAATTTTGCATCTATCTATGTTTATGTCCTTCTTTAAATTATTATATTTATATCATCCAATTGTGCATCATCAATTATATAGATATGGTAGAAACACCATCTTTCACCAGTATTTCCTCCTCTATCTTGGTATCTCCCTTTGTATCAATACATGAAAATAAATACTAGGGAAATCATTATGTATGACCAAATTGGATAAAAGAAGATGACACAAGATAATTCAACAAAAATAATTTCTAAAATCATCTAAAAAACCTAAATAGTGATAATTAGTTGAGAAGGCGGGGATAGCTCAAACACCCCACAAACACACAAAAATTGGTAAAAATTATAAATATTATAATAAATAGAATCATATTAGTTAACAATAACTATTTTTGGATTATGATAGATTTAACAAGTACGATGAATATACACATAAAACATGCGTTAACTATATAAGTTTATATGTGAGGAACATATAATGTAGAAATATCTATCCAAAATAATATTTTCTAAATTTTCTAACACATAATCTAACATTAAATTAGAATATTCTTCATAACAATGAAATAATTCATAAAGAAATAAAAATATTGATAGTAAAAATAAAAATGTATTGAATTTGATTACCTAAATAAAAAGTTGAAAGTTTTAACTAACTTTATTCCTAGATAAGATTAATAACACAAAAATACTATCCAAAATAGATAAATCAACAAGTGTAAATGGTCTTATCTAAATTGGTTTCACCTATATAAACTATGCAAGCTTATTTTTCCTATAAAAAAAAAGTACTATGTTTTTATCAAACAAAATATTAAAAATGGGATTTAATTATAAACAAAGAAAAACCTAGAATGAGAGTTGAGAAATAGATATCTTGAATCATGTGATAGGAATCTAGAATATGAATCAATATAAGATAATAAAAATTAAATCATGTTTCCTAGATGGTAGCATGACTACATTAAGACCTCTATATGACTACATAGATTTTTGTCAAGTACATAAAAAATACCAATTTATACAAAAAATTGAAAGTCTATAAAATAAGAATAAAATATACAACCAATAACAAGAAACTAAATAGTAGAATAACACATAAATTTTGTAAAATAAATTAAATGATATAAAATGGTCATAATGTTATTTAAATTGAGCTCTAAGATAATATAATTATGATAGATAGGAAAAGACACAAAACCTTCATATGAAGAGATTTCCAAGAATACATGTAGCTAGTTCCACAAAGGGAAAGGGGTGAATTTTGGTTATCTTACCAATATTGTCAAATCCCTAATTTTGTACTTTTACCTCCACAAATAATCAAATAAAAATACATTAGATTAATATGGTTGTGCTCTTATCCTATGTGCATCTAGAACTAAGATGAGTACAACATAAAAAAAAATATATAATCTATAGCAATAAGTGTATCCCTTAGATATATGAAAAAGGAATGTAATGCCCCACCTTGCAACCCTAAAGGAAGTTGCAATTAACGTCTTAAGTGAACTAATTTCTTTTTTATAAAGTGCATTTAACATACACATTCACTTACAAGTTAACAACAACCTCTAAGACTACAAGGTTAGGATTACTTAAACCCACACATACATATTACATAAACCATAACATTATGAACTTTATGATATAAACATCATACATCATAAGAATACCACATAAAATAATAAGATAATCAACCAAGATACAATCTCGTAAACATTATCTTAAACCAATAGTTACATCACTCATTCCTAGAATGAGGCAATAGTACTCAAGGTTACAATTATAAACTTCCACCTCATAAACATAAGAGCGATAAAATAACTTATACAAGTTAAAATATTACAATGCAAGAAATTACAACAAGAATCACGAGTTGTCCATCTGGATGTCTCACCACCAAGTACTGAAGATAGATGGGGACCCAACAGTTTTGGTGCATGTTCCACCCAACCAATGTGGTACCCGAAGGCCCACCCCCCATGCTAGGAGATAGTAACAAAGTAACATGGACAAAGATTCTACTACCTCTAACCAAAGGCAGACTCATACTGACTCAAACTGACATAACCAAATAAATGCCATCAATAAGTACAAATCCAGTTCAACTCAAGTACAACACAAGTACAAATCAAAAACAATACAAGTACAACTGACATAGGTCACATTGCTTCCAGACATAAAGTAGATCAAGTATGTTCACAGAACCATACATATAAAACAATTAACAACAGTTGTCCTAGATAGAGTGTCATCACAAGGTTTGTCATGAGATCTCCTCTGGGCATTCTACATAGGCTCCGGCACAAGTAATCCTGGTGGCCTCAACCGAATCCTGGCACTCATACTCACTCAAGCGGAATCAACTACCTCTCGTAAGAACAAGATAGTTGATCTTTCCATTCCAGGCCTTCTCACTCATCCCAAGTCTAAACGAGCCCTTGTGTCTATGAGTGAGGATTAAATTATCTTGATTAATGTGAATACATCCTAATCATCTAAGTACATTAATTTAATTATCACTTGATTAACTCACTTTTGAAGGTTACCCGGTTTACCACTTTGGGTTCCGGCCCCTAACAAAAGCCACTCTTCTATTCGACAACACACACCCAAACAATCCACCAAGGGAACCACAAGTGCATACCAACTAGGCATCATAATCCACTCCAACACAAGGAGGATACAAATAATAGAACTCACTCCAAACATCTTGGAGGCAACAAACACATAGTCCACTCCTTTCATAGGAGGCAATAAGATGAAACCATATCACAAGGTCACTCCATACAAGGAGACACGGATCCCATAATCCGCTCCTAAACCAAGGAGGTGCAAACATCCCCGTTCATGAAAATCGGGTAAAACTGAAAAGACGCCATGCACTACCCAAGGAAAAACAACTGGATGGCATAAAGATTCAACAACCCTTATCCTCTAAGTTCTTCTGGAAGACTTATAATTTATGACTAACACTAAATCCCAAAACCAACAATGCAACTTGATGACATAGCAACAAAAGCATTCAAACTATCAATCAAATCTAATATTTGGATTTTCTAAATCCATACTCATTCAATAGGTAGTGTTGAAAAAGTCAAAGACACGTTAACTAGATCATCTAAAAATAACTATAACCTCTATTTCCCTTTTCATTATTGAAAATCTAAAACAATTAAACTTACTTCCCTTTACTGAATACAGAGAATTAAATCCTTTAAGATAATTATGAGGAAGATACTACTTTTGGATATACTAAATCCATATCTCTTTTATAATCCAATCACAATGATTCAATTAATCTAAATAGAAATTAATAAATCACATAATTGATTGCCTCATCAATAAAACAATTTCTTAATTTACTTTTAAATCGACACAAATCCATGCAAGTAAACTCTTTCCATTTCTTAACCAAATTTTACATCTCATTCAATTTTCTATTTAAAACATTCAATCACTTTAATATAATAACATATTGTTTCTCTATCCATTTTCCATATACACTAATCAATCCATTTTTAAATCTCTATTCAATAATATATTGCATGCATCTCATTAAAATAAAATACGATAATGAATTTTACACTTAATATATATATATGCTCCATATTATATAGACACCAAATATATATATTAATAAATTTAATTACATATATTCTTTAATATTCCATTCACAATGACTAGATTACTCTATGGAACTAAATAAAACATAATAACTATTTGCCTTTTTCAATATAGTTAGTTCCTAAATTTACTTCTAATGCAACCTAACACTATTGCAAACAATCTTTTCAATTTTCTATCCGAAGTCTATGTCTCTTCAACTATCCATTTAAAAACATGAAATTTCATCAATGCATAAAAATATCTTTTGGCTTATCTATTTGACCACGCATTCATATTGTTTCTAATTAAATCTCATAATAACATCTTATGTTAACTCTACAACATCATTAATCCATAATGCATGTGAAACAAAATCGGATAACTACATCCCACAATAATATTTGTCACTCAATAGTAATGATCAAAACATCATAACAAAATGTATCCAGAAGCAAAGTAACTACAACCAAACATAGCATAAAGCAACTTGAACAAAAAGCAAAACGGAGGGGTATTACAAAGAAAATTTGAGAAGATGGATCAACAAGCATTTCGAAGAGAGATATGAATCTACAAGAAGAAATATGAAAATTTGTGATTATGATATTTTCTTAGGTAACTTCCTCAATGAATATAGCCATCTAAATATGTCATCTTCTTCTGCATCTCTTTCTTTTGCTATAGATTCTTATCATAATCTTAATCTATATTCTTATTCAAAGATATATGCACTATCTAGCCCTCCGTGATGTATAAAATGTTAATTCTTCTTTTTGGGAGTCAAAGATTTCATTACATTCTACATGAACCAATTTGAGATTAAACAAAATTTTAAAAGCACCAAAGAGTCATTTTGAATCTCAAACACCACAAAATTTATTTTTCCTTTAAACCCAATAGGTTGACCTTTATATTAGATACCATGTGCTAATGAAAATTTTGGATCTTCTCCCTCATCTAGTACTATATCATAGGGAGTATTATGTAAATTTGGTTTCCCAAGATCCTCCCAATTTATTTTAAGAATAATTTTAACATCTACTCCCAAGTTTATTAATATATTTTTCATCCATAAAAATGAGTTCTATATGATTGTGTCCATTTAAAATATTAAGATGTGAAAGAGATGCATTTTATTGTAATTATCATGTTCTTAGAATTAAGGTCTATTCTAACATGTTCCAAGCCAAAAATTAAATTATGAGTGTTGAAATTTATATATATTTGTTGTTTTATAATTTGAAAATTAGATTTTGTTCAGTATTAATAGATAGGGATTGAAGGTTGAGACACAAATCCTAATGATCTCTCGCAATGGGATACCTTATTTAGAAGAAAAATAAAATATTTAAATTTACTAGATCTTGACTATCTACTTAGGTACAAAGAAGCTCATAGACTTACCACACTATCTAAGATTTTTGTCCCGATTTTCTATTTTTTTTTTCAGTTTTTTTTTCTTGTTTTCTTTATTTCTAGATTAGAGTTTTTTTTGTTTGTGCTACTAATCTATTTGCTTTAGCATGTGTCCAGCTGTAATTAGCTAAATGTTATTTTAATTATTTTTTTTCTTTACAACTTGCATTTTACACGCATTGGTTAAAAAAGAACAGACATGCAAATGCATATGGGTTAAAAAGGACAACACACTTTATTTTTTCATTGGGTTTAAAATTAAAGTTCTTAGATAGAAAACACTACAAATGGTTAAAATTAACCTCTTTTCTTGACAAACACTACAAATGGATAAAATGAACCTTGTGCATTCTTTGTTTGTTCACATTTTGATTTTGGTTTAAAAATAACACCATGCGAGTGTGATCTGAAATATTCATGTGCTCTTTCTTTGTTTTTAAACAAAGATCAATTGAAATATGAATATTTTGGTTCACTTTTATTAAGCCTTAGATCTTGGGCCTGCTTTGGTGGGAAAAATTACTCACCCCAAAGCGACTCAAACCGGAAATGTGCTAAAGCCAAGCGACGCACAACCGGTATATAAATTCGAATGTTAAGGAAAGCTTAGCATTACAGAACTTTCTGCGAATAAGAAATTGACTCCCCAATACCCTTGTGGTGCATCAAAACTTGTAGAACCTAACCTCTATAGACTTGGATGATAATGCCTCTCACATGGCCTTTTGAATGGGTGCCCGAAATAAATCCTTTGTTTTAGAAAACCACAAACCTTCTATTCTTTGGTGCAGCAACGGTCGTTGCCAAGGCACCTGCACCTACGCAGTTCTTAGTAGAAATGATCAATCTGCCATGGGATTTTCATAGATATTGGAAGCTTGGTTGTCCTGAGCAGTGAGTGCAATGTAAGGGGGATCCCATGGGGCTAAGCTTCTAAAATTCATTCGCTAAGGATATGCGGTTCGTGGGATCCATAAGAATACTGTCCTTCCAGCCTTAGGAATTTTTTTTGTAAATGTCTTCTATGTGGTTGATTTTCATTCTTTACAACACCACGTGTTTTCCAACTATTTTTAGACAACATGAACAAATGAACATCATTCTCCAAGTCTAAATCAATACAATCAAACTATCAAGAGTCCCCTAACACCACCCATGACACTAAGTCACAAAAACCTTCCATTAGTCATACCCACCCTAACCTTGACAAGGGAAACCAACCATCCACATCATATCCTATTCCTTCATTCATGTCATATCCTAGTCCTCCAATCATGTCATATCCTAATCCTCCATCCATGTCATATCCTTGCATCGTAACCAAATTTGGACCTAGAGTTGCATTTGACCTCTTGCATTCTTAACTTATCACATCATATCATACCATTTTCATATATGTCATCTTAGAATCATATCCTTTTCATTGCATCCTAGTCCTTAAATATTCCTACTCTTGCATACATAGAATATATCATTTCACCTAGGTCTTGCATGTACAACCCCTTGCATATATATCAAGATCATATCATGCCTAAAATTTCCAAGTTGCGTACGTTCCATGAATTTAGTAATTTGCATAGTCATCATTGATCAAATAGAACCCTTAGCTCTTGCACGAGTTCCACTACTCTTCATAGGTCTCAAAACCAATCCATTTTTTATCTATCGCCCACATCACTTAAGGCTTATCATGGAATTTCAAGTTAGGGAAAATACCATTATCCTTGCATGTTTATCCATCATAACACAAGTCAAGCCTTGCATCATAACAAATTTGGACCTAGAGTTGTATTTGATCTCTTGCATTCTTAGCTTATCACATCATATATCATACCATTTTCATATATCCC
Organism: Sequoiadendron giganteum; assembly: GCA_007115665.2. Lineage (NCBI taxonomy): Eukaryota > Viridiplantae > Streptophyta > Pinopsida > Cupressales > Cupressaceae > Sequoiadendron > Sequoiadendron giganteum. Next base: position 385,272,449 of record CM021106.1, on the reverse strand, counting down.
ATCTTAGAATCATATCCTTTTCAAATGCATTTTTTCCATGGAATTCTTAAGTTCAAGAATCTTTGATTTCATTTGATTTCATATGTTCAACTCCACTTATATATCACCATATCTCACTTTCTTTGCACAATATTTTGTGAAATGTACAAATGGCTCAACAAGCAGGAATTTCTCAAGCAGAAGTCGAGCCCAATATAGATATTGGACCAAATGAATCAGTTGAAGAACACATGGACCTTGAAGATAGGGAGGAGGCCCGAGTTCAAACAATGCATGTTGGAGAGGGTTCGGGATCACTTCCTTCTACACCAATAGATGAGAATATAAAAGTAGCTAAAACAGTGGGGAAACAAATTTCTTATAGAAATTTAGATCATTTACTTGAAATGGATATGGAGAAACTGAAATGTTATGCTGACCAACCTAAAAATACAAGTAAGAGGTCAATGACTAAATCTGTAAATAGAATAATCCATGATCATTTCAATCATCTTGAAACACTTGGAAAAACCCAATTTTTATCATGTTTACTTCTTCGTGATGAGTTGAAAGAGTCATTACAATTGTTGGGTGTACATTTTGCATCGAATAAGAGGAAACACATGAGACTGCAAAAAGATATTGTTGAAAATGTAAAAAAAGGTTTAGATTCCATTGGGAAAGGATCTTGATCAGTGGATAGAACCATTGCAAGAAAGGTGATTTTGACATCTATTTTAAATAAAGAAATATCTAGAAAAAGAAAAATGTCAGCACTTTCCACTGAATTTGGTTATAGTAGAACCACACTAATAAAATATGAGAAAAAAAGAAAGATTTTAGATGATAGTTCTAAAGGAAATTGGACAATTATTTGTAGAGCTCCTCATTCTGACAGGATTGAAGATGTTGTTAGGAACTTGATCTCAAGTTTTTGGAATGATTAGACCCATCCATCATCAAATACTAGAGATGTTATGAGGCGCAGGATTGGACCTGGTATTTATGAAGAACATATTAAACATTGGCTAGACATAACACAGCTTGAGATGTATATGAACTTTTGTAATATGTATCCTCATATAAAGATTAGGCAAACAATGTTTGAAAGGTTAAAGCCATACTATGTGAAGATAAACAATTTTTTTGAAACTTCTTGTTGTCGTTATCACATTGAATTTGATCTCTACTATCAGGTGTTTCAAAAGATGAGAGAAGAAAGATATGGTTTTCAAAAGGCACCTCCTAAACAAGTAAGTTTGTTCATAAATGATCTATTATGTGATCATGAAAATGGACTTCAAATAAAATGCATAAAAGGACTCTGTGAAACATGTGGAAATTTGGCTAACTTTCCTTCAACAAATGAAAATGTTGAGCTAACAAAGACAGTAAATTGCAAAAGTTACAAGTATGTAAAGTTTCAAACAAATTTTGGGAAAGAATCCACAAGGTTAAACTATGTAGAAGAGGAGATACCTATTGGGAAATTTATGGAAGATTTTGAAAAATTGATACAACCATACATACAACATTCCTTTTATGCTAAGTGGAAAGCACATCAATTTCAAACACTAAGAGATACTTTCCCACTTGGAACAATTCTATCAATAGTTGACTTTGTAGAAAATTACTCTTTTGTACATCAAAAAGAGATTCAATCAAAATATTACTTTTCAAACTAGGTCACTATTATGGTTCATGTGTGTTATCGACATGCACAATTGGAATTAGATGGTGTTGAGAGTATAGATGAATAACGATCCATCAAGAAAGAACATCACTTTTATATTAGTGATGATAGAGAGCATGACACACTTTTTGTACAACATTGTTTTACAAAATATTTTTTTGAGAATTTGAGAAGCAGGGGTGTAAAATTTGAAAAATATTTTGTATGGAAAAATGGATGTACGGCACAATTCAAATCATCACGGCTATTTTATGCACTTTCTAGATATCATAAAATTTACAACATACCACATGTTTGGAGTTTCTTTGAGAGTGGGCATGGAAAGGGTGAACATGATGGCGTAGGAGCTTGCATCAAACGTGCTTTAAGAAAGCATCAAATGAGTTATTCAGAAGATTATATAGATGATGCACATGATGTTGTTGAATGGTGCAAGAAAAACTTTGCATCAAATGAGGTTGACACATCTTCAAGAACAAACAGAAACATTCCACATAGAGTGTTTTGGGAGATATCAGGTATGTATAAATTACATTTAAAAACAATAAATTTATTTAAATTTAAAATTTACACACACACACATATATATATACACACATGTTCAAGTTCATATAAGTTTTTTGAAATTACATTTATCTAGGTGTGGATAGAAGATCGATGCATGGATGTAAGAGGGTAGAAAAAAACAAGATCTTTGCATTGTGTTATGAGTTCAGATAGTCACCCTAGATGGACATTATACATAAGAGATTACTCTTGTTTCTGCACTGAGTGCATTGCGGGAAACTCTCATGCATGCAACAATGAAGAAATTGAATATGTTAGTAAATGGGATATGGTTCCACTATTTGTTTCAGACACATACGATGAAAATGAGGATGAAAGATTTCAAGACATTCCTTTGATTTCAATTGATTATGACCATATTTCAGGATTGGTTAGAAAAGGTACATGTGTAAGTTTTCAATAATTTAAATATTATATAAATTTAATGATATTTAATTTGTGTGAGACAATTCTATTTTTTTTAGAATTTTATTGTGTAAATTTGGTGTATAGGAGATGTTTTTGCAGTTATAGCAGAGCCTGGAAACATAGAAGGTGTTAGCTATTATTTACTGCATTGCAAAAAAGAGAGGAATAAGCTAACATGGCCTGAAACAAATGATGGAATGTTATTTCCCATAGGTGAGTTTATATTTCAAATTATATATATACAATGTGTACATGTGTACATTACCTTAAAAACATTAAATATATATTGTACAAACCTTGAGCACGCAAATGTTGTACACATGCACATGTATTACCTCAAGTTCATGTTTATCGTGCAGGTTATGTTGTTGTGCAAGGGATATATCTAAAACAAGTCAAAGTTGTTCAACATGGGATTCATTTTGTAGACTATCAAGTTGATAACAAGGTATATCAATATAGTCAGCTTATAATTGCTGCCGCCCTACATCTTCATGCAATTCCACATGCACGTGGATGAAAAAAATGGAGACTAGATAGTGATGACCATCAAAAAAATTTACATGTTATTCAAGAGTGGGTTGAACCAGAATGTTTGAGTTAGATTATATCCATTATTTTCAAGTTCACTTGTACATGTACATACATGTTCAAGATGAGAACTTATAGTAACTTGTTTTAACTCTAGATTGTTTTAGTTACTTATAATATATGTTGATGACAAGTGTTTTAAATTTGGTTGGACACAAATTAGGGGTTGAAATACATTGAGAATCTTAAATTGAGTAGATATTTCCAATTATATATTTTTTCCATGGAATTCAAGTACTTTTTATGTACATAATGTGCAAACCTTGTCATAAAAAAATCATTGGAAGAGTGATAGTGGGAGTAGAAGAAAATTTAGTGTTAGTTTCAATGATCCCCCAAATCTAGCATCTCAACAAAAAAGACAATTGGCACACAAGGAGATGTTGCATGACTACATCTCAAGATGTTTCTTCTCCTATACATCCAAGAAAAATCATTGATTCATTAGTCCATGTCTTCTATATATATAAAGTGAATGTTGTCTCAATCTTCTTTTTTGTTGTAGAAAAAGAAACCTAACATATTAAAATTTGTGTCTTGTAGAATGTTGTACCAAACAAAAAATCCCAAAAGTGTCTAGTATGTACATGCTTCATGTTAAGTCAAAACCCATAGTGTGTGTGAAAGAATTATATATAATAAATTAGGGAAGATTGATCTCAAATTCATTCTCTCATAGTATCCACCTAGGTCAAAGACCTTGAGACGTGATGGGAACTTCTCTTTGTGTCTATTGGTTGTCCCATCTTAGACCCACTAAGAAAATAAAATGTCTTATTGAATACATTTTAACCTCAATCCTACATAATTTGGTGCATAAAATCTACTAATATATTAAGATAAAGTTGATCTTCACATGTCAACATAACTAAGTATCCAAAAATAATCAATCACATTTTTCACCTAATTTTGCTTTTCTTAAATCCTTTTCTACATTCCTCCTCTTCTTTTCTTCCATCATCTTCTATATTTCATATGAAATTTTCCTCATAATTCTTCTTTTGAGAGCTAACTTGTGTATTTTTTACACAAATAATCTCTTGAGTCCAATCATCATCAACTACCTAATATTTTCTTATTCCTCCACCTAATTGAGGCATATCATTATTTTTTTCATCTCTTATAATCCATTCTTCTTAAGTTCTTTTTTTTGAAACAATGTTATTTTGAACATCATCTTGTAGGACACTAAAATAATTTTGTCTAACCACTATTATTATTTTATCATATGCACCATAATTAAGATCCATTATTATTCATTATCATCCATTAATACTTTATTACAATTTAGTGAATTAATTCCTATTATTTATTTAAAGTTAATTAATTTCCCGCATTTAATAAATATATTAAATTGATATTGTCCATCTCTTATCCATCAAATAATTAATTATTTTATCAAACTCCACCTCAAATGCACACATTATCCATTTAAATAAAGAATTGAAATTTCTAGTTCCATCTCATTTAGTTAACTAATAAATCAAGATTAATTAACTCATTAATCTTGAATTAGTCCACTCACTGAATGGTAATATTATGCTAGTATAATGAGAACATGCATATCATTAGTATCTTGAGCACAATCATACAACGTTCAATAAAAGGTTTGCTTGAGTTAGTTAGGATTTTAGATTTTTTCTTTAATGCCAAAAGTTATAATTTAATGCTTATATGAGTATATGGTTCTATTTTTATATGATTAAATGATTATATTTTTAAATATTATATGCCTACATGTTGAGATTATATTTAATCCCCATGTACTATTGTTTCTCTTTTCTAGCAATTTCTTATATCCTATGAATGCAACCAATTTTTGAGAGGGAATATTCTATCACTAAGGTTTTCCTAGTTAGATCTATAAATAGTTGCAAGTGCTTATAGAGGTCCATCTTATGAAAAAATATACATAGAAGGAAAACATTCAAGATCATATATATCCAAGGCATGCGTGTGCAAAATATTTATTGTGATCAACATGTGAATGAAATTAATTATAAAGTAGAATTCATTTCCTATAATTCTACTCTAGAGAGATCAAATGTATATATCATATAAGGAAATGTAAGTTGTAAGAGATCATCAAATAAGCAAATGTATGTATATTGAATATAAGAAAATGTATACATATATCATATAAACATTTCAATATTGATCAATGTATAAACATGTAACATGTTATAAGCAAAGTGCCAAATGTATGTATATCATAAAAGAAAATGTAAGTTAAAGATCATCAAATGTGGAATACTAAAGATCATCATATATAAGATCATCATATAAGGAAATGTCGAATACTAAAAATCATCATATATAGCAAATGTAAGTTAGAGATAATGAAATTTCAAATACTAGAAAGATCATCATATAAGAAAATACATGTAGTAACGATCATAAATCTAATGCATGGCCTAATACGAATGTCGACTCCTAGTCGAACGACCATCTGAATGAGAATGATCTTGCTCTGATCGATGTGCTAAGCCTTGCAAATAAAATGGTGTACAAAATGTGTTAAATACATATAATTTATATTAAATATGTATATAGATCTATGCATACATATTCATGTACATATACACATGTATTTATAAAAATTTAAAACTCACATGTCCACTGGCATCAAATTCATCCACAGAGTCACGTCGATGTGCACGATCTGGAACAAGGCTAGGAGTGACATTAGGTATGTCCACCTACAAATATATAAATTCATATATATCAATACATGAATATCTAGTTATTAAAACTAAAATTTAAAAATAATTATAAAGGAATTGAAACATGCACATGCACACATACATGCACATCATTTGATATCGGATGACTTGAGTCCTCTGAAACGAACGCCTCCACCATATCAACTATATGATCAAGCGACAAATCAAGATCTACATCCCTCTAATCTATCTCATGTGGTGCCAGCAATGATGAGTGGAGAGGACTGTGTAGGTGAGATGGCATCGACGATAACAAACCGGCACCAACCAACATCTCAGTAAAACCCATAGTCTGTGCAGCTATCAAATGATCAGATGGTGGATCCTGACGTGCACTAGTGTTGGGTTGAGAGTGATGGGATCCTAGAAGTGAATGACCTCCACGTGCCAAACGATCTCTAACATTCTCTATACTGATCCCATAGTCTAATGCAATGAAGGCATATGCCTCCAAGAGTTCCTCAGCAAAACAATGCAGAGTCCTATGTGCCAAATCTCTTGTAAGTGCCTCAAGCTCTGTGGGAGTAGGGATACCTGCTACTGTGAAAGGATCCATGGTGGTCCACTATGTTGAATATGGCATGGGCCAAGGATGTCTAGACATCAAATACTGACCTACACGATCAGAAAATATCCTAGTGGTGGCAGCTGCAATGTCACCTATAGTATCAATTGCTTCCTTTTAGGAAGCAATGACAACCTCATCTGCTATGGGGGCTAGAGCTGGCGTGAGAGCAGGAGACCTCTCACCAACCAATACTCTAAACACCGGGGTTAGTCTATCTGCTCAATGATAAGTGGGTCTGTCAGCAATCCCGCCACGCCCCTGACCAACATATGGTAGAATGTCTAGGTAGTTGACTTTGAGGCCCAAATGGACCTCAACATACAATTGTTGAATAAAATATAATGGAATCTGGTCATTATTTGGGTATTGACCATGTGCTAGGAGAAATCGTGGGTAGATCAATGAGGCCATAGCACGATCGACACATCTAGTGACCTGGTATCCCCTAACCTTACGTGCATTTTGATAAAATGGAAAACAATTGGTTTTTATCATTTCTTTGGTCACACTATCCTGTATTTGTTTAAGGGGAACCTCACCATGTACTTCTTTCTGCATGCAGGAAAGAATAGCATCTACTCTATCTGGAGAAAATGCACTAGTCCTCTCAAGTTCATCTCTTAGTTTTTCAAGACTATGCAATATTGACATGCATGGTTCAGAATATATCCCTGGGTTTGCACTTTGCGCTAATGAGTCTTTCAATTTATTAATCTCATTAGTGGTATGTGCAAACAAAGATTCTGGAGGTGGAACATCTACATTATCCATGTTATGTATGTATGTATGTGTACCTAAAGGAGCAATGAGACCTTAGTTTAAATAATATATCTAGATATAAGGAATAGAAATCTAAAACAATTCTAATAATTCATCTACTCATCAATAATATTTCCATACCATTAACAAAAAACATGTTCAACATTTATCATAGTTTTTAATAATCAAAACATTCACATTACTAGATTGCACAAAAAACATAATCTAAAACAATTCTAAAATTTAAATTTACAAGTGTGTGTGTGCACTCTAGTACAAAATGTGTCATTAAAGATAGTTTAAAAAACATTGATAAAGGTTGCATCTAAGATTTATTTCCTAGAACTAGTAATAAAGGGAAAACATCATTACTTAACATTGGTGGTCATGCAAAATCAATTTATTCATTATTGAAGGCACAAATAAGAGAAGAAAATGAGACAAATGATAAGCTTGTAAATATGATTTCTAAACTATGGAAGGACAACATTAGCTCTTCCCAAAAAAAATCTACTTCATGAAAATATAATCGTTTGAAATTGGATGGAAGAATCTTAATGCTTAAAGCTATGATCTAATACATTCTAATCTATATGATGTCATGTTTATTGATCCTCTTCAAGATCTCTCAAGATTTAGATAAAATAATAAAGAAATTATTATGGGGTGGTTCAAATGAAAGTAAGTGTCTTCCTCTTATTAAATGGGACACTATATGTCTTCCCAAAGGTCTTGATAGCTCATGAACTAAAGTCTTATCAAAATGGAAATAAATGATTAATTACCTATTTAGAATTATATGAATGTAAATATATCATAGAAGATATCTAGGGTGGTTATATGCTTAATTATTTGAACCATGTGGACTATCCAAGTGGCTTATAGTGGACTTGGAATAATTTTGATTTGGCTCCCATTCCACATAAAATCAAAAGGATTTTAAAACATGGATGAATTTCACAAGTAAAAAAATTATATACCACATAGGACAATTATTTAATATTATATAAACTATTTAGCCATAATAAAAATAAAAATGTTGAACATGAAAGGGAAAAGGTTGTAAAATGTTATGAAACACATATTGAAAAGAGTAACATCATAGAAAAATAAGAATTCAAATTTAGAAATATTTTTGAATAATGTAGAAATGAACCCCATGATATTAAAATTATGCTCCATGATCCAATTGTTGATAATATTAATAAAATTGATAACACACATAAAAAAATGAAAGTCGTTGTATCTCCAAGTTACTTAAGAAAAGAGAGGACCTTTCCGAATAAGAATGATATCCCATATTCAAAATTTTCTAATGAGCTTGATAAAATTATAATAATTCTAGAACCCAAAAATGGTTACTTAAAATTGATGAGAACATAAGATAAGGTCTTAAATTAAAGAGATCATCATGAACAATTCAATTTTGAGCTTCAAAAATTTTAAATGAATACTTTTGTAAAATTACTAAAGTTGTAAAAAATAAGACCTTTACAAAATAAATTATATATTTAGGCAATCAAAATTTCTAATTAAAATAAAATTATTGTTTATTTATTTTTAATTCTCTCAATTCTATTAGGATTACTAGTAAGTAGAAAGATAAAAGAGCTACTTGTAGAGTAATAAAAACCTCAATAGTGAGAAATAAATCAATAAAGGTTTGATTAATGAGGCAAACTCATCTTTACTTAAGCATAAATTGTAAAATATTGTGAAAAGTACTAGCAATAAGATCAAGACTAGATAGTCTTCTATTGAAAATGGTACTTGAGATTTTAATGGTAGGATTCCATGAGTTCATAAAAAGCTAATTAATAACACAAATGATGAAATTGAATGATTTTGGCACTTTAACTCTAGAGTATCACTCAATGTAAATGATGTTTTAAAATAAAAAAATTGGTGATCAAGACCACACACCACATATTAAACATTAATTGGAATGTAGCCAAACAAAATTGAGAAAAATTTCTTGAAAAATATATTCATTTAAAAATATCACAAAGGGAATTTGAATCTTGTAAGCATTTTTATTGTATGTCTCTTAAAATTTATAATGCATATTGTGTAATAACCCTCCGTTTTGATTCTTGTTCAAGTTGCTTTATGCTATGTTTGGTTGCAGTTACCTTGCTACCGGATACATTTTGTTATGATGTTTTGATCGTTACTATTGAGTGACAAATATTATTGTGGGATGTAGTTATCTGATTATTGTTTCACATGCATTATAGATTAATGTTGTTGTAGAGTTAACATGAGATGTTATTATGAGATTACTGGATTATGATGGAAGTGTCAGTTTCGATGAGTGTATTGGTGAAGAGGACGAGTTCGCATCACTCGCTTGCGAGCGCCCTGCGAATCCGTAATTCCTTCTTCATGGTGTGTATTATATGCTGGATATATCGTATGATGTTGTTTACTTGGTTGCAGGATTACAGGTACATGACATCGATTCCACCTGGTTTCGCAGGTTTGAGCGTGTCGATCCAACGGTTAAGTTGAACGGGAGATAGTAGCTAGGTAACATGTGTCAAGTTTACACCCTAGCCTTAGTGTGTCGTCAGTTGTGTATGTCGAGTCATTGTCTGTCTTGCTTTAATATTATTTAAGTATGAAGGATTATTGATTTGGGAATAGATATTTAGAATAATTGCATTTAAATCATGTTGATGGTTATTTAATTTAAATAATGCAATGTGGATAAAAGTTTATACTTAAATTAATTAATTATATTTAGTTTATTTAATTAATTAAATTTGATCCAAGGGGTTGAATTTAGTTATTAAATAATTAAATTAATTAATTAAACGTGATGCAAGAGAATGAAAGTAAATAAAAGAATTAGAATTAATTTTGGAATTTAATTTCAATGTGTGGGAATTAAATTAGAAATTGTAATTAAATGTTTATTTGGGAAATTGGTTGCAACTTTGGAAATTAATTTATTATTTGAAATTGCATATTAAATTGAAAGTGGGGTTTTGAAAAGTGAAATTGAAATTGAAATATCTAATTTGCATATAATGTGAATTAGGGTTGTAAATATTGAAATTGAAATTGAAATTGAAATATCTAATTTGCATGTAATGTGAATTAAGGTTGAATTAGGTATTTTTGATTTATAAAGAATACATGTTTTAATTTTAGGGCAGAATTTTTTTTAGAAAAATACATTTTTACAACAGGGAAGAAATTTTGGAAAATTTGCACAAGGGTTTGAAGAAAGTTTGATTATAGAATTGATTGAAGGAAAGATTGTTTGCATTTGTTGAATTTTCGATTGAATTCATTGGAGGATTGAAGAAAATTCAGGAAATCTTTGGAGGAGGCTTGCATCAGAAATTCATCTCTTCCTGTAGCTTCTTGTACCAGGTTTTCCTCTTTGTGTTTTATTGTTCTTGATTGTTTTCTTTAAAATAGTAATAATTAAAGATTTGTTTGTTAAATATGTTTTAGAAAATAAATTTGATATTAGAAGAAAGGAATTAAATAAATTTACAGCCTTTGCTTGTGAAAATTCTTGAGTGAAAATTGTGAAAACCTTAGTTGAATTTAATTATTTGGAGAAATTGATGTTATTGTTATTGAAATCAAACATAGAGATTGAACAATGCATTTAAAATGTTTTTAGAAAATGAAACCTTCTGTTTATTATTAAAAAATAGATTTTAAAATCTGCAGTATAGTTATATTTTTATGGTAAAATGGTCTGATTGCGTCGCCTATAACTCCACTTTTACAAACTGGGTTTTCAAGAAATTTAAAAGGTTTTTGCATTTTGAAATTTTCTTATCTTTGTCCAAAAATCGTAAATACCCAGATCGTTGTTTTTGAGTTATGTTTGAAACATGAGACTGCTGTTAAATTATTTTCCCATGGTTGTTCTGAAAATAAAATAATAATAAATTGATATTTATAAATATTAATATTTTATGTATTGTTATTATAATGTTAAAATATTATTTAATAATATTTTATATTATAATTTATAATACTAAAGTATTATATTTATTTATATTATTTTAAATAAAATTTGTATATTAGATTAGTGGAATTAAAATTATAAACATATGGGGAAATTATGTTTATTTTTAAATGGCATGTTAAAGTTTAATTGAAGGAGTTAAATATTTGATTTAAAGAATGCATAATTTAAAATTGAATTGTGAAATTTAAATCCACATGTAAAAGGTCCAATTATTAATTTGATTTAATTGGAAAAATATATTTATATTTTGGAATATTGATGATAAAGGATATTTTATTTTGAATTAATCAATTTGATATTCTGCAAAGGATAGAAGATATGTTAATGATTAAATATATTTAAATATATTAATTTATATTTAATATATATATATAGAGTGAAGATATATATCCATTTGGGAGAATAAATAATATTTTATCTTATTTTATTCTGTTGTTTGCAAATTGGGTATTATTAGTGTTCTAAAAGAGATAATTAGTATGTGTAGAAAATGTATAGAGAAAGATATTTTTTTTAATAGAAGTAATTACTTGATTTAAAAGGAAACATTTATTTTCCTAATATGATTGAAGAAAATATATTGAAATATATATATATCCATGAGTATTTTCAATCAGTATTTACCTTGTTTTATTTGAGTGCGTGTAATTTAGCTTTGCATGAAGAATTTAAATGATAAGTTTTGAATGTATGGTCAAAATTGATAAGGAAAAAGATATTTAAATATATTGAAGAATTATAGAAATATTTATATTTAAATGTATGTTTTAATTAATGAGATCTAATTAGAAACAATATGAATGCGTGGTCAAATAGATAAGTCAAAAGATATTTTTTTATACATTGATGAAATTGCATGTTTTTAAATGGATAGTTGATGAGACATAAACTCCGGATAGAAAATTGGAAAAGATTGTTTGCAATAGTGTTAGGTTGCATTAGAAGTAAATTTAAGAATTAACTATATTGAAAAAGACAAATAGTTATTATGTTTTATTTAATTCCATAGAGTAATCTAGTCATTGTGAATGGAATATTAATGGTGTCTATATAATATGGAACATATATATATATATATATATATTCAGTGTAAAATTCATTATCGTATTTTATTTTAATGAGATGCATGCAATGTATTATTGAATAGAGATTTAAAAATGGATTGATTAGTGTATATGAAAAATAGATAGATAAACAATATGTTATTATATTAAAGTGATTGAATGTTTTAAATAGAAAATTGAATGAGATGTAAGATTTTGTTAGGAAATGGAAAAAGTTTACTTGCATGGATTTGTGTCGATTTAAAAGTAAATTAAGAAGTTGTTTTATTGATGAAGCAATCAATTATGTTATTTAATTAATTTCTATTTAGATTAATTGAATCATTGTGATTGAATTATGAAAGAGATATGGATTTAGTATATCCAAAAGTAGTCTCTCCCTCTTGATTATCTTAAAGGATTTAATTCTTTGTATTTCATTAAAGGGAAGTAAGTTTAATTGTTTTAGATTTCTAATAATGAAAAGGGAAATAGAGGTTATGATTATTTTAGATGATCTACTTATCATGTCTTTGACTTTTTCAACACTACTTATTGAATGAGTATGGATTTAGGAAATCCAAATATTAGATTTGATTGATGACTTGAATGCTTTTGTTGCTATGTCATCAAGTTGAATTGTTGGTTTTGGGATTTAGTGTTAGTCCTAAATTATAAGTCTTCCAGAAGAACTTAGAGGATAAGGGTTGTTGAATCTTTATGCCATCCAGTTGTTTTCCCTTGGGTAGTGCATGGTGTCTTTTCAATTTTACCCGATTTTCACGAACGGGGATGTTTGCACCTCCTTGGTTTAAGAGCGGATTATGGGATCCGTGTCTCCTTGTATGGAGTGACCTTGTTATGTAGTTTCATCTTGTTGCCTCCTATGAAAGGAGTGGACTATGTGTTGTTGCCTCCAAGATGTTTGGAGTGAGATCTTTTGTACCTCCTGTGAAAGGAGTGGACTATGTGTTTGTTGCCTCCAAGATGTTGGAGTGAGTTCTATTATTTGTATCCTCCTTGTGTTGGAGTGGATTATGATGCCTAGTTGGTATGCACTTGTGGTTCCCTTGGTGGATTGTTTGAGTGTTTGTTGTCGAATAGAAGAGTGGCTTCTGTTAGGCGCTAGAGCCCAAAGAGGTAAACTGGATAACCTTCAGGAGTGATTTAAACAAGTGATAATTAAAATAATGTACTTAGAAGATTAGGACTAACTTCACATTAATCAAGATAATTTAATCCTCACTCATAGACGTAAGGGATTGTTTAGACTTGGGATGAGTGAGAAGGCCTGGAATGGCAAGATCAACTATCTTCTTCTTGCGAGAGGTAGTTGATTCTGCATGAGTGAGTATGAGTTCCGGGATTCGGTTGAGGCCACCAGGATTACTTGTGCTGGAGCCTATAAAGAATGTCCAGAGGAGATCTCATGACAAACCTTGTGATGACACTCTATCTATGACAACTGTTGTTAATTATTTTATGTGTATGGTTATTGGAACATACCTGATCTACTTTATGTCTGGAAGCAATGTGACCTATGTCAGTGATGTTGGAGTTGTACTTGTATTGTATTTGATTTGTACTTGTATTGTACTTGTATTGTATTTGATTTGTACTTGTATTGTACTTGAGTTGTACCTGATTCGTACTTGTATGGTGAATGAGTTGTACTTGTTAATTCATTTGGTTGGTTATAACAGTATGAGTCAGTATGAGTTTGCCTTTGGTTAGAGCTAGTAGAATCTTTGTCCATGTTACTTTGTTACTATCCCCTAGCATGGTGGGTGGGCCTTCGGGTACCACATTGGTTGGGTGGAACATGCACCAAAACCGTTGGGTCCCCATCTATCTTCAGTACTTGGTGGTGAGACATCCAGATGGACAGCTCGCGGTTCTTGTTGTAATTTCTTGCATTGTAATATTTCAGTCTTGTATAAGTTATTTTATCCCTCTTATGTTTATGAGGTGAAATTTTGTAATTGTAATCTTTTGTACTATTGCCTCATTATGGGAATGAGTGATGTATCTATTGGATTAAGATAATGTTTATGAGATTGTATCTTGGTTGATTATCTTATTATATTATGTGGTATTCTTATGATGTATGATGTTTATATCATAAGGTTCTTAATGCTATGGTTATATGTAATATGTATGTGTGGGTTTAAGTAATCCTAACCTTGTAGTCTTAGAGGTTGTTGTTAACTAGTAAGTGAATGTGTATGTTAAATGCACTTTATAAAAAAAAAATTGGTTCGCTTATGATGTTAATTACAACTTCCTTTAAGGCTATTTGGCGGGGCATTACATATTGTAAATACGACATGTAGTTTTTATCTATCATGAACTATTATGTAATATTAATTATACTTTGTATATACTAACCAAATTTTACAAGAGTGTGCTACAATTAAAATACCAAATTTATCCAAGGACTTATTAGATTTATTTTAATGTGTTAGATACAATGATTGTAGTTTTTGTAAAAATGTGTTTAAATGAGAAACGTTTACAATGCGGTGGATTATCAAAGTTCATATATCATGTACCCATGATGGAAGAAAAATGATCTGGGAAATAAAATGTTTGAGAAAAAGAGATATGAGATGGTAAAATACAATTTAAAGAGTGGAGGTGAAGATTCTAGATGTGAGTTGGTCACAAGAGAAGCACTGCTAATTTTATTTCTTTGTGGAGACATATGATATAGATCTTAAGGTGGCATCTAATATAATTTATATAATTTTAAGTAGTGATTCTTAATCTTCCGATATATTTTTTGTAATAAATGTTAAGTTGTAGTTGATTTCAATTTTATTTTGCTTAACGTTTTTTAATATCTAAATGTAGGTGTTTTGGAGAATTTAAATATATTGTATATGAGGATTGTGATCAAGAGGTTAAATAATTTATATTTCATCATGGATACTTTCAATATAATTTGGATACAATTTAAAAACATCTATTAAATCAACATTTTGAGGAGATATTATATTTTTTATATTTAATTTTTAAAAAGTGTGTTTCTTGGAAATTTTAAAATTTGGTAATGATGTTACCAAAATATCTATGAAATGTGTTTGCGAATTAAAATTATGCTATTGAGGCCTTGATAAATAAATGGTATGAACTTGTATTATCAATATTTGATGTTTAAAATTTTGGTCAAGCTATATTTGATTGATAAGGTTGCGAGAAGATCTTTCTTATGCTTGAATACAAAAATGGATTGTATACCTTCCTTGTTTAACTCTATTTTCCTTCTTTGTCCATTGGAATTGCATATGGAATTTGTTCATGTGATTTTATGGTTATTTGATTGGTGTGTCCCATCCACTTTGTTTGTGGTTTTCTTATGGGCACTATTGCATTACTATTCAATCAAATCAGGTTATCAAATGGAAAATTTAATATTAAATTCCTTAGGTTGGCTTTCTAGATTGTGTTGGGGAAATCATGCCTCCCAAAAGCTAGTGCATTTTCCTTAGATAAAATTTCACATAAAATTTCACATGAGAATACTTATAGGATATCTAGACAAGTCACACATTTGTCTTCACATATATCTATCTCTAAGGTTTCTACTATGCATGTCTACTAAATAATCTTCCAATCACCTATTACTCAACTATTCATATTCCTTATAAGTTCTAGAATTAGCATTGTTGTGAGTTAGAATGGTCTAATTCCCTCTCACAATATCTCTTATCTCTATTTATCAATTGAAAATTTATGCTTATCATTTAATTCCACTTGGGATAGAATATGGAAGGCTAGCCCATTGAAGATGAGTTAGAATTTATGGAAAGAAATAAATTGATGAATATTTAATGATAGGGACATCCCATTTAATTCTTTACAAAATAAAATTGAAATCATCATTTATGAGAATATTTCAACCAAATTTAGAATGGTTTCACATAGAGCAATTGAGTTCACTAGCTAGGACAATAGGATGACAAATAACTTAGAGTTAGGTTACAGTCTCCTATTGGGTTTCTCCTATTGCTTGAGTAAGGTGGGTATGATGGAAATCAGATGGTTGGAACCTCATTTTGGAAGATAATAAATAAATGTGGATGAGGCTTGCAAAGGTAATTGAACTCCAATTTGAGTTGCTTCTATAATAAAAAATGACAAAGGTAATCTCCTTTTAGTTGTATCTAAGATAATCCACCCATCCACACATAATGAGGTTGAGTTAGATGACTTATTTGAGGGGATAAGATTGTGCGAACATATCATTAAAGTTGTGGGTATTGAAGGAAAACCCTAAATTCTAATTATTTTTCTCTTTTAGAAGATCACCAATTATAGGCTTAGCTCAAAGTTACAAAAAAATATTGTTATTTTTGGATTGTATGAGGCCCTTCTTGATTAGAAAAATATTCAAAGAGGCCAATATACATAGGTGTAACACATGATCCAAAACACACATGATCTATCAAAATGATATGTGAAGTAAGTGAAATATTTTTTTGGATCAATCAAAGTGATATATGTAGATCATTTTTTTCAATGTGAAAACATATTCATATTTATATGCTATATTTTTCAACCAACCAAAAAATTTATGAAATAGACTTTACTTCATTACCTAGACCAATTATAGAGTTAAACACTATTGTATAATTGGTGTTTCATCTATCAAATTTACCCTAGATCTAAAGTATATTTTATCTAAATTCTCATCCATCCTAATAAGTTCCATATATATTGAACACTGCTCTTTTTATGCATCCTAATTAGCCAATAAAATATATGTGAATATATAAATTTTAATGCACAATTGTTTGACTATATGTAATATGCTAACCAAATATGATGCTCCTACTACTTCCATATATAATCTAAAATTAACCTTGCACAACTCTCTAGAATAAGTGCGTGATCATCACTAGTTTAAAATAATACCATGTTTCAAGGTCTTTCTATCTTCCTTTGTATTTTTGGTTGGATTAATGAATGTTATATGTATATAAATATTTCAATTTGAGTGGAGTTATAGTATTGTGATTCAATTTCTTAACTACATGAAGTTTTACATTTTCCCTTTTTTTCTCCAAATTCTTCTTAAATCCATACCTTGAATAAATGTTTCATGATCTAATTAAATTGGAAAAGATGATATATCTTCATCTATGGAGTTCAATTTCTTAGTTTCATGAAGTTGTATCATTTATTATCTTTTCTTTGAATTCTCAACTTCATACTCTTTTGATATTTGAGTCTTTGATTATTTTCTTGATGTTATGTTGAATTATATACCAATCAAATACAATTATTCAAAATAATCAAAACAAAATTATTTTCAATTATCAAAAACAAATTAAAAACATGGAATCAATTATTCAAATTATTAAAAATATAGTATAACAAGAAAGTTAGATTAAATGATGATGGAAAAAATGGGGGTTTTCAAACAGGGTATGGATACCCATCAAAACATTTAAATTCAACAACAAATGAATGGATTTTTTGAAAATGCTTTAGAAACTTTCAAACAAATTCATGCCACGAATTTTGCACAGTGCAACCAACCTGAGAGGACGAAGGTGATGGAGGTCTCTGGAAGGTTCACATGTTTGTGGGTTGTGTTTCTACAAGTGCTTCTTCGCTGGTTCGCTGCACGCACTGCCTTTTTCGCCAGCCGCCTCTATCATTGTTCCCTGAACTCTGTTGGCAAAAGTGACAGAGTTTTTTTTTTTAAAATCTCTATTAAAGGGGTTCGGAACCCCTGTTCATTCGAACCCCTTTATTTTAATACTTTTTCCCATAAGTCAATGGGGTTCGAGCGAACGGTGGGTTCAATCGAACCCAGTGGTTTGCCCGAACCACTATAATGGTTTGGCTGAACCAATGGGTTTGACCGAACCCCTTCACTTTGTGTAGGGGGGAAAAATGACTTTTCCCTTCCTCCACAAAAGTGTTCACCACTTATGTGGGTTCACCCACGATTAAGATCTAGTACATATTGCACAATCATATGAAGAGCCAACTTCTAAAATCATAAAGGTTATTTCATGGGTGCAAGTCCCACACTTGTGGAATTTCCATGTTGGTACATATTTATACCTTAGGTGTAAATTTGAATATCAAGACATACAACATAAGTTTGAGGATTCACTTGTAGATTTTTATTTTTTTCTATGAGCTCTTTTTAGTCCACTTGTAGAATATAATATTCCTCTAATTCAATATGACTTATCCCCCTCATCAACATGAATTTAAATTATTTTATTTATGTAAGTTATGTATCACTTCACCATCAATTATATAATGATCAAGCCCTTGCCTAGCACCATTAGTCCTTAACAAAGGCTAATCATGATCTTATTCACATGTACTAGCCTCACCCTAGCCATTATCAACATGATTGTGTTAAAAAAAATTCCCTTTCTTATACTCAAATTTATGTTTTATCCATTCCTTCCAACATACCTTGTGATCTTTAGTGTTCTACTATCTACATGAATTAATCCTACATGTCTATGAGAAAGATCCTAGTGCATTATCTCTTGGTAATTCCTCACCAAATTAAAACTTCATGGTGTTACATAAGACCCTACTTGACACTCTTCAATGAAAAAGCATTTAATTACTAGGCTCATAGTTTTCATTTTATAGCTCTATGATTCATGGTCTATTGAAAAAAGATAAATAATTTTTTGTTTTTAAATTTTGTTGGGAGATACAAATCTCTTCCATCTAAAAAGACAATAAAAAATAAGGAAGTTTTTGGGAATTGTCAATCCTTCAAGGGGAAGGCTTGAATTATAGTTGGATCTAAAATATTGAGGACACATAGAAACACATGTTGTAACCCATGAATTCATTTGGAAAAATATATGACAACCCAACGGCCATAAGTTCATCTCTGTTATCAAATAAGAGCTTGAAAATACAAATGTTGCATCATGCATGATACATAAGAAACATAAACTCCAATTTAATAACTAATATAAATGATAATATTTCAAAATTTACAAAATAAATCTCCTTAATAGTTTCACTTCTCAATCCTTCCTCATATTCTTTCAATTTAAAATATCAAACTGTATTTTCTTGTCTAATTTACCAATAAACATCCATATAACTTCATAAATTACAATATAGTTTCTTAATAATCCTTGATTTTAACTGTTATTGATCATCTTCAAATACCTTTGGTTTAGTCCTTTTCTTTTAAAGTGAACATTCATTTTAGCTAAGTCTAGTAATGGTTCAAAGTAGTTTATCTACTTAGCTTTGTTTGTTTTCATATACAACACATCGATCAAATGCACTTACCCCAATTAAACCTAATTTTTTAGGTGTGCGCATTCCTCTGTCAGCCTTTATTCTCTCATCTATAATATAGGATTTCACTATCCTACAAAGCAGAGATAATATAATACAAAATCAAAATTTTGTCTTCCATACAAACAAAGACAAATTAACAATAATTAATCATATCAAAATAATGTACATAAATAATTGAGAAAATATGGTGTTCTGATGTACTATAGGCCTTCTTGAACTAGTTACATTGTGGGTTTGTTGTGCTTCTTACAAAAACCTTGGCCAAACCCTTGGCTCTAACTTGCATTCCTTTGTTCTTGGCCAAACATCAGATCTTTCCACTTCTTTTATCCCATCTTGATATTTGGGTCTTTGTTCTATGTGACTGCAACCATCTTCTGTTTATTGAAAACATGATTATAAACAATAAAAAATTTCAACTCTTTCATATGATAGTCGTTGAATGTTTTTTCTTCAAGAAAACATCTGGTAACAAAAATGAACTCATCATACCAGCTGAGGTACCATATGTGCTTCCAAATGGCTTTATGGGTTGCAACAAGTATTTCTGCGTGTCCCCAAAACTTTGGATTCAATTTCAAATCATACCTTCCAGTTGAAGGGTTAATGGTTCCAATGAACTACTTTTTTCCTTGTTTACTTTCAAGCCTCTGTAATTTATGAACTTCCTTTTTCTGTTTACTTTTAATCTAGATCATTCTTAAAAACAGAACCCAACATTAATTAAATTCTCTTAGTCTATGACACACGAAATCATTTACCATTATCAATATATTTCACTCAAATAATTAAGGAAAAAGTCCAAGGTCATTTACTTTCATCCTCTTCAAGTTCCAGACTAAGTCCTTTGTCTATTCAATTGCATTCTAGCCTATGTATTTTGTTTAACAGTCACCCTCTACAAGTCCCACAGGAAGTTCTTATTGATTCAAAATATATTTGTCACTTAATTATTTTACAATGTTATGGACTCTTTTTTTAGTTAAAAAAGGAAGAAAAATCAGTTAAAATACATCCAATTCATATTATTTATATATAATTGTTCGATTTAAAAAATATTTGTTTCATATCTTGACCTTGATCTAATAGTCCAACACACATCAACCTTGAATCTTTCAAAAAATGTTTTTGATAAATAAAGAAAGATTACAAAGATTCATACATCAACCTTCAAAAAATCTTTTACAGAATGTTTTTGATTACATAAACATTTTTGACTAAAATTATGAACTAAAAGAAGATTTTGAATCTTTAAAAGAAGGTTATTCATTTGATAACTGAAACTATTCTACTTGTATTATTCATTTGGTAGTGGATTGATGATATCATTCCATATTTAACCCTAACAAACCCATGACTTGGTACCTACATGGTTACCATCTTAACACACATCTATAGATTCCATCTTCGAATGAAAACAAAAAATGAGATATCTGATTTCGTAATGCTGCAACACCGTTCTGACTAAAACTTCCAGTCAATCTCTCTACAACCCCATTCATTGGTTCTCAGTGAACATATTTCATAAACATTGACTTTCTCTAGATATTTGAACTGTGAAAGCGATCTTTACCAACATGTTTTATTTGACAGTAAATTTGCCATTCAAAATAAACTTTGAAAATAGGATTATATTTCAAATAAAAAACTGTTTCTTGCAAGTATTGCTCACTATACTTGAGAGGTCAAAAGTTTAACAATTTTCATATTGTTGTCAAAACACTACATATTTGTATCCCACTACTCAGTATTCACGTGTTAGAAAGACTAAGTATGCAACCTTGCAACTTAAGGAAGCAAAATAAAAAAGAGAAACAAAATTATCCTTGATTGACATAAGCACATGCGTCACATCTTGACTCCTTAGGATGACAAGATTCCTGGTACACCACAAAGAAAAACCAATGCATAAACAAAATCCCTGAATACTTTTTTTGAAAATCCCATTAAAATTCAGTCAAAATCAAAGAAATACAAATAGGTATTAATTTATATACAAAGCATTTAGATAAATTTTGTATCTATTCAAAGCTCCAATGACCACTATCAACAGGTGCTCTAGAACATTCTTGACAGCAACTAAAAAACAGAGATGCTGTGAAGATTTAAAAGACACTCTGGGTAAACAATCACCTTTCTCTACAAGGATGGCACTAAAATCCTTAAGTATTAAACCTGAAGACTGGCCTAACACAGAGTAGAAACTAACCACACCATGCTATATCAATGAAACAATAAGTACAACTTAAAGGTTTGAGTATCCTATTCAATGGAATTGGTTATTCAAATAGAAGAAACAAAGGGAAATAGAAAAATATTCACAAGGACAATGGCATGTAACATTGATTGCTTAAACTAAAAATATGTTATAATTTTGTAACATTAATTTTTTTGAATGAGTATCTAGAAATAATGTTTAACAAATTAGTCAATATTATAACACATGTAAATTAAGTGTACTTTTATGACATCAATGTCACGACTCATTTAACAAATCTTTGAAAAATGATGGGTACCACTGAATTCTTATGTAATTGTAAGTGCCTAAAATAACACAAGTCGACATAATAGTTTGATGATGACTTATCATTCTAGATCATAACCCATGTGATGTGAATTAAACATCCTTTTAACATTTTCCAACTTTATCACAATGCCCTTGTGTTTCTTTGCCCCTTATCAACCTCATTTAGCCTCTATATTAAGTTTTGGGTACTAGCACAACGCCAATATCCTTTTGCAAACCTTCTAATGAAGGATTTCTCAAGACACTATATAGTCATCCAGGCATCCTATCTCAAGTTGTAGAGTCACCCAAGTGACTTGCCTTGGCAAAAGGGGCGATCCTATCATGTTTGGTAGAAGCGTAATTACTTTACTTCTAGCTTTTTTCCACCATTTCTACTTGCGATTGAGAGTTCTTTCTAGCCCTAACTAAGCCATCTCTTCTCTTGATTGATTTTCCTCTCCCCTTGACTCTCAATCAATTCTTCATTCATCTATCCATCAACTCTATACTCTAATCCCAATTACTTTTCCATAATTGAGAAGCTTCAAACCTATAAATACTCACCTTACCTTTGTTATTGGGGAAAGATTGATGTTTTTGTATTTTGTCAAGATTCTTACTAGAATATTTGTATTCACTATACCCTTGATTCCAACACAAGGATAGCAAGTCTTCTTAAAGAATTAAGATTATTACATTGTAGCATCCACCCATGGAATTTTTTTGCTCAACATAGGACTTTGTGAGCCTTTCCTTTGTCTATTGAAGCTTCAAATCTTCCTATATCTTCTAAGTAATCTCCAATTTTCAGATCCAGAGCTTCCCCACCCCTATTGTCACCAAGAGAAGGTTTCAATTGTCATAGAGGATTATCCAAAAGAAGAATGGCTCTTCGAAGACACAAACCACCACCAATAGCACCAAAAGCTTCTTGATATTATAGGTTTTGTATTTATTTTTAAAAGCTTTCATTTAATAATTAGAAAATTAAAATTTATCTTTGTGTTACCGTTTCTTGGTTAGAATAGTAATCTTTGTTTGTTTATTAGAATAGATTAAATTTGTTTTCCTTAGATAAAGTAGATTTTCTTTTTTCCTTGCAAAAGTCCTTGATCACAACACAAGGTAGGTGAAATTAAAGACCTTCATCCCAACACAAGGCATTCATTAAATTATTTTCTTTCAAATTTAAAGCTAGAAAATAAGATATCCCAACACTCTCAACAAAATTGAAAATTCTCAAAAGTACATAAGATAATTTAGTTTATTTCAAAAATTACAAATGTAATTATATTTTCAAGAAAAAATAAAAATAAAAATTGTATCACACTTCAAACAAACTTATCAACACAAGTGAATTTAAGCATTTCAAACTAAAAGTCAATTTTGGTCAAACATATGGTCTAGTTGGATTCATTCTAAGGAAATTAGATATGAGCCACAACTTCTCTAACTAGTAGTGCCCACTAAATACATATGCAATATCACTTTGGTGTCAATGTATCAAAAAAATTGTTTAAAAATTTAACATTTTCACAACTCCTATTCATGTAAATAACATTTTTAATAGTTTAATTATTATTTTTTATTTTTACTAAAAGTAGGTATAAAGTTGATTGTCTTGTCAAGGAAAAGACCAAATTTTATTAATACACACACACACACATGACGCACTAGAGAAGAGATTCTATGCCAAGATAATATATATTTTATTTTGGATAAATAGTTAAAAGAAAAAATGACATCCAATCAAAATAATTGTGTTTCTAATACACACAAATTTTAAGATTTATTTAAAAATACATATTTATCAAAATGAAAAAAAAATTAATCCATGCACTAAAATTTTTAATTATAAATACATAAAAAATATTTAAAGAAAAATGTTATTATTTAAAGAGTGACATCCCACTTAACCTCATTTTTAACATTTGCCAACAACTAAATTATAGAGTCAATTTTACGGAAAAAATAATATTCAAATAATTTTTTAATATTACTTAAAAAGTGTAAACATAAAATACTCTAAAAAGTCTACATTTACTTAGTTTATATCATATTGAAATTCAAAAGATATATGTCACTTTCTAGGGATTCATGTTAAAAAGTAGATCAATATTGATTATTTCCTTTATTAAAGTGTGACACAACTTTAAATTTTCATCCTGATATGCACATTTAGTCTCATTAAAAATTTAGAAAATAAAAATAAAAAATAAGTAGAGGCCCTAAAATTTTCCATGACTCACTTAATAGACTTGCAAACAACAAAAACATACATGCCCCTCTCTTCAATATCTTTTCCTCCTCACTTGACTCCTACACTACAGTCAATATATCTTGGACCAAAACAAGATTGGATGGAACCAATCTTTAAATAAATTTAGAGAGATTTTTCCTATTTAGGTAACTCCAACCAAAGAACAATCCCAAGAATAAACTAAAATCTTAAGGCTAAATCAATAAGAAAACAAGTAAACATGTCAAAGGGAGAAGTTTTGAGCAAGGAAACTTGCTCTTCTAGACAAATTAATTGTGTTAGAAGTGATGGTTGAATACATTTCACCTTTTTGCAACTAATGAGTTACACTAAATCAAAGTAAGTGGCCCTCTTGGTCCTATAAGAATAAATATACAACACTTAAACCAACAACATCAAATAACATTATGGAAAAAGAACCAGCTAGAAAAACCAAACCATCCATAATCATACCATTCAAACCCATAAATAAAATCTAATAGACCACACTAAAAAACTACTTCCATCAATGATGTTCTACTCTAATGTGAAGTGAATAACCCCTTAGCTTGACCCCCACTTGATTTTATTTTTGCATGAGAGAATGAGTGACTTGGTGGATCCCTCTTAGCAATAATTAAGTGCACTTGCTATCTAGATTCTAACTTATTCATGTTTTCTTAATTTGATTCTAACCATCACATATTTTGGCGAACTTGATCTGAATTATAAATTATTTTGAGTGAGCTATCTCATGTTTTCTAATTCTCTTCCTTATCCTTTCATTTATCTCTCTTTGTGGGCATTCCATTATTCTATAGTAATTTTGGACCCCTATAATATGTTAGAATCATATAGGGTTCAAGGGAAATTTCTCTCTAATGAGCCTCTCACATCCAAGTTTGATAGGTATCTTCTACTAAAATCTATGGAATCAATCTCCAATTTTTATGGTTTTAAAGATATTGATTCAAATGAGAGAAGATATTAATCACTTAACTTCATAACCTTCAAGAACCCAACTTGGAGTAGAGATACCATTCTTCATCAAAATAAAAAATCAAGGTAGAGCATACCAAGTGCACATTCGACTCAAAATCTACCAATAATATTTCCCTATCACAAGTTATAAAGACATAGATGCTCAATTGTATAATGTAGTGGATTCCCTCCATGTTGTCCATGTAGCTGAATGGGCCACTCAAATATTTACAAATGGGGCCACTCAAACCCCACCACAAGACAACCCACCTCAAGTTGGTGAAACTCAAAGAGTAGAGGTTACAACACCCACAAACCTTATTTCCACCTTGGTATAATATCATTGAGGTAGCAAACACATACTAATCCTTTCATTTCAGCTAGAGTTATTCAAATCTATGTTGTAGTACAATTACCTCTTATTGGAATTTGTACTCTCAAAATATAAGTAACAAGGCATTTGTGATTCCCCAACAACAATTTCACAACATACAACATAGTCACCATGTCAATTAAGTTGTCAGTTTGATCCTGTAGTCTGAACTGGTATGAAGAACTAGTTTACATCCTCCGGTATTTTTTGGTCTAGTATTGTGGCCTACAACCCCCTACCATTGATCATCATTGCTTGTGGTTTTGGGAAATGGATTATGGATGTTGGAATCTTGTAAGTATAAAATATTGTGTGTGCATGTGCTTGTATGACAAGTTGGCATTGCTCTTGTGTCACATTTTGTTATTAAGTCTATCCCTGACTGAACTAATAAACAACTGGTGGTATAATGGATTAATTTGTTGTGGATAAATGGGTGACCTATCTTTGGTCCATGCCGACATGATATATCATGTTACACGATTGAAATATTTTTGGAGAAGTTGTGTACTAACTTGGAGTCGATAGTTATTATTTTTGGTGAATAAATATTGCATCTAATTAGGCCGACCTAATTGATGCTTGTGGATGAGTTAGATATATATTGGATAGTTTTGAGATTAGAGAGTGTTGTGTTGTGGAACAAAATGTGAAGTGTGATTTGAATGTGAAGCAAGGTGTGAATGTGAAGCGAAGTGTGTGAAACTGATGAAGTGTGTTAAGTCTATTTATTGAGCATCAAAAGAATTGAATCGACACTCATTAGGTGCACTCTCATCAGTTCATGTTCTGGCTATAAGCCATTTTTTTTATTGTAATCCTTTTGTAGGTAGTGAGCCTCCTTGTTTGGATAGTGAATCCTCTTTGTAAGAAGTGAGATTTTGTATCTAGAAGTGAGCCTCTTTTGTATCTAGTTTTGGAAATATACTACATAGTAAGTTAATCCTCGCCATGGTTTTTCCCTCATTGGGTTTTCCACATAAAAATTATAGTGTTCATGTGATGTGTGGTTTCATGTTATGTTAATTATTTTTCTCATCTTTACTATTATATGCATTGGATTAATTGGATGGTATTTTTTCAATAAGTTTAAGAAGATTCTAATTCACCCCCCTCTTAGTATCTTGGAAATTCAACAATTGGTATCAAAGCTCTAGTTCCTTTGAAGAAGCCTAACAACTTGAGGAAGATCTTGTAGATTGAACAAATGGATAAAGAAGAGCTTTGGGTTGCTCTTGAAGATCTTGACAAGGCTGAAAATGAAAACAAAGATCTGAAATAAAATCTTGATGAGGAAAATGAATGCATTCGAAAATTGAAAGAGAAATTGAAAAAATTCAAAGAAAGACATAGAGAAGTGAGTGAGCAATTAAAACAATAAAATGAAGAGATTATCGGATTGAAGGTGCAAGTGGAGGAAAAGAAGATAATTGAAGATTATCTGAATACTATGGTGCAAAGCAAGTCTGGTGTATGCTCAAGGCTTGAACAAGAAGTGGTGATCCTAAAAGTAGATCTGGAAAAAGAAAAAATATGTGAAGATAGTTTCAAGACAAGCTCCACCAAGCTTGATGAATTGATTGCAAGATAGAGACCTTCTAAAGACAAAGGTGGTTTTGGAAATGAATTTGGTGAATACTCTAAGAATGTGCAGACCTCAAATCCAATGGATAATCAAAAGACTCAAGATTGAGGGAAGGAAAAAACAAATCCAAGAAACTTTGCTAGAAGACCACCTATCATACAACCAAATGATCAAAGATACCCATCCTTCAATGGTGTTTATTTTTCATGCAATAAATTTGGTCACATGGCAACTGAGTGTAGAAGTAGGATGAATCTATTTTTTGGTTCCTTCTCCAGACAATGTTATGCATGCAAGAAAGTTGGACATAGAGCTAGTGAATGCATAACTCATATGATGAATTGGTTTAATGGGGACAAAATGAATCAATCTTTTGTTGGCTACTGCTATACTTGTAATAATTTTGGACACAACGTAAATTAGTGTAGATCAAGGGTTAATGGAAGTCAAAAAAATTAGAGAAATGTTGTATGCTACAATTGCAACAAATTGAGACATATTTCAAGAGTTTACAAAAGTAAAAAGGGAAAATAGTATGCCCTAGTAAAGAAGAATGAACCTGTGAAGAAAATTGATAAAGATGAGATTAAGAAAGAAATGAACAAGATATGGAAGAAGAAAGAAGAGCTAGAGATGACAGATGTGTCTGTTCCCTCATCTAGTGCAGATAATTCCTTTGGGAATTAGACCTAGCATGGTCTTAGGTGGAGCATTAACAAAAAATTGTTCGAACCCCCTAGAAATATGGCGTGTCATATGTTGGCACGAGGATATGTTGTAAGGAATAAATAGGTAGAGGTTATGTAAAAGAAACCGGAATAAAATGTGCAGGCATGTTTGTTTGCAGAGAAAAATAGGGTTTCTCAATGCAATGAAGAATGGTTTTTATCAGCTTTTTGAACCCTATCACATTTAATGAAAATTAGGGCAGTGTGGTTGTGTATAAATAAAAATCCATAAGTCATTTTTGATCACTTGTGCATTTGAATAATTTGAGGAATGAGTTGGAGAAATATTGAAGTGAACTTGAAGCAATTTGGAGTGATTATGAGGTAATTTAGAGAAATCACTATGAATAATTAAGAACAAAAGACTAAAGTCTTCAAAATATTTTCTCTCAGTTTACAAAAAGGAAGGTAAAAGAAGAAGTTTTGTTGTGCAAGAAAGCGTTTGAGGAAAATAAGCGCGATGATGAAATCTGCTAGTAGAGGATCAAGTGGAAATATTCCACTAAGGCTGAAGGGAATTGAATTGGAAGAATTTGATCATTGAAAAATGAAGGAAATGGAGCTAGGGTTAAAGATAAACAAATTATAGAATGTAAAAACCCTAGGCATGGATTTATGGGGAGAATTTCCTTGGTTTGTAGATAAAGAATCCATCCTATTCCTAGTAAGTCAATTCAAGAATGGAAAAATTATGTTGGACAAGCCCTACCCAATCATGAAGGAGGAAATTGAAGCTATTAATGGGTTGTGAAATTTTGGTGACCTCCTTGGAAAGAAAATAGTGAAATACAAAAATGTGGAGGAACTAACTGGTATCAACAAAGACCCCTGAGCCCTACTAATAAATACCATTGTCGACCCTACTATAAGGTATGTTGCTTACGACATTACTTATAAAAACTATTTCAAAAATCATGAAGGTTCCACTTCAACTATTGTTGTATATCTTGTGCATAAAATGGTAAAGGAAAACAAGCAGTTTGATCTATGTAGCCTAATTTTGGAAAACCTAACTGAGAATGTATGAATGGATTTGGTCGAGGGTTATCCTTTTCGATTTGGGTCTTTTCTTATATGTTTGGCATTTTACTTCTTGAGTTCACTACTGGGAAAAGAGAATGTTAAGTGGAAATTTAGTATCCCTGTCGAGAAGCAAGTCTATAGGTATTTGGAAGGTATGGAGGATAAAGCAAGTGTGTGTAAAATCTATTTCTTATCTTTGTAGAAGGATCGGTGCTCATGTTGGAAAATTTTCCTCAATTTGTTGTCTTCAACCTCTGTTAAGACTTGACGAATTTAATTTTTGTTCATGTCTTTTCC
The DNA here is from genome assembly GCA_007115665.2 of Sequoiadendron giganteum. Classification (NCBI taxonomy): domain Eukaryota; kingdom Viridiplantae; phylum Streptophyta; class Pinopsida; order Cupressales; family Cupressaceae; genus Sequoiadendron; species Sequoiadendron giganteum. Next base: position 385,243,081 of record CM021106.1, on the reverse strand, counting down.
ATTATACCATGAAGTCCTTCCTTCTCTTTTGTGGTAGCGCGATGAACCTTGGCTTCGTCGATAGAACAGTCGCATATCGGTGAGTGACAATGTGTTGTCTCACCAATATGTTGATATGTGATGAACTATATCAGTGTGACTTGGGTTCATTAGTGGAACTCTTCACCAGGCTACGCCAATGGACCCATGGTAGACGAAAGTGACTTAGATTCCAAAGGTAGTGGGGATCACAATAGAGTGTATCAATTAAAGGTGATCCTGATCTATGGTTGCGATGTGATTAATCCAATGGTGCTTTTTTATTTTGCACTCCTTTGTGATGAGAACTGACAGACTCTTATGAAGCAAGCGAAATTGACTAAGTGTATGACACTTGTTGGCTTAATCAACGGTGCTTTCTAGTCCCGTGCCTCTTGTGGTGGGTCTTGAATGACTCATGAGGGGTGTGCAGGCTTCAAACACATGTCATCGTGTTAAGTCTTTTCGGGAGACTTATTGGGAATACTGTAGATTCTATTTTGATTCTCTGAAACTTCACAAGCACTGTACCCATGTCTTGGTGGACCTTGGCCACAAAAAAGTGGTATATGAAGGGGAAAATGCACAAATTTTTTGACTATTGATGTGTAAGCCATTCAGTGGAGGTTATTGAAATGGACAAAGGCCTTCTGGATTCCTGAGAAGTTTTGAGGGTTAGTCTGCAAGGGAATTTGAATCGAACTGGTTGTGCAGAAAATGAATTGATCGTGGAATTTGTTGTGTATGGTAACACACTAGAATCATAATGGGTTGAAGTTTTGATGTTTGAACAGATTGATGTGTGATCATTTTGTCAAAATATTTGTATGCTGAGATGAGAAGCATTGGGAATAGTGTTGTTTTGTGTAAGGCTGATCAGGGAAATTTGTTGTTGTAGTAATTGTCACCTGTGAAGGAGAGTCTAAAACTTGTATGTAAAGTTTGTTTACTATAATACAAGAGATATTTCTTTGGTGTGGTGGGTTTTTCTCTTGTAAGGGTTTTCCCATGTAAATCTTGTGTCATTTGTGTTTGAATGTATTTCTCAATTCTGTAATTTCTTACATGTGTGTCTTAATGAACTATAATTGTGAAATTTAAATAAATATCTCTTCTCTTGTCTAAGTCTTGGCATTAGGAAGATTTGTTCTGCAATCAATTTTTTCCCAACAAATGGTATTAAAGCATGGCCAATTGTGTTATCCTTACGGGTAGGTTGGTTTTGTGTCAATTTTTGTTTAGTGGGAGTTTTGTAGAAGTCTTGAAATTTTTCTAATTATAGGTTGAGATGGCAACGACAAGTACATTTGGAAGGATTGAAATTGAGAAATTCAATGGCAACAATTTTGAGTTGTGGAAACTTAAAATGGAAGACTTGTTGGTGGATTGTGATATTTGGATTGTTGTGTCTGGAATGAAACCTACAGGAATGAAGAAAGAAGATTGGGAACTAATAGATCAAAAAGAAAAAGGGTTGATAAGACTCTGTTTGGTAGATTTTGTTCTCTTGAACATTCAGGAAGAGAAGACTACATCTTCTTTGTGGAAGAAGATTGGAGATATTTATCAGGGCAAGTCCTTGGTAAATAAATTATTCTTAAGAAGTTGTACTCTTTGAAGATGGAGGTAGGAACATTTTTTGTAGATCATCTAAATATGTTTAACACATTGATTTCCTAGTTAACATCTGTAGGTGTGAAGATTCATGATGAATATCGTTGTATGCTATTATTATGTTCTTTGCCAGATTCTTGGGATCACTTGGCGATGGCAATTGGGAGCACAAAAACCACTTTAAACATGGAGGATGTGGTTGCTTCTCTATTATCAAAAGAGATGAGAAGGAAATATTCTAAGATTGCAAAGGAGGCTCTTGTTGTTCGAGGCAGATCAAAAGAAGAAGGAAAGAAGAAGGACAAGAAGTCCAAGTCAAAATTAGAAGGGAGAACAAAGTCTCCTGACAAGAAGTCCAAGGTGAAGTGCTAGAATTGTGGGCAGCCTGGTCATGTCTAAAAGGATTGCAAAGAGGAGAAGAATAAGAAAAGAGTAACTCTTTTGACAATGACTCTTCTTAGAGAGATGCAAATGCTTTCATTATAGCCTTGACAACTCATACATTAGATTATGTTTGGCTGATTGATTTTGGAGCATCTTTCCATATGACATCTCATAGAGACTATTTTACAAAGTATGAAGAATATGATAGTGGAAAGGTATATTTGGCAAGCGATTCATCTTTGGAAATAGTTGGTCGTGGAAGAGTCAGAATCCAGTTTCCTGATGGTAGAATTAAGGGAATTGATGGTGTAATGCATATACCAGGTTTGGCTCAAAATTTACTTTCTGTAAGAAAGTTGAACAATGTTGGAATGCAAGTCTCATTCTCAAGCAATGGTTGTAAAATGACTAGAGGATCGATGGTGCTAGCTAGGGGTGCTCGAATTGGTACTCTGTACAAGCTAGATGCACTGGTTGTTCAATGCAATAGTGTCTCTGCAAAGTCACAGAAGGTTGTTTGTGAAGAGAAGAATGAAAATGTTCATACTGGAGAAAATTCCTTGGAAGTTAAAATTCTAGCAAAAAAGATTGTGCTTTGGCATCAGAGGCTCGGTCACATTGGTGAGAAAGGTTTAAAAGCCTTGAAAAATAAAATTCTAGTTGAGGGGCTTGATGATTGTAACCTTGAATTTAAATTTTGTGAACAGTGTATATATGGTAAACAACACTGTGTTTCATTTTACTCTAGTCCTCACAAATCTTCTGGTGTTCTAGATTATATTCATTATGATATGTGTGGTCCAGTGGATGTTCCTTCGCTATCGAAATATAAGTATTATGTTTCTTTTATTGATGATTATTCAAGAAGGGAATTTGTGTATTTAAAAAAAAAGTAAATTAGAAGTGTTCAGTCATTTTAAGAAATTTAAAAACCTTTTGGAAAATTAGACTGGAAGAAAAATAAAGTGTCTAAGGACTGAAAATGGTGGTGAGTTTTGTTTTGATGAGTTTGAAAGGTATTGCAAAGACCATGGAATTAAGAGGCATAAAACACCTTACACTCTGCACCAAAATGGATTTTTTGAAAGGTTGAACAAGACACTGATGGAGAAGGCAAGAAGTATGTTGAGCAATGTTGGTCTGGAGAAGAAGTTCTAGGCTGAGGTTGTGGCTACAACATGTTACTTGTTGAATAGATCACCTTCTTCATCACTTGTTGATAAAACACTTATCAAAGCTTGGTCTTGTAAGAAGCCCTCTCTTAGACATATTTGTGTCTTTGGCTATGAAGCATATGTTTATGTGTCGGATGTAAAAAGATCTAAATTGGACAACAAAGTTGAAAAATGTATCTTCATTGGGTATGGACTTGGTTTGAAAGGATACAAACTTTGGAATCTTGTGACTAAGAAGGTATTATACAATAGAAGTATAATCTTCTGAGAGTTGAAACCTTCTTCAGTGGATTTGTAGTCAGAGATGAAAGAAAAAGAAGAAAAGAATGATGTTGTTGAGATACCTCTAACTCCAAAAAAAGAGGAGAGTTTGAGCGGCTCTAAGAGTTCTAAACAAGAAGAAGAACCACAACCTCAACCTCAGCCTACAAGGAGGTCTACATGTGAGAAGAAACAACCTGATAGGTATAGATTCTCTATGTTAGACTCTAGTTGTGCCTATGCTTTTCTTACTAATAATTATGAGCCTAGGACTATAAAAGAGGTAGTTGAAATGCCTAGTTTAGATTCCTGGTTGGAAGCCATGAATGAAGAAATAGCATCATTAAGGAAAAATGAAACTTGGGATCTGGTTCCATTGCCTGAAGGTAGAAAGCTTGTGGGCTACAAATGGGTGTTTAAAAAGAAAATTGGTCTGGATGGAAATATTAAGAAGTATAAAGCGAGATTGGTTGGAAAAGGTTATTCCTAGGTAGAAGGAATTGATTATGGGGAATTTTTTTCTCCAGTAGAAAAGTTGACATCTACTAGATTTCTTCTCTCACTTGTAGCAATATATGATTTGGAGATTGAGCAGATGGATGTGAAGACATCGTTTCTTCATGGTGATCTTGAAGAAGAAATTTATATGTCCCAACCTGAGCACTTTGTGAAAAAAGGTAAAGAAAATCTGGTTTGCAAGTTGAAAAAATCTCTATATGGTTTGAAACAATCGCCTAGGATGTAGTACCAAAAATTTGACACATTTTTTTTGTCATTGAGATTTGTAAGATCAAAATCAGATCATTGTGTGTACTATAAGACTGAAAATTATTGGGTACTTATTATTGCCCTTTATGTTTATGATATGTTGTTCATAGGAAATAGTAAATTAATGAATTCTGATCTAAAATCTCATATTTCTGCAAAGTTTGAAATGAAAGATCTTGGTGCAACTAGGTATAATCTAGGGATAGAAATAACCAGGGACAAAAAGAGAAAAAAACTTTGGCTTAGCCAAAGTAAGTATATTAACATTGTTCTGGAGATATTTGGTATGAATGTTTGTAAACAACTAGTTGTTCCAGTTTTGCAGGGGACAAAGCTATCTGTTGAAGATTTTCAAAAATCTCCTACTGAGATGGATGACATGACCAGAGTGTCTTATGCTAGTGCACTTGGTATTTTAATTTATGCAAGGATTTGTACAAGGCTAGAAATTGCCCAAGCAGTGGGAGTTCTTAGCAGATTTATGGTAAATCCAGGAATGACACATTGGGATGTTGTGAAATAGTGTTTAGATATCTGAGGGGCACTTTGGGATATGCTCTATGTTACCATGGAAATTTGGTTGGATTATAGAGGACTTTCAATGTTCATGGTTATGTGGATTTTGATTGGGCTAGGGATATTGACAGTAGAAGGTCCACCACTGGATATACTTTCATGTTGAATGGTGGTGCAATTAGTTGGATGAGGAAGCGACAAGATGTAGTCGCTTTGTCCAATACGGAGGTTGAGTACATGGAAACAACTCATGCCTGTAAGGAAGCAGTTTGGCTTAGAAGATTGTGTTCTAATATTGGTTTTGATGCAAGGAAAATTGTTATTTGATGTGATAGTCAGAGTTCTATTTGTCTCATGAAAAATCTAATTTTCCATGCCAGGATGAAACATATCGATGTGCAGTATCACTTTGTTTGAGATATGGTGGAGGATGGAAAGGTCTATTTAGAAAAGGTGGATACTCTAAAGAATTTTGTTGATGCATTGACAAAGCCAGTGAACACAGACAACTTCAAGTGGTGTGCAAATTTGCTAGGCCTTGGGGCCTATGATCTTCAGTAAGTTTGAAATCTAGAGGAAGCCAGTAAGTCTTCATCAAGTGGGAGCTTGTTGGAAAATGTGCTTCAACTTGCTGGCTGAAACCTCTATTAACGACTTGACGAATTTACTTTTTGTTCATGTCTTTTATGCTATACCACAAAGTCCTTCCTTCTCTTTGGTGGTAGCGTGATGAACCTTGGCTTCATCGGCAGAACAATCGCATATTGGTGAGTGACAATATGTTATCTCACTGATATGTCAATATGTGATGAACTGTATTGGTGTGACTTGGGGTCATCGGTGGAACTCTTCATCGGGCTACATCAATGGACTGATGGTAGATGGAAGTGACTTGGATTCTGATGGCAATGGGGATCACAACATAGTGTATCTATCAAAGGTGATCTTGATTTATGATTATGATGTGACTAATCCAACAGTGCTCATTTATTCTGCACTCCTTTGTGATGAGAACCGGCATAATCTTATCAAGCAAGCGAAATTGACTGAGCGCATGAAACTTTTCGTCTTAATCAATGGTGCTCACTAGTCCCATGCCTCTTATGGTGGGTCCTGAGTGACTCATGAGGGGTGTGCAGCCTTTAAACATGTGTCGTCGAGTTAAGTATTTTTGGGAGACTTATTGGGAATATTGTAGATTCCCTTTTGATTCTCTGAAACTTCACAAGTAGTGTACGCGTGTCTTGGTTGAACTTGGCCATGACAAGCGGCATATGAAGGGGTAAACACATGGACCTATTGACTGCTGATGTGTAAGACATTCAGTGGAGGTTATTGACTTGGACAAAGGTCATTTGGATTCCTGAGAAGTTTTGATGATTAGTCTGCAAGGGAAGTTGAATTGAACCGATTGTGTAAAAAATGAATCAATTGTGGCATTTTCTATGTATGGTAATGCACAAGAATCGTAATGGGTTGAAGTTTCGATGTTTGAATGGATTGATGTCTGATCAGTTTGTGAAAATCTTTGTATGTTGAGACGAGAAGCATTGGGAATAGTGTTATAGTAATTGTCACTTGTGAAGAAGAGTCTAAAATTTGTATGTAAAGTCCATTTACTGTAATACAAGAGATCTTTCTTTGGTGTGGTGGGTTTTTCTCCCGTAAGGGTTTTCCCACATAAATCTGGTGTCATTTTTGTTTGAATGTATTTCTCAATTCTATAATTTCCTACATGTGTGTCTTAATGAATTGTAATTGTGAAATTTAAATACATATCTCTTCTCTCCTTTGAGTCTTGGCATTAGGAAAATTTGTTCCACAATCAAATTTTTCCCAACAGCTCTAGTGTGCCCATGTCTAGTCAGTTTGAGGAGGGTTCATCCTCTAGTATGAAGGAATTGGAAGTTTTATTGGTGGTTTCCCTCTGAAATCTAAAAAGAGGAAAGTTATCACAAAAGATGTCATCACTACTCCGGAAGAAAAGGGGAATGAAGAAGAGTCCCTGCCTAGATCTGAATCTTCTAATCCAGATGATATTCAGACAATGTTAGATAAAGGTGATATAAGGAATATTGGTGAAATTTGGTGTGCCTGCCCTTTGGTGGATAGGCTTAAAATTGATGATGCTTTGGTTGAGCATCTTCTCAAGAAAGGTATTGATATTTCAAATGTTTCTGACCAATTATTGGATAATCTAGTAGAATTTTTTAAAGAAAGAATGTTGTTAGAAGGACATGAAGGACATAATTTCAAAGCTATAATTGAAATAAGATGTGTCAAAGCTCAACAAAAGTTATCCAAACACATGAACAAGACAAGAAAATGCATTAAAGAGATGTCTGACATTTACAAGTATTGTCTTCGGTGGCCTACAACAGTCAATAATTTTAGAAGCTGAATTGAAGCCATCGAATATGAGATGAATAGTATTGGAAAAAGTTATGATTTCTTTAAAGACAAAGATGGAAAACAAAGAATAAGAGTTGGATAATTGCAAGTAGAGTTGTTGATTATTCAGAGTGGAGAATTGCAAGTAGAGTTGTTGATTATTGGAGAAGATGCGGTGTGAACCTTCTGGCTTGTTAAATAAATTTATGAGGTCCGGTTGGATCATCTTTCCAGAATACTCTCTGATGTAAATATTGTGAATGATAGTGCCTATCTTCAGATTGGTCATTGGTGTAGGAGCACCTAATGAACTTTATGCCTCCATGAGGCCATTTTATAAATATTTGCTTTATGTTGTGTTTGAGTCATTTAATAAGGTCTTAAATACCATTTCTAAGGTGTGTAAGTTGTCTTGAGTAATTATTAAGTTTATAGGTG